>CAJHNH020000630.1:0-250526 GCA_905116865.2 Candidula unifasciata
CGAACCTTTATCGATGTCTACAGCACACCACTTGAGCAACCTTTATCGATGTCTACAACACACCACCTGAGCAACCTTTATCAATGTCTACAACAGACCACCTGAGCAACCTTTATCGATGTCTTTAGCACACCACCTGAGCAATGATTGAGAGTTCTAAAGTAACTTCATGAGAAGGAAAAAAAACTGGCTGTGAAATCATAGATAGCAACACTCAATTTTAATCCATTTTTATGCACGTTGTTCTCTTCCTTGTATACGAGCCTCCTTGTCGGACCCACTCCTAATTGACACATTTATACACTTGTCATTTCATCTCACCTGGAGATTTCTATCAGCTTTCGTTCATCAATGGTCTTGAGAATGTCACCCTTGTCCAGTACGAGTGTTCTTGTAGATATGTCTCTCTTGTAGTCAGAAATGTGGCTCTTGTAGATATCTCTCTCTTGTAGCCAGAAATGTGGCTCTTGTAGATATGTCTCTCTTGTAGTCAGAAATGTGGCTCTTGTAGATATCTCTCTCTTGTAGCCAGAAATGTGGCTCTTGTAGATATATCTCTCTTGTAGTCAGAAATGTGGCTCTTGTAGATATCTCTCTTGTAGCCAGAAATGTGGCTCTTGTATTGGCTCGCTGGTTCCATGGAAAGTAGATCCAGTGTTGACCTACCGATGCTTGGCGCCACATTCGTCCATTTTAAATCCGCAGTACGACTGAGAATTCATTGTCCATGTTCGGCACTGATAACATAAAGTAGAGATACAGATTCTATGAATAATTGGTTGTTTTGCTGCAAAGGAAGCATTTGGGTGTCTTAGCAGTGGGTCTAGCTTGTAGGTGACAGCATTTGCATTCCGTTCACTGGCTTCTTTGTCTCATTTGTCCCAGCGCGCTAGCTAAATTTGTTAAACCAGCTGCGTGGCGACTGGGTGACAAACTCCTTGTGGTCCGAGTTCACGCATTGATGCAAACATACATACCTAATCATACCCTCATACACACACACATACTTAGCTCATACTATACACAGACACACAAACGAAATACACGACCCTCAGTTTATAAACACGTTGAATAAATCAGATAATTACCGTCACTAGGTGTGCCATTTGTAAGAACAGACACTTTAGGACGGGAACAGAACAAGGGCCAGTGGTCGGGGACGGACTAGGTAGAATAATCCATCTCCAATAGTGCAACGAAATAAAACAGAATAACGAAAACATATCGATCTGTCGACACATCATCAGCCACAGATGTCGCACACATAATCCACTATCTGAGGTTTTCAGCCCTGAACTCCGAGCACTGCAGCGAACTTTGACTCCGTGCTGTCTGAACACTTTAACTGAGGTTACAACTGAGAATCTGACATTTTCTTATATGCCCCGATATATTCCTGTAATAGCTTGGATCTTCCTGACCTCTCCCAGCCTGCCCTGTGTCCACGTCTGACGCCGACCCGTTCTACAACTAGCCCATTGCATTTTACACACACACACACAAAAGTCGCACTGACTTAGTATTTGTCCTTGATTCACTTCCATATATCATTATTTGCCCTTGATTCACTTTCATATATCATTATTTGTCCTTGATTCACTTCCATATATCATTATTTGTCCTTGATTCACTTCCATATATCATTATTTGTCCTATAGAGTCCCTAAGAACTAGCTTTCCCACCATACATTTGTCAAAAGTTACCATCAGGGATTATGTTGTTTGAAAAAAGCTGCTTCTCTCTAGAGGGGTCGACTTTAAACTTCTTTCATCACGCTGTTATCTGGGTATCCACACACATGATGACTGTCTAATAATTAGTGAGGACTATCACACAGCACTTTAGACATATATATTTTTGCTCCGATCTCATCATCAGCAGCTCCACAAGAGTAGCACGACTAATCAGGTCCGTTCTGTGTTAACTAGACGCCTTGTGGCCTTGGTGAAATGTTCATATCTGTTTACTCTAGTAAGGTAAAGGTCAAGTCGGGAGATGTGAAACAGCGTCATTGCACACGGTTATAAACCATAAGTGCTCTGCCACCAGTACGGACAGCTGATAGGAAACTGTCCGCCTGTGTCGCCGTCCGCACGAAACTCCGTAGCTACAGCGACGTTCCTCCATTTACCCCAGAGGGTTAACTCTGGTGCCTATTACCTAGGGGCTGGACGAACCCCGGAAACCACCCGGTTTTCGAAAACCGGCCGTGGGCTGCGGCGAGTCGCAGCTGGATTTGAAATCGAGTCTCCTATCGACTGCGCTAATGCGGCCTGCACCCCATGTCCACCAAACTGGGCCTTGAGCCCTGCTGGCTGTGATCTTCACTGCGGTACGCAGCTGGCATGGTATTCATGAGATTATTCCTGTCCAATGCCAGGCAAGTCGGGGTAATCATCTCGTCTGCCAGATAATCGGCACGTTCATTGCCTTGAACACATTCGTTTCCAGCACAAAGATAAAGTTAGGCGATTTATTTGTGATGCATTTAATTGGAGAATCCGGTCATGTCCGAGGAAGCTGGACTGACTTTCTTGGATATTTTCATTAAATCATTTTCTGCCCAGTTCCATTTACTTGATTCTGCGCTTTGTGCCACATTTTTCTTGGTAGTTACAATTTTTTTGTTGTTGTTGTCAACTGCTATTTAAATTAAGACATTTGTTTTTACTCTTTAATACTTATACAATTTTCTTGTTACTGCTTTTTATTTTCGTTGAACAGAACAGTCTCATAAGCATATTCTAATATAATTTGCATACACATTACTCTTTCACAGTCATTCATCAGACGCCATCTCCACAAATAAAGGTTACCTGTGATGGATCTACAGCCTACCTCTCTCTCTCCCTCTCTCTCTCTCTCTCTCTCTCTCACACACACACACACATACACACACATCCTAATTGTCCATTCTCAGATAATACTGTTGGCCAATTGTTAGGTGTGAAAATTGCACTGATATAGCGGCCCATCTATTGCCTGCTTGCCCATAACTTCTGTTGTTAGCGCAAGAGTGTTTATAGAAGAGTTTGACTGACACATTGGATAAATCGGGCGGTAATAGGCAGCTCTTTGAGACACCATGTGAAATGTTTCGACAAGTTCCCATTAGGTTATCAATTCTTGTAACTTTATTTGCGAATATATGTTTTATAAGCGTTTAAAGGGTCACCCTTTATTCCTTTTTTTTCAGTGAACCATTCATTCATTCGTTAGGGTTATTTATGTTTGACCGGTTAAAACTTTCAAAGAAAGATATAAAACAGAGCGAAAATATATCATCGAGCTTCATTAAATAAAAAACACAGACAAAACGTGAACGTTGCGGCTATAGAGCCTTTTTTTTAGCACATACATAGAAATACACAATACTACACAAAAAGAGAATATCACTTATCTACGTATCTCGTGGCAGCCGAGTTGATGTCAAGACATTGGTTAAATGGTTACAAGTTTGTATCTTAAACTGTTTCCTGGCCAGGCGTCGGGCTCACATTTTGCTCCCAAGCAAACACTGTTTGTGGAAGAAAATGCAGTGTTGTGGAATTATATTTCTCAGACATGTTCGTTTAATTCATTGTTTATGGTTTAAGATATAGAATGTTTGTGTAGTACGTTTTTTTTTTTCTGAGGAATTAGTCAGCGAGTTTGCCATGACGCTAGGAAGATTCGACATGTGTAACAGTGAGGTATTAGACCAGTGTTTCCAAAATTTGTTTGGCCCCCTGCCCCTTCATGACACAGCAGCCCTTGTCCCTGGAATGACATCATCGTGTGCCACGCCGAAAAGCACAGGAGGTAATCATTCGTTATCCAACGCCATTTGTAGAATCCGAGATCAGGTTATTCTGTTGTCCCGCGCCTTGCGTGTGGCCAAGCAATTAAAGTATCGATCTCTTTGCTTTTCCCTGTCCTCTTTCTGTCAGTTTTGTTGTCACCAAGTTTTCCAGGCTATTCCGAGTGTTGAAAGATATTTTCTGTAATCAAACACAACCAATGGTGTAATTTTTGTTTTTGTTTTTTGTATCGTCTTTCTTTTCTCTCCTCTGGTTTGTAATTTGTGTAGTCTTTACCCCAGTTCAACTGTATGTATTGCTTTCAGAGTGTCATTCTCGTTTGAAAGCTCTAACTAAGACAAATAAGATGGATAAGGTTCCATGTAGCCTTCACAAGCTCCGCTTTCAGTTCATAGGGATCCATAGTAGCCCAAAGTGGCCTAGTCTCAGTTAAACTGGAGTCTTGTTAAACTGGAGTGTTGGAGTCTTCTCAGTTAAACTGGAGTGTTTGGAGTCTTCTCAGTTAAACTGGAGTGTTGGAGTCTTCTCAGTTAAAACTGGAGTGTTGGGAGTCTTCTCAGTTAAACTGGAGTGTCTTTGGGAGTCTTCTCAGTTAAACTGGAGTGTTGGGTCTTCTCAGTTCTTCTCAGTTAAACTGGAGTGTTGGGAGTCTTCTCAGTTAAACTGGAGTGTTGGGAAGTCTTCTCAGTTAAACTGGAGTGTTGGGAGTCTTCTCAGTTAAACTGGAGTGTTGGGAGTCTTCTCAGTTAAACTGGAGTGTTGGGAGTCTTCTCAGTTAAACTGGAGTGTTTGGGAGTCTTCTCAGTTAAACTGGAGTGTTTGGAAGTCTTCTCAGTTAAACTGGAGTGTTGGGAGTCTTCTCAGTTAAACTGGAGTGTTGGGAGTCTTCTCAGTTAAACTGGAGTGTTGGGAAGTCTTCTCAGTTAAACTGGAGTGTTGGGAGTCTTCTCAGTTAAACTGGAGTGTTGGGAAGTCTTCTCAGTTAAACTGGAGTGTTGGGAGTCTTCTCATTTGAAAAGAGAAATGTTACTTCTGCTCTGAAGTTGATGCGGGCATCCCATCGGAAATTGAGCATGTCATTATTAGTATATGTAATGTACATTCGTCCACATCCTTTTTTGTGGCTTCTTTATTAATACTGTCAGTAAACACACGTGTCCAAATACTGGAGGTAAACTGATTACTGAGTATATAAAGTGAAAAAAAAGCTCTTTGTTCTGACTCTATCCTTTTGGAAAATTATTCATGGGACTTCCAGAACTTGATAGGAATGGAAAACTAATCCATAGTTGTGGTGTGAGAGCTTTACATATCATTATGTCATTTGTTTGAAATGTTCAGGCTGCGTCAAAGATTCTCTTGCAAAATGATTGATTCTTTCTTTTGATAGTTTTTTTTTAATTTTTTTATTTCGAAGTGTATGGTTCAGCAAATTGTTTGGACGACTGTTTAGCTTTTAAAACTAAGTTAAGGGATTTGTATTGGGGGGCACTTCTCATTTCTCTGTGTGTTATTCGTAAGCTAATGTTTTGAGCTGAGTTGAGTTGAGTCGAGAACTGACATCACAGCACTCGGGGCATTCCCATGCATGATCCGTCCTAATCTTCAGTAGCCAGCGCAAAGTTCCAATACTGATAGTACCGGTCACAATCTGGTTAAAAGTCAGTCTTGCCTTTCCTCTGAGTGTAGTGAGCCGGCCAGACCCTCTGGTTACACCCAGGTGCCTCATTCTCTCTAGGCCATAATAATCTTCTTTATCTACTGATTCCGTCGTTTGTTTCCAAAGGGCCTTGACCACATCTGCCCTGTCACGTATCAATTCACCACCCAGTGGTGCGGATCCAGCTAGTCTGTCTGCCTGTTTATTACCCTTCACGCCAGCATGACCTGGAGAAAAGATCCAAAGTATGCTCACCACCCGTGACCTTTCCAGTGAAGCTTGCCACTCTGCTCGAAGCATCCCCATCTTCACCTTTTTCAGCATCCTTTAAGAGTCTGTTACAATTACGACATGTGTATGCATCTTGTTCTCCAACCACTGGAGAGCCGCAGTTACCGCCTCCACCTATATTCTCATGCTAGATGTTGTGATTTCTTGAACTAAAGATTGTCCACTGGCTTTCGCTACGAACCCCCAGGAACTTCTCTTTCCTCACAACACTGAACCATCTGTATAGATAATCAGATCACCATGTTTTTAACCACGTAAAGGTTTCACTAGTTCCTTTTCGCTGTTTCAGCTGAGATCGATATGTATTCTATAAAAGGCTTACTGATCTAGGCTAGACTAGCATTCATGTTTTTTAACTGGCTTTCAAGTATGTTCCATCAAGTTTTAGTTTATAATTCATCAAGTCTGTGTATGCCTTTAGATTCAATCAAATTTTCTTCTTCCTAATTTGGCTTCTGCGTGTGTCTGATGTATAATGTAAGTTCCCGCCCCCCACCCCCTCCAAACCACCCTTCCCCAAACAAAAGTGGGTGGACATTAGGTTTTAACCCCTTACATTAGGAGTAATATGTCTTTTATGGGCGACATAAAACTTACTGTTCCAAAGAGTTTTTTTTTTTTTTTTAGCTTTATAATGATATGATTGAGCTTCTATGTAACAGTGGTCGATAGTATTGTTTTTGTTAGAGTGTGGTACTTTTTGAAGCAAATACGAGGATGTAGTCACAACAAGAACGTGCTTCTCCGCTGTGTGCCTGTTAGTTTCCATGACTGTGTTTACTGTTTTCAATGATAGCAGGTGTAAAACACAGTTCAAAGAAACCACAAACTGTTGTAGGTATTTCATTATTAGAAATCTGCATTTTGCACCGCAAACATAAATTTATTTATGTCAGAAACACTTGATTTCACCCACTCATCACTGACTCACTCACTGCACTTTGATCAGCTGATGATTCAGATCGGAGATCGATCGACTGTCTTTATCACTACTATCATTTTTCTCCTCTTCAGATGACAAATTATCACTTTCAAGATGTAAATAATCACTGTTCTTTTTTATCTACATCACTTTCCAAAGAAAAAAAAAGGAATCCGTTTCCTCTAAATAAGAAATAACTAGTAAGTATGTTTGCTCGGACCTGCCATCCTTATTTTACTCCTAGTTTTTAATTTTCATTAAGAATCAAACGTTTCCTGTATGGTTTACACAGAATATTACCACAAAATTGTGGTCCAAACAAATGTCTCGCCAGGTAAGACTAACGAGCAAAAACAACGGCTTGTTACTAGCGTGTCTAACTGGGTCAGACATTCGGGCGGGACAGGAAAATCGCGATGTCTTGCCCAGTTGGACATACGACCTCTAAAGGTTAAACGGGAGAAAAGTAAATTTACTTATGCTAGGACGAGGAAATGCAACCTGAAAACATTAATGACAGGGCAGACTAGGTGTATAGCTTTGGCTGGAAGGTAAGGCTCTGACAGGCCGGCAGTCAGAGCAGTACTCGTTTATCTGGCTGTTGCTGCAGCATGCTTTGCTTCACACATGATGGTGTCACCTTTACTTTTGAGGAAACAAGGCATGCGAACGAATGATCATGGTACATGGGCAGCACCTGGCCTGTATATTAATACGTAGGATTTTTGCTCTGGAGATGAATTTCATCGATGACATTAATTGGCTGTGATTCATATGCCTCTTTATAACACAATATAACACTATCGCCTGGAAAGGTGAAAGGTCAGTGAAAGATTAAGACCCAAATTCTTCGCTCAGTTCTCCATTGTCTCCTCTAACGTTTGAAGCTGACAGGAGGAAGTTGTGTTTTCAGTGGCCTTTGAAACAGTCAAAGTCTCTGACAAGCACTGAAGTTGTGTTTTCAGTGGCCTTTGAAACAGTCAAAGTCTCTGACAAGCACTGATTGTGTATAGCATTTGTCCAGGTTGACTGTTGGAGACTTGCTAATGATAATATTTGGCAACGTCATTTATGTAAATCACAAAAAGTCTCGACTTTTTGACGCTGCTCTGAGACTCCCTGTGTGAACAACTGAATGTCAGTAAAGTTGACAATGCTATTTCAATGGTGTCAAATCGTTGGTACAGAAATACTCGAATTGAGAAGTGCATGTGGTAAGTAATGCTAAAGTTTCAACTTCTGTCATCTTTCCGCTCAGTGTCTAAGCATGGAAATTTAAAAACAAAAATTTAATAATAAAATATTTTGTAATGAGAAGGATGAATCTGATTGGTAATAACATTTGTTGTTTTTGTTGTTGAAAATTAAGCCATCTCTGCCTTTTCAATCTTTTATACTACATTGAGACAGGTACGAGTAGTTTACAAAATAAATATCTCTCTCTCTCTCTCTCTTTCCCCCTCTCTCTCTTTCTCTCTCTCTCCCCCTCTCTCTCTTTCCCTCCCTCTCTCTCTTTCCCTCTCTCTCTGTCCCTCTCTCTTTCCCTCACTCTCTCTCTCTTTCCCTCTCTCTCTGACCCTCTCTCTCTCCCTCTCTCTTTCCCTCTCTCTCTCCCCCTCTCTCTTTCCCCCTCTTTCTCTCTCTTTCTCTCTCTCTTTCCCTCTCTCTCTGTCCCTCTCTCTTTCCCTCTCTCTCTCCCTCTCTCTTTCCCTCTCTCTCTCCCTATCTCTTTCCCCCCTCTCTCTCTCTTTCCCTCTCTCTCTCCCTCTCTCTTTTCCTCTATCTCTCTCTCCCTCTCTCTTTCCCTCTCTCCCTCCCTCTCTCTCTCCCTCTCTCTTTCCCTCTCTCTCTCCCTCTCTCTTTCCCTCTCTCTCTCTCCCTCTCTCTTTCCCTCTCTCTCTCTTCCTCTCTCTTTCCCTTTCCCTCTCTCTCTCCCTCTCTTTCCCCCTCTCGCTCTCCCTCTCTCTTTCCCTCTCTCTCTCCCTCTCTCTTTCCCTCTCTCTCTCCCTCTCTCTTTCCCTCTCTCTCTCCCTCTCTCTTTCCCTCTCTCTCCCTCTCTCTTTCCCTCTCTCTCTCTCTCCCTCTCTCTTTCCCTCTTTCTCTCACTTTAACTCTCTCTCTCCCTCTCTCTTTCCTTCTCTCCCTTTCCCTCTCTCTCTCTCTCCCTCTCTCTTTCCCTCTCTCTCTCCCTCTCTCTTTCTCCCTCTCTCTCTCCCCCCTCTCTTTCCCTCTCTCTCCCTCTCTCTTTCCCTCTCTCTCTCCCTCTCTCTCTTTCCCTCTATCTCTTTACCTCTCTCTCTCCCTCTCTCTTTCCCTCTCCCTCTCTCTCTCTCCTATCTCTTTCTCTCTCTCTCCCTCTCTCTTTCCCTCTCTCTCTCCCTCTCTCTTTCCCTCTCTCTCTCTTTCCCTCTCTCTCTCTCCCTCTCTCTTTCCCTCTCTCTCTCCCTCTCTCTTTCCCTCTCTCTCTCTCTCCCTCTCTCTTTCCCTCTCTCTCTATCCCTCTATCTTTCCCTCTTTCTCTCTCCCTCTCTCTTTCCCTCTCCCTCTCTCTCTCTCTCTCTCTCTCTATGCCGCTGTAAATTTTTTTATTTAACGCTTACCAGCATCCCATTCCCACCCCCTCTCGGAGCATCCCATTCCCCCTCTCGGAGCATTCCAATCCCCTCCTCTCAGGGCATCCCATTCCCCCCCCTCTCGGAGCATCCCATCCCCCCCTCTCGGAGCATCCCATTACCCCCCCCCCCCTCTCGGATCATTCCATTCCCCCCCCCCCTTTCGGAGCATCCCATCCCCCTTTCTCGGAGCATCCCATTCCCCCCCCCCCTCTCAGAGCATCCCATTCCTCCCCTCTCGGAGCATCCCATTCCCCCCTCTCTGAGCATCCCATCCCCCCACCCCCTCTCGGAGCATCCCATCCCCCCTCTCAGAGCATCTCACCCCCCCCCCTCTGGGAGCATCCCATTCCCCCCACTCCCAGAGCATCTCATTCCCCCCTCTCTCTCGCAGCATCCCATTTCCCCCTCTTGGAGCATCCCATTCCCCCCTCTCGGAGCATCCCATCCCCCCCCCCTTCGGAGCATCCCATCCCCCTCCTCTCGGAGCATCCCATTCCCCCCCCCCTCTCGGAGCATCCCATTCCCCCCTCTCTGAGCATCCCATTCCCCTCCCACCCCCTCTCGGAGCATCCCATTCCCCCCTCCCTCTCGGAGCATCTCATTCCCCCCCTCTGGGAGCATCCCATTCCCCCTCTCCCAGAGCATCTCATCCCCCCCCCCCTCTCTCGCAGCATCCCATTCCCCCATCGCGGAGCATCCCATTCTCCCCCCCCTCTCAGAGCATCCCATTCCTCCCCCTCTCGGAGCATCTCATTCCCTGCCTCTCTGGGAGCATCCCATCCCCCCCCCCCTCTCGAAGCATCCCATTCCCTCCCTCTCAGAGCATCCCATCCCCCCCCCCCTCTCGAAGCATCCAATTTCCCCCTCTCCCAGAGCATCCTATTTCCCCCCTCTCTCTCTCTCGCAGCATCCCAGCCCCCCCCCCTCTCCTAGAGCATCCTAGTCCCCCCCCCCTCCTCTCGGAGCATCCCATTCCCCCCCCCCTCGGAGCATCCCAGTTCCCCCCCTCTCGGAGCATCCCAGTTCCCCCCTCTCGGAGCATCCCAGTTCCCCCCTCTCCCAGAGCATCCCATTCCCCCCTCTCGGAGCATCCCAGTCCCCCCCCCTCTCGGAGCATCCCAGTCCCCCCCCCCTCTCCCAGAGCATCCCATTTCCCCCCTCTCGGAGCATCCCAGTCCCCCCCCCCACTCTCGGAGCATCCCAGTCCCCCCCTCTCCCAGAGCATCCCATTCCCCCCTCTCGGATCATCCCATTTCCCCCCCCCCTTTCGGAGCATCCCATCCCCCTTTCTCGGAGCATCCCAGTTTCCCCCCCCCCTTCTCGGAGCATCCCAGTCCCCCCCCCCCCTCTCGGACCATCCCAGTCCCCCCCCCCTCTCCCAGAGCATCCCATTTCCCCCTCTCGGAGCATCCCAGTCCCCCCCCCCCCCTCTCGGAGCATCCCAGTCCCCCCCCCCCCCATCTCGGAGCATCCCAGTCCCCCCCCCTCTCCCAGAGCATCCCATTCCCCCCTCTCGGAGCATCCCAGTCCCACCTCCTCTCGGAGCATCCCAGTCCCCCCCCCCCCTCTCCCAGAGCATGCCAGTTCCCCCCCCCTCTCCCAGAGCATCCTAGTCCCCCCCCCTCTCCCAGAGCATCCCAGTCCCCCCCCCTCTCCCAGAGCATGCCAGTTCCCCCCCCCCCTCTCCCAGAGCATCCCAGTCCCCCCCCCCTCTCCCAGAGCATCCCAGTCCCCCCCCCCCACCCCAAATGTGATGGAGGCTGCTATGGCCCCCGTAACCGTCCCATTGCTCCTCCCCCACCTCCTCCCCCTCCCCCACTTGGGGAAACACTGCATTAATGAAACGTATTTTATCGTAATGCTATCAATAATGGATTGGATTGGATTTTTTACCCCACCAGGACATCACACAAGCGATAAACACCCGATGACACAAAGTGCCACCATGCGGATGAGGATCACCGTGGAGAGGTCCCAGAAACCGCGTTCAGACATTTGGCCATAATGATGACCTGCCTATATTGCGGCCCCTGGCAAAAGCCAGAGTGGGGCTTCAAACAACAAAAAATAACGTCCTAAGAAGGACGACTCTTCACATTTTTATATCAATAATGACATATGTGTCAGAGGTCAATAGCCTGATTATTCTTTGCTGACAAATGATTGGTTCAATGATCTCATTTGATTGATAAACAAGGATTATGACTGAGAGTTGTTACTTTATTTTTTTTAAACTGTTCATAAAATATGCTTTTTTTTTTTTAATGTAGATAAAGAGAATTATTGAATTTCTTGGTTTCAGTAAACTACAGGAACAAATATTTCTATCCTTTTAGTCCAATAATTATTCTATGCTTTTAAATAAAGGAGTATTTTTAAAAACTAAACAACATTTTTTTAAATCTAATTGTGCTAAGATTGATGACCATCACAGTTTATGCTCTCAATCATTCTAATCGTTGTTTTCATTATTAAACAGTTGAAGGAGCTCGATTCATTGCACCGAATTTTATTCCATGTGGCAGTTTCTTTTCTTAGACGATTACTCGCCTGCATCGCACAAAGCATAAACTCTCTAGCGCCCACGACTACCCCTTCCCCAAGAAACTCTCTAAAAACTGCACTCTTGAATCGAATGATTCATGAAACAAAGCAAAGCTAGAGGAAAGGAAATTAACCACTTAGCAACCGAAACTTTCCAGGTTTTTAGCCTTCACCATATCAAAGAAGGCTTCAACATAGCATCCTGACTATTTCCGCCTGGCTACTTTACCAGATCTGCAGTCCTTCAAATACAAGCACAAGTCAGTTTTTATCAAACTTTCTGTTTATATTCTCACACTGTATATAGCGCTATTGTTACCACTATATGAGATATACATGCTCACACTGTATATAGCGCTATTGTTACCACTATATGAGATATACATGCTCACATTGTATATAGCGCTATTGTTACCACTATATGAGATATACATGCTCACACTGTATATAGCGCTATTGTTACCTCTATATGAGATATACATGCTCACACTGTATATAGCGCTATTGTTACCTCTATATGAGATATACATGCTCACACTGTATACAGCGCTATTGTTACCACTATATGAGATATACATGCTCACACTGTATATAGCGCTATTGTTACCTCTATATGAGATATACATGCTCACACTGTATACAGCGTTATTGTTACCTCTATATGAGATATACATGCTCACACTGTATATAGCGCTATTGTTACCACTATATGAGATATACATGCTCACACTGTATATAGCGCTATTGTTACCTCTATATGAGATATACATGCTCACACTGTATATAGCGCTATTGCTACCACTATATGAGATATACATGCTCACACTGTATATAGCGCTATTGCTACCACTATATGAGATATACATGCTCACACTGTATATAACGCTATTGTTACCTCTATATGAGATATACATGCTCACACTGTATACAGCGCTATTGTTACCACTATATGAGATATACATGCTCACACTGTATACAGCGCTATTGTTACCACTATATGAGATATACATGCTCACACTGTATACAGCGTTATTGTTACCTCTATATGAGATATACAATATATAACAGCTGTCCATGGGTTAGTGGCACTCGTGACTCAGTCATACATATTACAGCTCTCATTGGGTTAGTGGCACTCGTGACTCAGTCATACATATTACAGCTCTCATTGGGTTAGTGGCACTCGTGACTCAGTCATACATATTACAGCTCTCATTGGGTTAGTGGCACTCGTGACTCAGTCATACATATTACAGCTCTCATTGGGTTAGTGGCACTCGTGACTCAGTCATACATATTACAGCTCTCATTGGGTTAGTGGCACTCGTGACTGAGCCGTACATATAACAGCTCTCAGTTGGTTAGTGGCACTCGTGACTCAGCCATATATATAACAGCTCTCAGTAGGTTAGTGGCACTCGTGACTCAGCCATGCATATAACAGCTGTCCATGGGTTAGTGGCACTCGTGACTCAGTCATACATATTACAGCTCTCATTGGGTTAGTGGCACTCGTGACTCAGTCATACATATTACAGCTCTCATTGGGTTAGTGGCACTCGTGACTCAGTCATACGTATTACAGCTCTCATTGGGTTAGTGGCACTCGTGACTCAGTCATACATATTACAGCTCTCATTGGGTTAGTGGCACTCGTGACTCAGTCATACATATTACAGCTCTCATTGGGTTAGTGGCACTCGTGACTGAGCCGTACATATAACAGCTCTCAGTTGGTTAGTGGCACTCGTGACTCAGCCATATATATAACAGCTCTCAGTAGGTTAGTGGCACTCGTGACTCAGCCATGCATATAACAGCTGTCCATGGGTTAGTGGCACTCGTGACTCAGCCGTACAAATAACAGCTCTCAGTTGGTTAGTGGCACTCGTGACTCAGCCATATATATAACAGCTCTCAGTAGGTTAGTGGCACTCGTGACTCAGCCATGCATATAACAGCTGTCCATGGGTTAGTGGCACTCGTGACTCAGCCGTACAAATAACAGCTCTCAGTTGGTTAGTGGCACTCGTGACTCAGCCATATATATAACAGCTCTCAGTAGGTTAGTGGCACTCGTGACTCAGCCATGCATATAACAGCTGTC
Organism: Candidula unifasciata; assembly: GCA_905116865.2. Lineage (NCBI taxonomy): Eukaryota > Metazoa > Mollusca > Gastropoda > Stylommatophora > Geomitridae > Candidula > Candidula unifasciata. Next base: position 13,941 of record CAJHNH020000630.1, read on the forward strand.
CATGGGTTAGTGGCACTCGTGACTCAGCCATGCATATAACAGCTGTCAGTGGGTTAGTGGCACTCGTGACTCAGCCATGCATATAACAGCTCTCAGTGGCTTAGTGGCACTCGTGACTCAGCCATACATATAACAGCTATCAGTTTGTTAGTGGCACTCGTGACTCAGCCATACATATAACAGCTGTCAGTGGGTTAGTGGCACTCGTGACTCAGCCATACATATAACAGCTGTCCATGGGTTAGTGGCACTCGGGACTCAGACATGCATATAACAGCTGTCAGTGGGTTAGTGGCACTCGTGACTCAGCCATGCATATAACAGCTGTCCATGGGTTAGTGGCACTCGTGACTCAGCCATACATATAACAGCTGTCAGTGGGTTAGTGGCACTAGTGACTCAGCCATACATATAACATCTGTCAGTGGGTTAGTGGCACTCGTGACTTAGCCATACATATAACAGCTGTCAGTGGGTTAGTGGCACTCGTGACTCAGCCATACATATTACAGCTCTCAGTGGGTTAGTGGCACTCGTGACTCAGCCATGCATATTACAGCTCTCAGTGGGTTAGTGGCACTCGTGACTCAGCCATACATATTACAGCTCTCAGTGGGTTAGTGGCACTCGTGACTCAGCCATACATATAACAGCTGTCAGTGTGTTAGTGGCACTCGTGACTTAGCCATACATATTACAGCTGTCAGTGGGTTAGTGGCACTCGTGACTTAGCCATACATATTACAGCCCTCAGTGGGTTAGTGGCACTCGTGACTCAGCCATACATATAACAGCTGTCAGTGGGTTAGTGGCAGTCGTGACTTAGCCATACATATTACAGCTCTCAGTGGGTTAGTGGCACTCGTGACTCAGCCATACATATAACAGCTGTCAGTGGGTTAGTGGCACTCGTGACTTAGCTATACATATTACAGCTCTCAGTGGGTTAGTGGCACTCGTGACTCAGCCATACATATTACAGCTCTCAGTGGGTTAGTGGCACTCGTGACTCAGCCATACATATAACAGCTGTCAGTGGGTTAGTTAGTGGCACTCGTGACTCAGCCATACATATTACAGCTGTCACAGACAGTGAGTAATGGAGGTATTTGATACTCTACCATATCTCAATCACTCTTCCCTGTTGGTTGTATTTGATGCAGTCAGCATCCCTCCTGGCCATAGAAACTGAAACACAAATGTTTAAGGTTTCAGAATGACAGCACTCGAGACTTTCCCACAAGCGCCTGTCCCCATCCTCAGCAGCAAGAGTTTCCATTCCAATGGTGCCAACAGCGGTCTGATTGTATATCCGTCTCACCATTGACTTGACTTGACTTTCTACCCCACTAGGACATCACACAAGCGATAAACACCCGATGACACAAAGTGCCACCAAGTGGATGAGGATCACCGTGGAGAGGTCCCAGAAACCGCGTTCAGATAATTGGCCATATTTATGGCCTGCCTATATTGCGGCCTCTGGCAAAAGCCAGAGTGGGGCTTTAAATGACAAAAAATTACGTCCTAAAAAGGACGTAAGGAATACTGCATAGTCTCACCATTCCTTGAGTGCTGATCTTTGACCACGCGCGTGCAAATGCGTGTATGTTGATATGAATCTATGCATGTGTTAGTGGGTGTATGTTGATATGAATCTATGCATGTGTTAATGCGTGTATGTTGATATGAATCTATGCATGTGTTAATGGGTGTATGTTGATATGAATCTATGCATGTGTTAATGGGTGTATGTTGATATGAATCTATGCATGTGTTAATGCGTGTATGGTTCTCGGTTATGTTTCTTGTCATTGCTGTAAATACGAGATGCCCGTCAACTAAAAACATCAAAGTTCAGTTGTTGTTGTTATTTTTTATTTATTTTTTGTATATATATATATATATTTAGAAAGATACACAAAGAACTTATGACACGTGCCCTTTTAATTTGTTCCTTTCATTTGGGCTGCATACATATTTAATAATCAGCTGAATTTAATTAAACTGATTGCCCCACCACTGACATTTGTGTGTTTTGCAAAGCTCTTCTGTGTGTGCAGTTACCTTCATATTCATCTCAGGGCATGCAGGCGTTGCTGGTAATGAGAGAGCTGATAGACTGGCAGGTGCTGCGTTAACTGAGGAAGGCCGGCCCTATGGATCATGCAGACATTGTCATTGCCCTTGGAGAGATAGGACGTTCTGAAGATTTTGGAAGCAAGGTGTCCATATCACTGCTAAGAATAAGAGAATTATGAGTCAAGATCGGCACAGCCAAGCATGAGAAGCACACAAAACGCATATAAAGTCTTGTTAACCAACACAAGACTGAAACTATTAACTAGGGCTGTACCGAATAGTGATTTTCACTATTCGGCCGAATACGAATAGTGGGACCAACTATTCGGCCGAATACGAATACCAATACGAATAGTGTATCATCATCATCATCGGGTGCCTTGCCGACTGGCGTGGGGGATCATGCCTCCTTACAATCTGCGATCTCCTGCAGCATGTATAAGTTCGTGTGCTGACACACCTCCATGCCATGCAACAAGACTGGCAAGAATCTTCTATCGCTGTCTTCCTCTATCCCTCCTTCCACAGATCTTTTCACCAAATGTTCAATTTTCCCTCTTCCCATAACATGGCCGAAAAATGACGACTATCTCCTTCTGATGTCTGAGATTAGTTGTCTTCGGGCTCCCGCCTCTTTCAAAACCATCGTTCGCTCGGTCGTTCGTTCCACGTAATTTAAACGCACCTTCATATTCTCGTTAGCAATATCTTCAAATTTGATTTGCGCGAAGACACCCTGAAAGAACGAAAATTGCTTGATCTCTCCCCCCCCCCCCTCTCTCTCTCTCTCTCTCTCTTCTCTCTCTCTCTCTCTCTCTCTCTCTCTCTCTCTCTCTCTCTTTCCCTCTTTCTCTCACACACAGACACACAGACACACACACTCTCTCTCGCTCTCTCTCTCTCTCCCTCTCTCTCTCTCTCTCTCTCTCTCTCTCTCTCTCTCTCTCTCTCTCTCACACGCAAACACACTCACTGCGGTTGGCATTTTATGCAGTTTGTACCACGCAACTGGGTCGCAGTTTTCCCTACTCGACAGCAACTATTGTGTTGATGAGAGTGGTATTTCAGTCCATCACAGTGTATGCAGAAACGGGAGTAAGGTAAACACTATTCCTTTTCGGCCCGACCGCAACTATTCGGCCGAATACCGAATAGTTATAAGGTCCACTATTCGGCCCCGAAGCGAATACGAAGCGAATATTCGGTACAGCCCTACTATTAACTGCACGACGCCGATGAATATGTTAAGAGGAGAATCTGAGCGCCTATGGATGTGTCTGGAGTGCTATGATGATAATCTAACTCATAACTCATCTACAGATTACTCCATTTAAATAACACACACACACACACTTCACTATGCTGGTACTCAAGTTGAGAGCGCATTTTATACAGTTAAATCCACTGATCTGTAAACTAGGCAACAGATCTCTCACCAGTAATGTTTTTTTTTCAACTGTAGATGAGACATATGAGTGTATTGATCAGCCGTTCACAGATTAGGAATGGGTCAATATGTTGACAGGTAAAAATACCACCTGTGACCTGGGATCATGGATCTATGTATGAATCACACAAGCAGACCGCCAATAAAATGGCTAGGAATAAACAAGCAGATTTACGTTGATCCCAATAAACAACAGCCTGACCTCTAGCTGCCTGCTGCTTTCTTGGGATCCCCGTCCAGATGGTGTTACAGTTAACCTCGACGTTTGTATTCACCTAACTTAAACTATATGCCAGGACATTTTCTGGGCTGTCAAGGCGACAGGTGTAATTTTTACCCCATCACTAATCAAATGCCGATTGCTCTATAAAAGTATTGGGCCAGAACCATTTATAATATAGAGTCATGCACAGTACAGACACTTTGATGCCATCGTGTCTTTGAGAGTGTTCTGTGAGTTTTGCTGTTTCTATCATGGACGGTCACAGCTGTCAATCCGCTAGTATCAACTTGAAACGTCTTTTTTGCAACGAGTATTTTAATAAGTATATTTCAGCGCATGCGCATGTGTTTGTGTGTATTTATGTGTGTGTTTACGCATATATGTATGAATGTATGTATGTATGTATGTATGCATATATGTATGTATATATGTATATATGTATGTATGTATGTGTGTGTGTGTCTGTCTGTCTGTCTGTCTGTATGTATGTATGTATGTATGTATCACCATGGCTGTTTATCTTGTATTTACCTACAGAATATTCGCTATCGTTTCTCGTCTCTGACGGAGCTGGATGTTGTGGAGCAGTTTGCTGAACCGCCTATTATTGCAATGACCACGCCCTGTTCTCTGTGGCCGTGTGATGTGATTGGCCAAATGTGGTTTCAGGTTGGTACTGATAGAACATAGATAACCTCTTTGACAAGATACCCTCTTTATTCGTCAATGTTCTATACCTCTCCGAGAAAATAACCCCGTAAAAGGCATACATCGCAAAGCAAAAAATTCGACCAAGACTAGAATCAGTTGGCAATAACAAACATTTTGTTGCTTGTGTACTGTTGTTCCAGTGAAACAAGACAAGCTAACATTCGTATCCAGACACAAAAGAACAGTTCAGGAAGCCAGTGGTGCTTTCTTTGTGACGACTAGCATCATGGCGACTAATGTAATGGCGGTGACATGAGCTTTCTCTATGACGCCCAGCGTAAATGGCGACTGATGTAATGGCGGTGACATGAGCTTTCAGTCATAGGGCTATTGTCACCTATGCGCACTGCCTGATTCTATGAGGGTGATCAGGCGAGTCGGGACAGGCTCTGTACACCGACTGTAGTGTGTCAGTGCTAGGCTCTGTACACCGACTGTAGTGTGTCAGTGCTAGGCTCTGTACACCGACTGTAGTGTGTCTGTGCTAGGCTCTGTACACCGACTGTAGTGTGTCTGTGCTAGGCTCTGTACACCGACTGTAGTGTGTCTGTGCTAGGCTCTGTACACCGACTGTAGTGTGTCAGTGCTAGGCTCTGTACACCGACACTGTAGTGTGTCAGTGCTAGGCTCTGTACACCGACTATGGTGTGTCAGTGCTAGGCTCTGTACACCGACTGTAGTGTGTCAGTGCTAGGCTCTGTACACTGACTGTAGTGTGTCAGTGCTAGGCTCTGTACACTGACTGTAGTGTGTCAGTCCTAGGCTCTGTACACTGACTGTAGTGTGTCAGTGCTAGGCTCTGTACACTGACTGTAGTGTGTCAGTCCTAGGCTCTGTACACCGACTGTAGTGTGTCAGTCCTAGGCTCTGTACACCGACTGTAGTGTGTCAGTGCTAGGCTCTGTACACCGACTGTAGTGTGTCAGTGCTAGGCCCTGTACACCAACTGTACTGTGTCAGTGCTAGGCTCTGTACACCGACTGAAGTGTGTCAGTGCTAGGCTCTGTACACCGACTGTATTGTGTCAGTGCTAGGCTCTGTACACCGACTGTAGTGTGTCAGTGCTAGGCTCTGTACACCGACTATGGTGTGTCAGTGCTAAGCTCTGTACACCTACTGTAGTGTGTCAGTGCTAGGCTCTGTACACCGACTGTAGTGTGTCAGTGCTAGGCTCTGTACACCGACACTGTAGTGTGTCAGTGCTAGGCTCTGTACACCGACTATGGTGTGTCAGTGCAAGGCTCTGTACACCGACACTGTAGTGTGTCAGTGCTAGGCTCTGTACACCGACTGTAGTGTGTCAGTGCTAGGCTCTGTACACCGACTGTATTGTGTCAGTGCTAGGCTCTGTACACCGACTGTAGTGTGTCAGTGCTAGGCTCTGTACACCGACTGTAGTGTGTCAGTGCTAGGCTCTGTACACCGACTGTAGTGTGTCAGTGCTAGGCTCTGTACACCGACACTGTAGTGTGTCAGTGCTAGGCTCTGTACACCGACTGTAGTGTGTCTGTGCTAGGCTCTGTACACCGACTGTAGTGTGTCAGTGCTAGGCTCTGTACACCGACTGTAGTGTGTCAGTGCTAGGCTCTGTACACCGACTGTAGTGTGTCAGTGCTAGGCTCTGTACGCCGAGTGTGGTGTGTCAGTGCTAGGCTCTTTACACCGACACTGTAGTGTGTCAGTGCTAGGCTCTGTACACCGACTGTAGTGTGTCAGTGCTAGGCTCTGTACGCCGAGTGTGGTGTGTCAGTGCTAGGCTCTGTACGCCGACTGTGGTGTGTCAGTGCTAGGCTCTTTACACCGACTGTAGTGTGTCAGTGCTAGGCTCTTTACACCGACACTGTAGTGTGTCAGTGCTAGGCTCTTTACACCGACTGTAGTGTGTCAGTCCTAGGCTCTGTACACCGACTGTAGTGTGTCTGTGCTAAACTCTGTACGCCGACTGTAGTGTGTCAGTGCTAGGCTCTGTACACCGACACTGTAGTGTGTCTGTGCTAGGCTCTGTACACCGACACTGTAGTGTGTCAGTGCTAGGCTCTGTACACCGACACTGTAGTGTGTCAGTGCTAGGCTCTGTACACCGACACTGTAGTGCGTCAGTGCTAGGCTCTGTACACCGACACTGTAGTGTGTCAGTGCTAGGCTCTGTACACCGACTGTAGTGTGTCTGTGCTAGGCTCTGTACACCGACTGTAGTGTGTCTGTGCTAGGCTCTGTACACCGACTGTAGTGTGTCTGTGCTAGGCTCTGTACACCGACTGTGGTGTGTCAGTCCTAGGCTCTGTACGCCGAGTGTAGTGAGTCAGTGCTAGGCTCTGTACGCCGACTGTAGTGTGTCTGTGCTAGGCTCTGTACACCGACTGTAGTGTGTCTGTGCTAGGCTCTGTACACCGACTGTGGTGTGTCAGTCCTAGGCTCTGTACACCGACACTGTAGTGTGTCAGTGCTAGGCTCTGTACACCGACTGTAGTGTGTCAGTGCTAGGCTCTGTACACCGACTGTAGTGTGTCAGTGCTAGGCTCTGTACGCCGAGTGTAGTGAGTCAGTTCTAAGCTCCACCATCCTTAGAGTTACTTGTATGTGCGTTTGTCGCTGGCAATAAATGAACTTAGAGATTGACTGACTTTGCCACAGTTACAGATGACTAGCCTCAAGAAAGCGCATTGTTCATACCCTAAGAGAGAGAGGAGAGAGGGGGAGAGAGAGAGGGGGAGAGAGAGGGAGAGAGAGAGGAGAGAGATAGAGAGACAGAGGGGAGGGGGGGAGGACGAACGAACGAACGAGCTTTATTTTTAAAGGGTTACAAATTAGGCACACAGGCCTATCTTACATTCGGCCCTTCCAAAATCCCATCTTTCACACAGCAGTTGTATTTCATCAATAAAACATGTTATTTTCATGTAATAATATGCATACTATGAATATCAAGTCATAAACAAAAGCATAGGTGGTAAAATACACACACACACACACCCACATACACACTCAAACCCATTGACTCACTTACACACATACACACATAGGCATCCAATACACACACACAACCACATAATACGAACACGCACAAACACATACATACACACACGTAGCCGCACAAAAACACCCATACAAACACGCACACAAGCGTAAACCCACACAGACACACACACAAACATACACACACGTAACCGCACAAAAAGACACACACAAACATAAACCGACAAAGTCACACACACATGCAGTCAAAGGCACACACACAAACACATACACACACGCAGGCAAGGAAACACACATACACACACAAACATACACACTGACGCCTAAACCGACACAAACAGAGACACGCAGACATTATATAATAGACACACCCACAGAGACCCACACAGATACACTCAAAGCCACCCACACAGACACGCACAGCCACAGACAGACACAGATACACACAAAGCCACGCACACCGACATATAATGACACACACACACACATACATACATACATACAAATACACTCACAGATGCACAAACACTCACACAGACACACACACGCAGACGCACACACATTATCAAAATGACACACACACACACAGATACCCACGAAGGCACACACCCACAGACACACGCAGACATTATATAATAGACACACCCACAGAGACCCACACAGATACACGCAAAGCCACGCACGCACACACGCACAGCCATAGACAGACACAGATACACATGCAGCCACACTCACACAGACACACCTACAAACACATAATGGCACACACACACTGACACACACAGAGACATACACACACACACATACACAAGCACAGACGCACAAATACCCGCACAGACACACACACGCAGACGCACATACACGCACACATTATCTAAAAGACGAACTTAGAGAGGGGGGGAGAGGGAGAAGGGGGTGGGCGATTGGGGGGTGGGGAAGTCTTTGGTCATGTGATGAGGATAGGAGCACTGGAAAATATCCTGACGGCTGGAAACATCACTGGTAGAAGAGGCAGAGGCAGACCATAAGGAATGATTGATAGATGGTTTGAGACAGGGGCATGGAGGAATATGATCAGTGGAAGCGATCCAGAACACCAAAGACCCAGATCTGTGGAGATGCATGAATGTCTACGCCAATTGTCAAGGCACTTGATGATGGTTATGTTAATAACACAAGGTGCCACTGTTCAGATGAGAATCCCTCGGGCGCAAGTCCCTGAAACCCCATTCAACCGTTAGTTTATGTTATAGCCCCGAACGACAGCCACGGTGGGCTTTTAAAATAACAGAAAATTGCGTCAGCCACGCGAGGGCACATCAGGCGTACCAGAAATCTTGTTAATCTAGCAAAGGATTGGCTCAGTTAACAGCAGCACGCTGATGTGTGTGTTGATAAATGAGAGAGGAGTGGGAAGGCGTGGGGGAGGGGTCTGATCACGCATGCGCGATCTGGTGTGTCGTCAAAATATAACTCAGAACTCAAAACTCTGAACCCAAAAACAGTTAGAATTTAAATAACTGACGGCGGAGTCGGTACACAGAGCTACTTTTCCTGTCAACGCTGTAGAATTGAGAACTAGGTGCGCTCAGTCGACCTGGCCTCTTATGCTCGAAGTACATCTTCGCGTACTGTCCAGTCTAAGGATTGGGAATATTTTCTTGATTTAATTAATCAGTCAGGTGCTGCCTTCACAATAACGACTGGCTGCAATACACCTTTAGAACTATCTCCTTTACTGTATGTCCATCTTTTGAAGCCATTAGCCTGTTTGTATTGTTTCTGCTTCCAGTTTACCCGCCTTCAACTTTCCCCGTCTGCATGGTCTGTGTGTTTAGCCGTCTCATGTACCCTCAATAGCTCATTTTATTATTTATCCCAACAGCTGCCTGTTCATACTTTAGGGAACTTCTGTGTTTGCCTTCAAACACAATTCTGTATTAGACCCACAGTAGAAATAGAATTTCTGACTGCGTGCTCAAAAGTAAGTTATATACAGCGAAATATACCAAACAATCAACTGTCTAGTGTGAAATTTGTGTTTACATCATTTATATTTACAAAGGGAAAACATTATTTTGAATTATCAAATTTTTGTTGAATATCATTATTAGTAAATCACGAATCACTTGGCTCCCTTGAACTTTCTCTATCGTATGCGTACAGTAAATCCACAATTACTGGCTTACTGTAAAGTGGTAATCAAGACCTATTCCAGGCGCCTGGCTCATGGGGTGTATGGTGCTCAGCTCATGTGTTTATGGCCACTCGGCACCCATGGGGGATGTGATCAAGATCACGGCGACCACCTTGACTTCCTGTGACTGCACCTGGTACCCATTTTAGGCTGGTCGACCTGGGAGACAGGTCATTTTGAAGAGAGAAGAACAACTCGATGGCAATGTGAACCCCCGACCTACGCATGAAAGCCTGGTCGCTACAGTACTGCAGCTCCCCGCCTCATGTAACCAGTTACATATTGTCGCGTAGGTTATCAATTGTCCTCGCAGAAAGAGGAAATGTTCAGCGTGTCTCTAACAGTTTCTGCTAACAGTATATTGCTGTTTGTCCACAGACTAGAGTGTTCTTTGCCCGCAGATGTCACTTGCCTTGTTGCGAGGAATACACACACCCACACGTGCTAGCCCGGTGAGATCTGCTGCTTGTTGTCTGACGTCACGTGGTTGTAGCACGCGCAACTGTCTTTCTTCATCTGTATACGCTAGCTTATGTATATCGAGTGATAATTTCCCGACCTGCTTGTTTAGCTTATTGTTATATTAATTTGCCATTTGTTTAGACTACTGACATGAGTGGACCCAGCCTTCGACCACTGACATGAGTGGACCCAGTCTTAGACCACTGACATGAGTGGACCAAGCCTTACACCACTTACGTGAGTGGACCCAGCCTTAGACTACTGACATGAGTGGACCCAGTCTTAGACCACTGACATGAGTGGACCCAGTCTTAGACCACTGACATGAGTGGACAGAGTCTTAGACCACTGACATGAGTGGACCCAGTCTTAGACCACTGACATGAGTGGACCGAGTCTTAGACCACTGACATGAGTGGACCCAGTCTTAGACCACTGACATGAGTGGACCCAGTCTTAGACCACTGACACAAGTGGACCCAGCCTTAGACTACTGACATGAGTGGACCCAGTCTTAGACCACTGACATGAGTGCACCCAGCCTTAGACTACTGACATAAGTGGACCCAGCCTTAGACTACTGACATGAGTGGACCCAGTCTTAGACTACTGACATGAGTGGACCCAGTCACTGACCACTTCTCACAGCAAGTGTCACCGACCCCTTCTCACAGCAAGTGTCACCGACCCCTTCTCACAGCAAGTGTCACCGACCCCTTCTCACAGCAAGTGTCACCGACCCCTTCTCACAGCAAGTGTCATCGACCCCTTCTCACAGCTCTAGAGCAAGGTAATAGAATAGACTGATAGATTGTAGGAATATCGGAGTCAGCAACTGGATACTGATTGTCATCTGTGCTACTCATATAACAGAACGTTGACAGCTATAGACGCACAGGATTGGCTACACTTACTTTATATTATCTTCTGTAGCGGTTGAAAGGGATATAAGAGATCTGCCTGCTGGGTCTGCCATCCAGATTGCGATTCTCTAATCTCAGGATGGTATGTCAAACTTTTAGGCAGCTCGGAGGGGACAAACAGTTCGATAGAACGATCGTAATCGTTCATTGTCTTACATGCTAGATTCCACAATACTTGATATATTCATCAGAATCAGACACGGAGTATCGAAACTGCCCCCGTGCCTGCCAGTGTTTTGGAATGTAACGGACCAAATGAGGGAGTGACTGGGAGCTGCCATAGTGTAGTTTGTCATGATGTAGTTGATGAGCTCCATGTTGCCAGTACCTGGGAGAGACTGAGTCACTGATTACGATCCCGTAGATTAATATCATGAATTTACAGCAGAACATTAAACATAATGATGAGAAAGACAAGCGGGCAATGGACGCTATTGTTATTTTTTTAGAAAGCCACATTAAATTTGCTGGAACTAGAAACGTTACAACTTTCGATGACAACGTTCAGCACGTTCCATAGGTTATTTACTATCATATCTGTGTCTTTCCAATGTTGGTACACTGGCATACTATCATATCTGTGACTTTCCAATGTTGGTACACTGGCATACTATCATATCTGTGTCTTTCCAATGTTGGTACACTGACATACTATCATATCTGTGTCTTTCCAATGTTGGTACACTGGCATATCATCGATACGTGACAATGTCTGAACTCAAGCATTTACTTACCCTGGCGCCATTTTACATATTTCATGTATACAGTCAACAGATTTAGTGACAGAGATAGACATGAACTCATATGTGTTGTTTGCAGTCTCTACGGCCGCTGGGTATATCTACCTGTCTTTGGACAGAAAAAGTTTGGTTCAAATACAAGGTCGGACAATAAAGTAATGAGACTAATTACATAAAATTGAAATAATCAACAGTTAAAGATATAATTTGTATTTTATTTAAAGTAAGCCCCTTGTGCATTGATACAGCGAGTGGCACGATCTAACAAACATCTATAGTTCTTCTGTTGTTATGGTCCTTAAAGTCGATGTTTCAGCCCTGAAGATGTTATCAGTATCGTCAAATGAGCGTCCTTTCAATGCTAACTTTTATTTTGGGAATACCAAATAATAATAGGGAGGCAATTCTGGGGAATATGGTGGATGGTTGAGAAGACACACTTGTTTTTTGGCCAAAAATTCTTGTACAACCGCCCGGTGAGCCGGTGCATTCTCACGAAGAAGGAACGAAACTGCCAAGTTTTGAATACTCGGGCCGGACTCAGAGAATCCGTTCAACAGACGTTTCCAAATACTCAAATAAACTGTGGCTGTTTCAGTCTGTCCCACTGGAATAAATTAATTGTGAATAACTTCTTTGCTGTCTTTATTGTCTTCATTTTTGACTTTTGGAAACGGATTATTTTGCCTTTTGGTAATGAGATTACTTCCACTGAGCACTTTAGCGTTTATTTGTCAGATCATAGCGACAAATCCATGTTTTATCTTGTGCAATGATCAGATTTCAGAAATGTTCATTTCTGTGACACGTTTTGATTATGCCTTTTGCGTCCCTAACACGCTGATATTTTTGGTCATCAGACAAGGAATGTGGTACAAACCGGCAAGCAACTTTTTTTTCTTGCTCAAATCTTGCATTAAAATGTTACAAATGGTCTCTCTATTAACACCAGATTCATCTGCCATCATCATCACAGTCAAACAGCGATCTTCTTGTATCTGTTCTCTGACTTTTGCAATGATTTCCTCACTACGAATAGAAATTGGGCGTCCCCATCTAGTTGCATTAGTAATTTTTCCACACCACTTGTTAATCTTGAATACTACCTGAAATACGTGCATGAGATAAACAATTATCCCCATAAACTTATCGTTTCTATTCGACTGTCTCGAATGCTCTTTTTTCTCACTTTTGAACCAAATTGAATGTTAGCTTTTTTTTTCTTTATGCTGATTTAGTAGAAATGCACCTCTGACTAGGTCAACAAAATGGCGGCTTGTTTGCATCTGCTCATCAGGCGGCGATGAAAAATTGCCAGATCATAAATTAAGTTTGCCTTTTTGGATTCAATGCTTTACTTCACATATGACATTTTTGTCTTGGCCATAACATACAATCAGTCTAATTACATAATTGTCAGACATTATACAGTTAAGGGGCTATAAATTCAGAGTCCGACACAGATGTAGCAGAAATCTCCAAGTTACGCTGTTCCAAGCATCTTTTATCTTACAATTATTGTAATTGAACGTGTCGATGCGTTCACTTACGCTCTTTGTCAACACGACGATCAAGCATTACACCAGCTAGTGTGTGCATCAATACCAGCACAGAGAACACAGGAGAATGTGAAGTCGATCCAACTGCCATTGTTGAGCGAACACATTTTTCTATGAGTTTGCCTGTATAAATATACAATAGTCACACATTTTTCTATGAGTTTGCCTGTATAAATATACAATAGTCACACATTTTTCTATGAGTTTGCCTGTATGAATATACAATAGTCACACATTTTTCTATGAGTTTGCCTGTATAAATATACAATAGTCACACATTTTTCTATGAGTTTGCCTGTATGAATATACAATAGTCACACATTTTTCTATGAGTTTGCAAGTATGAATATATGATAGTCACACATTTTTCTATGCGTTTGCCAGTAGGAATAAATGATCGTTACACATTTTTCTATGAGTTTGCCAGAAGGAATAAATGATAGTTACACATTTTTCTATGAGTTTGCCAGTAGGAATAAATGATAGTTACACATTTTTCTATGAGTTTGCCAGTAGGAATATATGATAGTCACACATTTTTCTATGAGTTTGCAAGTATGAATATATGATAGTCACACATTTTTCTATGAGTTTGCAAGTATGAATATATGATAGTCACACATTTTTCTATGAGTTTGCAAGTATGAATATATGATAGTCACACATTTTTCTATGAGTTTGCAAGTATGAATATATGATAGTCACACATTTTTCTATGAGTTTGCAAGTATGAATATATGATAGCCACACATTTTTCTATGAGTTTGCAAGTATGAATATATGATAGCCACACATTTTTCTATGAGTTTGCAAGTATGAATATATGATAGTCACACATTTTTCTATGAGTTTGCCAGTATGAATATATGATAGTCACACATTTTTCTATGAGTTTGCCAGTATGAATATATGATAGTCACACATTTTCCCGAAGGATCTTAAGCTGGCTTTGACAAGAACGGCATGCTCCTGTGCGGCTAGATTTCTTTAAATCGTGATAATTTGAATACTTTACTCCAAATACTTGGTTAGGATCGCAACATTTTTATTGGCTGCCTTGTTTCTCTGTGTCTGATCATCAGACAACACCCAGACCTTGTGCAGACCTTTGACCACAGACGCTTGGCTATGAGATCTATACTGCAGTACCAACAACGTTTGATTAGGGCAAATCTAAAATGGATCACAGAAAATGAACTTGGACAAGTAGGCAGCTGACATAATATTGTTATAACTACTGAGCGGGTGCGGAATAGTCTGTAAACATATAGGGATAGCAGGAGAACCATTTCCTGTATAAAACTCTTGTCATCTTCTACAGTGTAAGATATCGCTTAGTCTTTCCTGCTACTGTCGCCGTCAGTGGCCTAGGCCTTGCGAGCGCACTTCGTAATGTAGGGGTGCCGTGTTCGATCCCAGCTGCAGACTATTTGTCTAGCGTTGTTTCGACAGTGGTACCGAGAGCTGACCGTTGAGTGGCAATCTGAACCTAAAATTTGCCTAGAGAAAACACAACAGCCAAAACAGATCTGTTGTGGGACAGGTTTACCCGAATAATCCCAGAATGCAATGATATTGATATTAAGAGATGTTCAAGCATATTGACGTACTAAATATGCTACTGGACGGTTTGACAAAATGTGTGAATATTTGTGCTTACTATTCTTCTAGTCACCGTCGATTTGCTATTGTAAAGAAAACTTACCTGTCCCTGAAAGGTGTGACATCTTCAGAAATGAATGCGGTTTTAAGGTGGTCAGATTTGGTTTCTTTGCCAGGTAAGAATTATTCAGTTCTTCTTTGTGTGTGTGTGTGTGTGTGTGTGTGTGTGTGTGTGTGTGTGTGTAAGTAAGTAACTTCATCAAACTGTCAGTGATGTTTACGTTATGCTGTTTGCCGTATGTTACTTTCGGCGTGCTTTTGTGATGTTCTGTTTGTCATGTTTCTTTTGGCATGCTTTTGTGGTGGGCTGTTTGTCATGTTACTTTCGGCGTGCTTTTGTGGTGTACTGTTTGTCATGTTACTTTCGGCGTGCTTTTGTGGTGTATTGTTTGCGTAAATTGTTTTTGGCACCCATTTGTGCTGTGCTGTTTGCCATATGTTGCTTTTAATATAAATGGGTGGTATGCTGTTTGCGTATTTTGCTCAGCTAAGAAAAGACCTAATAGGCTAGTATCGTGGACAGGAAAACTAGACCGCTTTTGAAACGGGGAGCTCGAGAGGGGATGGAATGAATCAGACTATATCTGGAGACCAGTCATGCGTGCAGATATCATGGAAAGACATCAGACCGAACGAAAAGTAAATCAGCGAGCTTTACAATATAACGAAAAGTGAACGTTGTGGCTACAAAGTTTTCATCAGCACATAGATTAATCAGACAAAACCACACAGATATACAAAAATCAAATTACCTTACATATCAGCGACGTTGATGTTGAGATAGACTCATTTCTGTGTGGTTGTAGTCAGTGCACAAAATGGAAGCTTTGTCATGCAACACGTTCAATGTATTTCCATGTTTCTTTATTAAACAATTGAATCATCTAAATTGGTTTAGCTGTCCTTGTTTATTTGTAAATATTGATGAAACCACGAATCGGTGAGGAGAAGGCTCGAGTTAGCTTTTCGACTGGTCATAGACACAGACACTAACTTCAATCTATGTGGGCTTATGGCAAATCCAAGAACCAATACATTTTTTTGTTTTGTTTTTGTTTACAAATATTTCTATAAGCTGACCTGCAGCTAACATAACGTCATCGTTTACAGAGTGGCAACAAGGTAACTGGAATGAAAGAGGCGTTCTGTTGATTTCAGGTAACTACTTTCTTGACTATGAATTAAAGGTTCTTTAAAATAGCTAGCTTAATTCAGATTCTTATTTTCAAAACTGTATCACATGGGATGTCGCACATTTTATACGATATGATAATACATTTAGACGTGTTATTATCGTAGCCAAATATATATTTATAAGCTCTGAGAAAAAGAAGAGCCAAAAAAATTGCTCATAAGTTACATTTAAGGTTTTTCACAAAGGGAGATTAGTAGTATATTTCTAAATATTTTCGCCGGTCTTTGGTTTGGACAACGTGACACGACATTTTTTGTCAATGGACAACGTGACACTGCATATTTGGTTTTGGTCAACGTGACACGCCATCTTCGATCCGGACAACGTGATACGCATCGTTGGTCTAGTCAAGGCGACAAGACATCTCTTGTCTGGGCGACGTGACACGACATCGTTGGTGTAAAAATGTGACACGATATCTTTCGTTTTGGCAACGTGATGTGACATCTTTGGCCTGGACAACGTGACACCGCACCCTTAATCTTGGCAACGTGACACTGTATCTTTGGTCGGGGTAACGTGACACGTCATCTCTGGTCGGGGCAACGTGACACTACATTTTTGGTCTGGACAACGTGACAAAATATCTTTGGTCTGAACGAAGTGATACGACATCTTTAGTCTGGACAATGTGACAGACTCTTCAGAGTTAATCAGTCTTAGAACTAGACAACAACTGGCATGACTATTTAAGATCTAGAGGTCATCTTGGCCTAGACATTGTGAAATAATTCTTCAAGATCTGTTTGTCAGTCTTTGGCCTGGACATTGTGAAATAATTCTTTAAGATCTGTTTGTCAGTCTTTGGCCTGGACATTGTGAAATAATTCTTCAATATCTGTTTGTCAGTCTTTGGCCTGGACATTGTGAAATAATTCTTCAAGATATGTTTGTCAGTCTTTGGCCTGGACAGTGTGAAATGATTCTTCAAGATATGTTTGTCAGTCTTTGGCCTGGACATTGTGAAATAACTTTTCAAGATCTGTTTGTCACTCTTTGGCCTAGACAGTGGCACATAACTCATAACTCTTTTTTTGGCCTGGATAACAAATGTCACGACTCTTCAATGTCAGTTAGTCTTTGGCCTGGACAATGGCACCCAACTCTTTAAGGTCTGTTAGTCTTTGGCCTAGACAGTGGCACATAACTCTTTAAGGTCTGCCAGTCTTTGGCCTAGACAGTGGCACATAACTCTTTAAGGTCTGTCAGTCTTTGGCCTAGACAGTGGCACATAACTCTTTAAGGTCTGTCAGTCTCTGGCCTAGACAGTGGCACATAACTCTTCAATGTCAGTTAGTCTTTGGCCTGGATAACAAATGACACGACTCTTCAATGTCAGTTAGTCTTTGGCCTAGACAGTGACACATAACTCTTTAAGGTCTGTTGGTCTTTGGCCTGGACAGTGGCACATAACTCTTTAAGGTCTGTCAGTCTTTGGCCTGGACAGTGGCACATAACTCTTTAATATCTGTTAGTCTTCGGCCTAGACAGTGGCACATAACTCTTTAAGGTCTGTCAGTCTCTGGCCTAGACAGTGGCACATAACTCTTCAATGTCAGTTAGTCTTTGGCCTGGATAACAAATGTCACGACTCTTCAATTTCAATGTCAGTTAGTTTTTGGCCTAGACAGTGGCACATAACTCTTTAAGGTCTGTTGGTCTTTGGCCTGGACAGTGGCACATAACTCTTTAAGGTCTGTCAGTCTTTGGCCTGGACAGTGGCACATAACTCTTTAATATCTGTTAGTCTTCGGCCTAGACAGTGGCACATAGCTCTTTAAGGTCTGTTAGTCATTGGCCTAGACAGTGGCACATAACTCTTCAATGTCAGTTAGTCTTTGGCCTGGATAATAAATGTCACGACTCTTCAATGTCAGTTAGTCTTTGGCCTGGGCAGTGGCACATAACTCTTTAAGGTCTGTTAGTCTTTGGCCTGAACAGTGGATAACGCTTTAAAAGGTCTGTTAGTCTTTGGCCTAGACAGTGGCACATAACTCTTTAAGGTCTGTTAATCTTTGGCCTGGACAGTGGCACATAACTCTTTAAGGTCTGTCAGTCTTTGGCCTGGACAGTGGCACATAACTCTTTAAGGTCTGTTAGTCTTTGGCCTAGACAGTGGCACATAACTCTTTATGGTCTGACAGTCTTTGGCCTTGACATTGGCACATAACTCTTTAAGGTCTGTTAGTCTTTGGCCTGGACAGTGGCACATAACTCTTTAAGGTCTGTCAGTCTTTGGCCTAGACAGTGGCACATAACTCTTTAAGGTCTGTCAGTCTTTGGCCTGGACAGTGGCACATAACTCTTTAAGGTCTGTCAGTCCTTGGCCTGGACAGTGGCACATAACTCTTTAAGGTCTGCCAGTCTTTGGCCCAGACAGTGGCACATAACTCTTTAAGGTCTGTTAGTCTTTGGCCCAGACAGTGGCACATAACTCTTTAAGGTCTGCCAGTCTTTGGCCTAGACAGTGGCACATAACTCTTTAAGGTCTGCCAGTCTTTGGCCTAGACAGTGGCACATAACTCTTTAAGGTCTGTCAGTCTCTGGCCTAGAGAGTGGCACATAACTCTTCAATGTCAGTTAGTCTTTGGCCTGAATAACAAATGTCACGACTCTTCAATGTCAGTTAGTCTTTGGCCTAGACAGTGACACATAACTCTTTAAGGTCTGTTAGTCTTTGGCCTGGACAGTAGATAACGCTTTAAGGTCTGTCAGTCTTTGGCCTAGACAGTGGCACATAACTCTTTAAGGTCTGTCAGTCTTTGGCCTGGACAGTGGCAGATAACTCTTTAAGGTCTGTCAGTCTTTGGCCTAGACAGTGGCACATAACTCTTTAATATCTGTTAGTCTTCTGCCTAGACAGTGGCATATAACTCTTTAAGGTCTGTCAGTCTTTGGCCCGGACAGTGGCACATAACTCTTTAAGGTCTGTCAGTCTTTTGCCTAGACAGTGGCACATAACTCTATAAGGTCTGTCAGTCTTTGGCCTAGACAGTGGCACATAACTCTTTAAGGTCTGTCAGTCTTTGGCCTGGACAGTGGCACATAACTCTTTAATATCTGTTAGTCTTCGGCCTGGACAGTGGCACATAGCTCTTTAAGGTCTGTTAGTCTTTGGTCTAGACAGTGGCACATAACTCTTTAAGGTCTGCCAGTCTTAGGCCTAGACAGTGGCACATAACTCTCTAAGGTCTGTCAGTCTCTGGCCTAGACAGTGGCACATAACTCTTCAATGTCAGTTAGTCTTTGGCCTGGACA
Organism: Candidula unifasciata; assembly: GCA_905116865.2. Taxonomy (NCBI): domain Eukaryota; kingdom Metazoa; phylum Mollusca; class Gastropoda; order Stylommatophora; family Geomitridae; genus Candidula; species Candidula unifasciata. Next base: position 33,376 of record CAJHNH020000630.1, read on the forward strand.
GTAGATAACGCTTTAAGGTCTGTCAGTCTTTGGCCTAGACAGTGGCACATAACTCTTTAAGGTCTGTCAGTCTTTGGCCTGGACAGTGGCACATAACTCTTTAAGGTCTGTCAGTCTTTGGCCCGGACAGTGGCACATAACTCTTTAAGGTCTGTTGGTCTTTGGCCCAGACAGTGGCACATAACTCTTTAAGGTCTGTCAGTCTTTGGCCTGGACAGTGGCACATAACTCTTTAATATCTGTTAGTCTTCGGCCTGGACAGTGGCACATAGCTCTTTAAGGTCTGTTAGTCTTTGGTCTAGACAGTGGCACATAACTCTTCAATGTCAGTTAGTCTTTGGCCTGGATAACAAATGTCACGACTCTTCAATGTCAGTTAGTCTTTGGCCTGGGCAGTGGCACATAACTCTTTAGGGTCAGTTAGTCTTTGGCCTAGACAGTGGCACATAACTCTTTAAGGTCTGTTAGTCTTTGGCCTGAACAGTGGATAACGCTTTAAGGTCTGTTAGTCTTTGGCCTAGACAGTGGCACATAACTCTTTAAGGTCTGTTAGTCTTTGGCCTGGACAGTGGCACATAACTCTTTAAGGTCTGTTAGTCTTTGGCCTGGACAGTGGCACATAACTCTTTAAAGTCTGTTAGTCTTTTTCCCAGACAGTGGCACATAACTCTTTAAGGTCTGTTAGTCTTAGGCCTAGACAGTGGCACATAACTCTTTAAGGTCTATTAGTCTTTGGCCTAGACAGTGGCACATAACTCTTTAAGGTCTGTTAGTCTTTGGCCTAGACAGTGGCACATAACTCTTCAATGTCAGTTAGTCTTTGGCCTGGATAACAAATGTCACGACTCTTCAATGTCAGTTAGTCTTTGGCCTGGATAACAAATGTCACGACGCTCCAATGTCAGTTAGTCTTTGGCCTGGATAACAAATGTCACGACTCTTCATTCTCAGTTAGTCTTTGGCCTGGAACATAAATGAAAGGATTCTTCAGGGTTAGTTATTCAGTCTTTGTCCTCTAAAACAAATGACACGACTCTTCAGGTCTCTTAGTCTTTTACCTGGACAATAAATGAAACAACTCATTAAAGTTAGTCAGTCTTTAGCCTGGAAAACTAATGACCTGGCTAATTAAGGTTACTTAGTCAGTCTTTGTCCTGGAAAACTAATGACATGGCTAATTAAGGTTAGTTAGTCAGTCTTTGGCCTGGATAACTAATGACCTGGCTATTTAAGGTTAGTTAGTCAGTCTTTGGCCTGGACAACAAATGACATGACTCATTCATCATCATCATCATGTGACAGGTCCTTTGCAGAACGTCGCTCTCATGGCAGTCTGCCTGAAAGAAACTCGGTCTCCCGCCTCATCCACTTTCATACTCAAAGGGGTCACTTATATCCTGTGCCCATCTTCGTGTCGGTCGGCCCCTGCCCCTCATTCCTGGGGTGGGGGTGGGGGGGGTCAGTTTTTTCTCTGAACAGTGCTAAGTGTTGAGCTAAGTTAGAACTTTCAGTAAAACACTTGGCACATCCTCCTCCTTCTCGGCAGTTACTGAAGAGTTCTAATTATGATGGTGCCTGTAGCAATTCGATTTTATTTCCGTTCCTGTGTGTAGAGTGTCGACCAGATGCCCAGTTTCTGAGTGTAGAGTGTCGACCAGATGCCCAGTTTCTGAGTGTAGAGTGTCGACCAGATGTCCAGTTTCTGTGTGTAGAGTGTCGTTCAGATGCCCAGTTTCTGGGTGTAGAGTGTCGACCAGATGCCCAGTTTCTGTGTGTAGAGTGTCGTTCAGATGCCCAGTTTCTGGGTGTAGAGTGTCGACCAGATCCCCAGTTTCTGGTGTAGAGTATCGACCAGATGCCTAGTATCTGTGTGTAGAGTGTCGACCAGATGCCTAGTTTCTGTGTGTAGATTGTCGACCAGATCCCCAGTTTTTGTGTGTAGAGTGTCGACCAGATGCCCAGTTTCTGTGTGTAGAGTGTCGACCAGATGCCCAGTTTCTGTGTGTAGAGTGTCGACCAGATGCCCAGTTTCTGTGTGTAAAGTGTCGACCAGATGCCCAGTTTCTGTGTGTAGAGTGTCGACCAGATGCCCAGTTTCTGTGTGTAGAGTGTCGACCAGATGCCCAGTTTCTGGGTGTAGAGTGTCGACCAGATGCCCAGTTCACTCCTAGCTGTAGGATTTTCTCTCGACCATAATAATTTGTTTGTGTCCCCTCATTGTTCACTTACTCCCGGAAGGCGCTTGACCATATCTAGCTTGTCATGCGTACATTCACCATTCATCGATGCGGAACTAGACAGTCTGTCTGTTCATGTCACAATACTCTTGTATTACTGGAGACAATATCCAAAGAATGCTAACTCCCCTGGACATCTGAAGCGATGCTTCCCACTCTGCACGAAGTATGCCTATTTTTGTTCTTAGTGTAACACAGGCTAGCGGTGTATGATACTACAACATCTTGTTCGGAAATGGAGGTGGATGCAGTCACAACAGCTTTCCATCGGCTTGAGAACCGGCACTTCTTCTTCCTCTAAACACAGTGCCCGCTGTATTGATAATCACACCACATCTGCGGCAATTATCAATCAAAAGTTGATTTTCTAATTCTGCAGCGCCTGCTGGCCAATCCCTGGCCAAGTGTGAGTAGAACCACACACGTTTTGGCTCTTGGACTTTAACCCGCTCCTCTCCCAATGTCCACAAGTGTACACAAATCTGTAATTGTGTCTTCTGCACACAAACATCTCTAATTGTACTGGATAATGTGGAGACACGACCCCCCGCTGATTGTGGGTTAGTTCTTGGCTTGAATAATATACCTGCTCTGTTTAATGACTTTAGCGACTTTGATTTGAGCATTGTTAAAATAGTGCCCTCTTTTTACTTTAAAAGTGGTCCAGCCGTTGTGCTGACTTCCAGCTGAGTCAGTCAGTCAAAAGCTCATGGAAGAGACGCCAGATAACATTTACAAATAAGTTCAAGCAGCTGCGTCATGTTTGTTTTGCTGATTATTCCCTCCAGCAGATGCATCCACATTCCTCACCCAACGAGTTTCCTGGAATGTGATGGAAGAACACTTGACAGCCTTGGCAAACAGTGACAACAAATCTCTCGTCCTGCTAGCAGCTCGGATATGTATGGAGTCACTAGCCAGAAACCAAGGTACATGATGTGTTCAATGTGAGACCCTCGTTGAAATTGCCAAATGTCTGTACGGCGCAGTCAGAAAGTAGAACTGGGCTGGTGGAGACGCTGATAAACAGACGGTTTGTTGCTATTGGCATCTTTTCTTCTTTCCAGATAATTAGTTCTATATTTTGCCTCTAGGAAGGCATTAGAGTCACAGCCCATGATAGTGTTTCCAATTCCCAGCCACCCCTCTCTTCCCTTAGACACCAAGGATGTAGTTCCGTGGCACAACGCTTTGTCAATGCTCATCATGCTGAAGGAAGGAAAGTCCTTTTTAAATTATTGTTAGTTCTGGTTTTGAAAAAAAAGAAGAAGAATACAATAGACTGAGAATCGTTGGAGGTCTATCACTCTTGAGTCACATTGGAAACATGTATGAATGTTGTTAGAACAGATAATTCGATTCATACAAGAACATGTATGAATGTTGTTAGAATAGATAATTCGATTCATACAAGAACATGTATGAATGTTGTTAGAACAGATAACTCGATTCACAGCTAAACAAGACCATGTATTAATGTTGTTAGAACAGATAACTCGATTCACAGCTAAACAAGAACATGTATGAATGTTGTTAGAACAGATAATTCGATTCACAGCTAAAAAAGAACATGTATGAATGTTGTTACACCAGATAACTCGATTCACAGCTAAACAAGAACATGTATGAATGTTGTTACACCAGATAACTCGATTCACAGCTAAACAAGAACATGTATGAATGTTGTTAGAACAGATAATTTGATTCATAGCTAAACAAGAACATGTATGAATGTTGTTAGAACAGATAACTCGATTCACAGCTAAAAATGAACATCTATGAATGTTGTTACAACAGATAACTCGATTCACAGCTAAACAAGAACATGCATGAATGTTGTTAGAACAGATAACTCGATTCACAGCTGAAAAAGAACATGTATGAATGTTGTTACACCAGATAACTCGATTCACAGCTAAAAAAAGAACATGTATGAATGTTGTTACACCAGATAACTCGACAGGATGTTGTTTATTAGCCAATCTTCCTTGATGTTCAGATCTTTGAAGATGTCAGTATTTCTCCTCTTCTTTGTCCAAGATATTCTGAAAATCTTTCTATAGCATTTCAGCTCAAAAGCCCTTATTCTCTTTCTTAAGGACTGAGAGATAGTCCACGACTCACATACGTATGTAGCCACAGGGAAGTTGCATGCTCTCAAAATTCTAGTTTTCATCTCCTTGCTAATGCTTAACCATAGACTTTTAGGACTGTTCAATCTTTGCATTGCTAGGCTCATTCTCCTTTTAATTTCTGTTGAACAGTCTCCATTGCTGTTTATTTTAGTGCCTAGATATTCAAAGTTTGTGACATTTTCAATTTCTTCATCATTTATTGTTATTTTTGGGTGAAAGCCAGTTTTATCTGTGGACATTATTTTCGTTTTCTTTAAATTCAAGAACAGATTTTGATCTTTACTGTGATTTTGGACAGACAATATTAAATTTTCTATTCCCTTTACGCTGTTGGAAAGGAGGACTGTATCATCTGCGTAGCGGAGTTCCGCAATAGGGTTTCCACCAATTTTGAGCGGATCATAACTGTCACAAGTCTGGTCATTTTTGACATTTCTCATTATAATTTCTGCGTATATATTGAATAGGTATGGTGAGAGAATGCACCCCTGCCCTAACCCCTTTTGCACCTCGAACCAATCCGGTGTTTCACCAGCTGTTCTGATGGCTGCTTGTTGTTCATGATTTTCACACGGATAGAATATCTAAGAAAGCCAACTTTTGAATAATCCACCTAGAAAATGGGGAATTTTGCATTTCATATCAAGGATTAGATCCAAATACATTAAATAAGTTACCATGGGCAGACGAGCAGTGCCTGTTTTACAGTGAAGCCAGTAGACAACAAAACCATTTGCACAGGTCAAGTTAAACTTACAGAAGAGATGACATGTAAGTATATAAGTCTAAAACTGCATGTCAATATAATTCCTAGTCCAGTACATATGGATTAAATGGCACTTGTCTGAAGCAAGTTAACGAATTTGGATACTAGGAAGTATATTCTCGGAGGACGGTAGAATAGACCGTTAAATATAAATAAGATGCCAAACGCGTCATTCAGTCATCCAAGCACAGTTTGACTGCTAAATAACATATTATATAGATCATATTTATACCAGTACTGTGCTACGAGAGAGAAACATGGACAGTATCAAGACTAGCGCAGGTAAAATCAACACAAGGGAACATTAACACATCAACAAGAAAGCTCTCAGTTTAACTATCAGAGACAAAGTGAGAAATGGCACCATCAGATCGACTGCTGAGACACAACATTGCACCATGTACCCTGAGAAGCAGACGATCGGAAAGTTCCATGTATCGCTACAATGCAAATACAACAACGGCACAGGCTCTAGATCAAAACAAAACATCTTGCCTGAGAGCGAGAGAGCGCGGACAAGAAGTAGTTAGGTTTGTGACATGATAGACATTCTACATCGACAGGGAATGACATATCCAGAGCTGGCCATGGAGTAAGTAAGTCAAGTCAAGGACCCTTTCCACGCATTTAGGCGTATAGGGCATATAGGGCTAAACCTATAGTTTTATAGACCAATCGGTACAAGATGGGTGATGTGGTCAGCATCACGTCAGCCGCCTTTACTTCTCGGGTCTGCACCCGGTACCCACTCAAGGCTGGGTTGACCTGGGAGCCAAGGTCATTTTTGAAAAAAGTCTGGCTCCGCAAGGGAGCGAACCCACGACCTTCCGACCGGCGAGTGAGACAAGAAATACTGAATCATGAAGTCTTGACGTGGTTTAACGGTAAAAGGGGATTTTGACGATGATGATGATGATGACTGTTTAAACAAATGAGAGCAAGATGGCGCACAATAAGAAGATGGATTGATAATATTCCACACATCCATACAGACCGACAGTATCCATTGCTACCAATAGGGCGCTGTACCGCAAACGTGGAAGTTGATGAAGATAAAGGTAACGAAATTACCAGTCAGTTTGTACTAATCCTTTCGAATTGTGTATCATCTCCAGCATTCTACACATGCAATCACCTCTTCCGGGAGTTTGCTGACACCTGTGTCCACCTGCTCAAGTGCCCGTATCCAGAAGTACAGGAGGGCATGCTTGTCTCCCTTCTCTTGTATCTCAGAACATGTAATCATTTAGAGTGAATGTTCTGAAATTCTTTCTTTTTTCTAAGCCTTTTTTTCATAATCAGTTTGACAATCTTGACAATTCTGCAGTATATAATGTTGTTATAATTTATATTGCTGATCACTTTATAAGTGCAAACTACTTTATTTTTAATAATATTCTCTTGGTGTACTTAGCAACGCCAAAAAGGTTTGAAAAGTCGCAACATAATACTGTATGTAACTATCAATTGCATAGTTTTCCAAATTGCTGTATATGGAGTGACCTTGAACCACGGGGCCTCTACAGTAGCCATGAAGGTCAAGGGAGCTCTGGTGAAGCTGCGACATGCCTAGCAAGCCAGCAGTGGATTTATTATAGCTACGGAGCTTACAAAGATGTGTTTTAGAAGAGTTGCAGGAGTGACCAGAAGAGATTCAATTAGAAATGAGGTCATATGAGACCAAATTGACACAGAACCAACTCTAAATTATATACAAAGAGAGCAAATCAAATGGTTTGCCCGCTTAGAGAGAATGCATTGTAACGTCATAACATACAAAGCACACACCAACAGAGAAAACAAACGAAGAGAACGAGGTAGACGAAGAACAATATGGACAGATAACATCAGAGAAACTCTGTAACATGGTGATACCGTCCAGGCGTCAAGAATAGCAAGAAGCAGAACATTACATCTCCTTGGACACACAAAACTGTACTATAGGAAGTGAAGAGGAGAAGAAAACAATTATGTTGTTGACACCTTTCTGTCTTTCCAGACGACAGTCTAGTGTGCCAAATGTCGGTACGCCAATCCTAGCACATGGCGACTGTGATAGCCAGACGACAGTCTAGTGTGCCAAATGTCGGTGCGCCAATCCTAGCACATGGCGACTGTGATAGCCAGAGGATAGTCTAGTGTGCCAAATGTCGGTGCGCCAATCCTAGCACATGGCGACTGTGACAGCCAGACGACAGTCTAGTGTGCCTAATGTCGGTGCGCCAATCCTAGCACATGGCGACTGTGATAGCCAGAGGATAGTCTAGTGTGCCAAATGTCGGTGCGCCAATCCTAGCACATGGCGACTGTGATAGCCAGACGACAGTCTAGTGTGCCAAATGTCGGTGCGCCAATCCTAGCACATGGCGACTGTGACAGCCAGACGACAGTCTAGTGTGCCTAATGTCGGTGCGCCAATCCTAGCAAATGGCGATGGCGACTGTGATAACCAGACTCGTTCGCATAAATGAAAGTCTTCTACAATTAGAACATTGGAATCCAGGAACATTGTTACAATCGCATTTATTCAACGAGGTTTTTCTCAGCTGCTCAGCTTCGAACCTATCTACAATCATTTTTTTCACTGTGTTTCTATTCCCTTCCCAGGTTTCCTCTCAGTGCAGCGCAGTAATGTCATCTAGCTTTCACGTACAGATCTCGGGGTCCGTATCATTCCAGCGTGCACACATCTTAATTTCAACCCCAACATCTTGTATACACCTTGTACAATTCACCATTGAGGATGTTTTAGAAATCAAAACTGTCGCATATATACAGATAAAGGCACTGATAGAACAATATTATATCAAAAAGGCATTATTATCTTAACAGATGAGGCACGTGAAGCATGGGTCAAGGTCAGCATAAGAACACAAAGGAAAGTGCGAGCAATAAAAGACGGCAGCAGCAACTCTAGAGCGCTTTCATGGGCAGCAGGTCAAGCAGTTACGCATGTGCTTGTCATATCAGACTCCATGAAAATCACAAAAGCCAGCCTCCGCTCTGAACGGGTAGACAACATTAGGAGGTCGTACTTGACCTCTTTCCTATAGACCTAAATACCTGGGTTACTGGACTATAAACAAGCGGACCAACGGACAAGAAAAGCTCAACTGCATTTTAACATTATCACAGACAGAGCTGCTAACATCAACGCTTTACGGATTCCATTGATTGTTGACAATCACATGTCCCCGACTCTAATGTGGCAGGTCGCCAAAAGCCCTTTATAATTTTATTGGTCAGCTGCACTTACCGGAAAAATCTGGCAACTCAGGAAGTCACAATGTCTATACAAATACCGAGGACCCGGAAAATGATCTATTTATCTATCCGGATTCTCATCACGCGGTCGCCCTAGGGACAAGAGATTCCGCCCAGCGCCGTGGGTTCTGGCGACTGCGGGGAGGTGGACGGATTTGCTGACTGTTTACGGCTTAATTTTCTCTAGTAGTTAAACTGTGTATAGCTAAATAATAGTGTGTATTATCGCTCGGAGATATTTGGTTTTATGTTGCTAGAAGCGAATTTTCATCTTTGCTAGGTAAAATCTTTAACAAATGTGTGTGCGGCCACGATGTCGGTTGTTAGTGTAGTGTTAAATTCCAAGCGTTAGCTTTGTGTTCAGAGAAATAAAGAGATGTTTGGTGTGATAATAATAGTTTCAGTTTTGATTCGGATTAGGATTTGTAGTTAGCGTGCCTAGTTTTTCTGTTACAACTGATAATACTTTATAAACAACATATCCTGTCTGGGTTAAGATACTATTGGTCTTAGCCCCGGCTAACGAGCTTTTACCCTTTTTTTCTGGTTTCTGGAGCAGCTTGAGTGTGGGTTGGCTCACACCACTCACCACGACATGTTTGTTGGAGCTCTTGTAGGAATGGATCTCTGGGTAGAGATATATTCAAGCAGTAAATTGTTATATTATCCTTCACATAGTTATTTCCTTCCTTGCTTCTAATACAGGATCCTCCCCCCCCCCCCCCCCCCCCCATTTCCAACTTAGGCTCTGCTGCTAGTTCACTAGGTAGACCTGTCAATAAAGACTAGCGAAAGTCGCCTATGCCGAGGACAGGATGGAATCTGATATTGAACCTTTTTTATGAGGATAATCAGTAGTTGTACCTAGAAGAAAACAAGTAAAAAGGGGGCTTATGTGTGGGGGAGGAGGGGGGGGGGCGAAGTTGCTGAATCGAGAGACTGAGCACACAATTAAAATTAACCGGGTGCAATCAGGTGGACTGGGATAACACACACAAAAAACAATCGCCCACACAGAAACACCTTCCAATGAATACAGCTTGAGGAGACTAGAAACCTCAATATCTGCATGCAGATGTCATCGAAAGGAAAGTTCCGGCATTTACAGACACCAACACCCAGCGAACACACGCGCGTGCGCGCACACACACACTCACACGCACGCACGCACAGAGCAGAAGAAGTATACCGACTGATCATGTGATGCGATATCTTTGGATGTAAGATTAATTTCCCTTTAAATATACTATAAAAGAAAAATGTTAAATTGGGAGTGACCCAGAGGTGAAGAAACAAAGGTGAAAGAGGGCGAGGAGAAAAAGAAGAAGAAGAAGAAGAAGAAGAAGAAGAAGAAGAAGAAGAAGAAGAAGAAGAAGAAGAAGAAGAAGAAGAAGAAGAAAAAGAAGAAGAAAAAGAAGAAGAAGAAGAAGAAAAAGAAGAAGAACAAGAAGAAGAACAAGAAGAAGAAGAAGAAGAAGAAGAAGAAGAAGAAGCAGATGAAGAAGAAGAAGAAGAAGAAGAAGAAGAAGAAGAAGAAGAAGAAGAAGAAGAAGAAGAAGAAGAAGAAGGAGAAAAAGGAGAAAAAGGAGAAGAAGAAGAAGAAGAAGAAGAAGAAGAAGAAGAAGAAATAGAAGAAGAAGAAGAAGAAGAAGAAGAAGAAGAAGACGACGAAGAAAAAGAAAAAGAAGAAAAAGAAGAAGAAGAAGAAGAAGAAGAAGAAGAAGAAGAAGAAGAAGAAGAAGAAGAAGAAGAAGAAGAAGAAGAAGAAGAAGAAGGAGAAGAAGAAGAAGAAGAAGTTGAAGAAGAAGCAGAAGAAGCAGAAGAAGAAGAAGAAAAAGAAGAAGAAGAAGAAGAAGAAGAAGAAGAAGAAGAAGAAGAAGAAGAAGAAGAAGAAGCAGAAGCAGAAGAAGCAGAAGAAGAAGAAGCAGAAGCAGAAGAAGAAGAGGAGAAGAAGAAGGAGAGTATTATTTATAGTCACATATTTTTACTGTTTAAATTTCAGTAAAGGTGTACTACTGCTGCTACACATATAAGTGTGCGGAATACGTCTCAGCGGGCCTGTTTCCAGTGTTGTTCAGTTTACTGGAGACAAGCGCACCCAACATTCAGGCAATGATTGTCAACATTCTCATCCTAATGATCACACATGGTAAATGTTTATCAGCAGCTGGACCTAGATTAGTAGAGGGGTCAATGTTTGTCAGCAGCTGGACCTAGAGTAGTAGAGGGGTCAATGTTTGTCAGCAGCTGGACCTAGAGTAGTAGAGGGGTCAATGTTTGTCAGCAGCTGGACCTAGATTAGTAGAGGGGTCAATGTTTGTCAGCAGCTGGACCTAGAGTTGTAGAGGGGTCAATGTTTGTCAGCAGCTGGACCTAGAGAAGCAGAGGGGTCAATGTTTGTCAGCAGCTGGACCTAGAGAAGTAGAGGGGTCAATGTTTGTCAGCAGCTGGACCTAGAGAAGTAGAGGGGTCAATGTTTGTCAGCAGCTGGACCTAGAGAAGTAGAGGGGTCAATGTTTGTCAGCAGCTGGACCTAGAGAAGTAGAGGGGTCAATGTTTGTCAGCAGCTGGACCTAGAGTAGTCTTGGTTGTTTTACAGATTGATTTTAATGTCAAGTTAAATTGGTTTCATAAACGGTGGTGGTAGTTGTGATGGCAGTAGTAATAATTATAGCAGCAGCAGTAGCGGTAGTTGGAGCAGCAGCAGTAGCGGTAGTTGGAGCAGCAGCAAAGGTAGTACTAGTAATAGTAGTAGTAGTTTTACTGCTGCTGTTGCTGCTGCTGCTTTTACTCATTTTAATAATCATCCAATCAGCACCTGTTGCATGACTTTTGTAATTCCTTTTTCAAGGTGAAGATAAAAATATTTTGTGGGGGGTGGGGGGGGAACAACAAGTTGTAAGCTGCCTAGGCATCTGCCCATTGAGAAGGGGGTTGTTCCTTGGCCTATAGTTGCCCTTCGCCTGGGTACATGGGCCTCAGAACCATGTAATAAAGCCCCGGACTACCGCAGGGTTCTGCAATTTCACCGGTGCTCTTTAACGTGTATACAAGCAAGATTGCAGAACTTGAATCACCAGGTGTTGGAAGGATATTGGCATTTGCTGATGATGTTCTTGCATATAAGCAAGGGAGTGACAGACAACGAATATCCCAAGAGCTACAGGCAACTGTAGAGAAAGTGACTGACTGGTGTGCAGAAATGGGTGCTGTCATCAACGCAGAAAAGTCAGCTGTTTTGTGGTATTTTCTCGACAATAGAATTGTAAGAGCTAATGTTTAAAGCCTCACAATAAATAACAGTAATATAAAAAAAGCAAATTAAGGTACAACGATATCACCTTCGATAGAAACCTGTCCTATAGGGAACACGTTTAGGCAGTTGCAGTGAAATGCCAAAAAGGACTCAATGCTCTCAAGATGATGGCAGCAATGGACATGGAACAAATAATGTTGTTCACAATGCTCCAGCATGTGATTCTGTCAGCGATAGATTTCGGACTGTGTAGGCTTCTAATCGCTTTAGGTCGTGAGTGCAGGGACTGGCCAGCTGGTGCTGCAGAATCAGAGGTTCAACAAATGGTTCTTGACAATTCCCGCCCAGGTGATGTGATTATCTATATAGATGGCTCTGTGTTGAGAGGCAGACCTAGTGATGTGATTATCTATATAGATGGCTCTGTGTTGAGAGGCAGACCTAGTGATGTGATTATCTATATAGATGGCTCTGTGTTGAGAGGCAGACCTAGTGAGGTGATTATCTATATAGATGGCTCTGTGTTGAGAGGCAGACCTAGTGATGTGATTATCTATATAGATGGCTCTGTGTTGAGAGGCAGACCTAGTGATGTGATTATCTATATAGATGGCTCTGTGTTGAGAGGGCAGACCTAGTGATGTGATTATCTATATAGATGGCTCTGTGTTGAGAGGCAGACCTAGTGATGTGATTATCTATATAGATGGCTCTGTGTTGAGAGGCAGACCTAGTGATGTGATTATCTATATAGATGGCTCTGTGTTGAGAGGCAGACCTAGTGATGTGATTATCTATATAGTTGGCTCTGTGTTGAGAGGCAGACCTAGTGATGTGATTATCTATATAGATGGCTCTGTGTTGAGAGGCAGACCTAGTGAGGTGATTATCTATATAGATGGCTCTGTGTTGAGAGGCAGACCTAGTGATGTGATTATCTATATAGTTGGCTCTGTGTTGAGAGGCAGACCTAGTGATGTGATTATCTATATAGATGGCTCTGTGTTGAGAGGCAGACCTAGTGAGGTGATTATCTATATAGATGGCTCTGTGTTGAGAGGCAGACCTAGTGATGTGATTATCTATATAGATGGCTCTGTGTTGAGAGGCAGACCTAGTGATGTGATTATCTATATAGATGGCTCTGTGTTGAGAGGCAGACCTAGTGATGTGATGATCTATATAGATGGCTCTGTGTTGAGAGGCAGACCTAGTGATGTGATTATCTATATAGATGGCTCTGTGTTGAGAGGCAGACCTAGTGATGTGATTATCTATATAGATGGCTCTGTGTTGAGAGGCAGACCTAGTGATGTGATTATCTATATAGATGGCTCTGTGTTGAGAGGCAGACCTAGTGATGTGATTATCTATATAGTTGGCTCTGTGTTGAGAGGCAGACCTAGTGAGGTGATTATCTATATAGATGGCTCTGTGTTGAGAGGCAGACCTAGTGAGGTGATTATCTATATAGATGGCTCTGTGTTGAGAGGCAGACCTAGTGATGTGATTATCTATATAGTTGGCTCTGTGTTGAGAGGCAGACCTAGTGATGTGATTATCTATATAGATGGCTCTGTGTTGAGAGGCAGACCTAGTGAGGTGATTATCTATATAGATGGCTCTGTGTTGAGAGGCAGACCTAGTGATGTGATTATCTATATAGATGGCTCTGTGTTGAGAGGCAGACCTAGTGAGGTGATTATCTATATAGATGGCTCTGTGTGAGAGGCAGACCTAGTGAGGTGATTATCTATATAGATGGCTCTGTGTTGAGAGGCAGACCTAGTGATGTGATTATCTATATAGATGGCTCTGTGTTGAGAGGCAGACCTAGTGATGTGATTATCTATATAGATGGCTCTGTGTTGAGAGGCAGACCTAGTGAGGTGATTATCTATATAGATGGCCCTGTGTTGAGAGGCAGACCTAGTGAGGTGATTATCTATATAGATGGCTCTGTGTTGAGAGGCAGACCTAGTGATGTGATTATCTATATAGATGGCTCTGTGTTGAGAGGCAGACCTAGTGATGTGATTATCTATATAGATGGCTCTGTGTTGAGAGGCAGACCTAGTGAGGTGATTATCTATATAGATGGCTCTGTGTTGAGAGGCAGACCTAGTGAGGTGATTATCTATATAGATGGCTCTGTGTTGAGAGGCAGACCTAGTGATGTGATTATCTATATAGTTGGCTCTGCGTTGAGAGGCAGACGAACTGAATGGGGGTTTAAAGTAAATACGAATTAAAGTCGCTTGGTGCAGCAAAGCTTTGCAAATGATATCACAACGTCTAGTTTGAGAATGGAGGTGGAGGCAGTCTCTGCTGTCTTCCGCTGGCTTGAGAATCAGATTTACACATATGCTGTGATTGTAACTGACTCATAGAGCATGTTGAGAAAGGTGAAGACAAGCATGCCTCGTGCAGAGTGGCAAGCATCACTTAAGAGGTCCCGGGTAGTTAGCATCCTTTTGATATTATCTTCAGGTCATGGCGATGTGTTAGGATATGAGCAGGGAAATAGACTGGCACCAATAAGTGGTGAATTTATGTATGTAATCTAGATATTGTGAAGGCCTTTTAGGAACAATTGAACAGTGCGGAGGCACAGACAGATCATTAAGACCTGGATAGAATGGCGCTGCGAGGAGTTACAAGGGGATCTGGCCGGCGCTCAACATTCAGGGAAAAGGCAAGACGGATATACAATCACCCAGTTACTGATGCCATAGGAATTGGAACTCTTCTGCTGAAGATGGGAAACGAGCGCTTATGTAGGTGTCCCGAGTATTGTGATGTCGACTCCTAATTCAACATTCTGTTATGTGTGCGCGGAATATGAGGTACAATTATTTGAGGCTGTCATTAGCGAGATAGACTGCCAGTGAATCAAAAGCAGGACAAAAGCTTCAAGACTGAGGCTGGATATGAAACACACTGAGAAATCGTATTCAAACCTAACTAGAAATTGCCTTTACCTATATCCATCAGGTAAAATAAACATGTCAGACCTTCAATACACCGATGAGAGAACTTAAGATACATCTGAACAGTGTGGAAAAGGTTTGGAATATTCGAGAAAGAACAGCCAAACATAGAACGGTTGAAGCTTTTGTATGACTGCGTGGAAAAGGTTTGGAATATTCTAGAAAGAACAGCCAAACATAGAACGGTTGAAGCTTCTGTATGACTGTGTGGAAAATGCAGCAACTGAACAGGACAATTTCAGGGGCGGAGCGTCGTACATTCTGTTAGTCTCATATTTTTGACTGATCAATAGACATTCGATTCAGGACCGTGCCGAGCTATGATATAACAGCCACTTTTACTTCCCAGACTGTCTCCTAGTACTCATTTTTTCCTGGATCGACTTGGGATAGTAGGTGACCTTGTTTTAAAATCTCCCTGTGGACAAAAATCTCAGGTTAAAACTACCGAACTTGCTGGCAAGCATGCTAGCTACTGCGCCAGCCCCTGAGGCTCCTCAGCATATGTTGATGGTTGCCCAGAATGTCTCCACAGTCATGTTAGCTTGTCATTGTTTAGCTTGTCATTGTTTAGCTTGTCTTTGTTTAGCTTGTCATTGTTTAGCTTGTCATTGTTTAGCTTGTCATTGTTTAGCTTGTCTTTGTTTAGCTTGTCATTGTTTAGCTTGTCATTGTTTAGCTTGTCATTGTTTAGCTTGTCTTTGTTTAGCTTGTCATTGTTTAGCTTGTCATTGTTTAGCTTGTCATTGTTTAGCTTGTCATTGTTTAGCTTGTCTTTGTTTAGCTTGTCATTGTTTAGCTTGTCATTGTTTAGCTTGTCATTGTTTAGCTTGTCTTTGTTTAGCTTGTCATTGTTTAGCTTGTCTTTGTTTAGCTTGTCTTTGTTTAGCTTGTCTTTGTTTAGCTTGTCATTGTTTAGCTTGTCATTGTTTAGCTTGTCATTGTTTAGCTTGTCATTGTTTAGCTCGTCTTTGTTTAGCTTGTCATTGTTTAGCTTGTCTTTGTTTAGCTTGTCTTTGTTTAGCTTGTCTTTGTTTAGCTTGTCATTGTTTAGCTTGTCTTTGTTTAGCTTGTCTTTGTTTAGCTTGTCATTGTTTAGCTTGTCGTTGCTCCTTGGATACATAGGCCCAGGGTTTGTCTGTGATCCTAAAGTCTGTGGGCAATGCCTGCTGTCTCTCTGTGAGATATAATATAAAGCTGGTTCATTTCTCTTGTGCAGTGTGTGCCGTTCTGACCCGGTTCTTGTCACAGATTTCCAAGGATATCACTCAATGTCATTTACACCATGTCTGTCATTTATTTAAATTGTAATATTTTTTTTTTTTTAAATGAAAGGAATTGGTCGGACTTAACCCACATACAATCATCAAAGCACTGACTTTCTGTCTCCCTGTATCTGTCTCCCTGTATCTATCTCCATGTATCTGTCTCTCTGTATATGTCTCCCTGTATCTGTCTCCCGGTATCTGTAAGCTTCTATTGCTGCCTGTCTCTGTCTCTCTGTATCTGTAAGCTTCTATTACTAGCTGTCTGTCTCTGTCTCCCTGTATCTGTAAGCTTCTGTTGCTGTCTGTATCTGTCTCTCTGTATCTGTAAGCTTCTATTACTAGCTGTCTGTCTCTGTCGCCCTGTATCTGTAAGCTTCTGTTGCTGTCTGTATCTGTCTCTCTGTATCTGTAAGCTTCTATTGCTAGCTGTATCTGTCTCCTTGTATCTGTAAGCTTCTATTGTTAGCTGTATCTGTCTTCTTGTATCTGTAAGCTTCTATTGCTAGCTGTATCTGTCTCCTTGTATCTGTAAGCTTCTATTGCTAGCTGTATCTGTCTCCCTGTATCTGTAAGCTTCTATTGTTAGCTGAATCTGTCTTCTTGTATCTGTAAGCTTCTATTGCTAACTGTATCTGTCTCCTTGTATCTGTAAGCTTCTATTGCTAGCTGTATCTGTCTCCTTGTATCTGTAAGCTTCTATTGCTAGCTGTATATGTCTCCCTGTATCTGTAAGCTTCTATATTTAGCTGTATCTGTCTTCTTGTATCTGTAAGCTTCTATTGCTAACTGTATCTGTCTCCTTGTATCTGTAAGCTTCTATTGCTAGCTGTATCTGTCTCCTTGTATCTGTAAGCTTCTATTGTTAGCTGTATCTGTCTTCTTGTATCTGTAAGCTTCTATTGCTAGCTGTATCTGTCTCCTTGTATCTGTAAGCTTCTATTGCTAGCTGTATCTGTCTCCCTGTATCTGTAAGCTTCTATTGTTAGCTGTATCTGTCTTCTTGTATCTGTAAGCTTCTATTGCTAACTGTATCTGTCTCTCTGTATCTGTAAGCTTCTATTGCTAGCTGTATCTGTCTCCTTGTATCTGTAAGCTTCTATTGTTAGCTGTATCTGTCTTCTTGTATCTGTAAGCTTCTATTGCTAGCTGTATCTGTCTCCTTGTATCTGTAAGCTTCTATTGCTAGCTGTATCTGTCTCCCTGTATCTGTAAGCTTCTATTGTTAGCTGTATCTGTCTTCTTGTATCTGTAAGCTTCTATTGCTAACTGTACCTGCCTCTCTGCATCTGTAAGCTTCTATTGCTAGCTGTATCTGTCTCCCTGTATCTGTAAGCTTCTATTGCTAGCTGTATCTGTCTCCCTGTATCTATAAACTTTTATTGCTAGCTGTATCTGTCTTTCTGTAGCTGTAAGCTTCTATTGCTAGCTGTATCTGTCTCTCTGTATCTGTAAGCTTCTATTGCTAGCTGTATCTGTCTCTGTATCTGTAAACTTCTATTGCTAGCTGTATCTGTCTTTCTGTAGCTGTAAGCTTCTATTGCTAGCTATATCTGTCTCCCTGTAGCTGTACTCTTCTATTGTTAGCTGTATCTGTCTTCCTGTATCTGTAAGCTTCTATTGCTGTCTCTCTCTGTCTCCCTGTATCTGTAAGCTTCTATTGTTAGCTGTATCTGTCTCCCTGTATCTGTAAGCTTCTATTGCTAGCTGTATCTGTCTCCCTGTATCTGTAAGCTTCTATTGCTGTCTCTCTCTGTCTCCCTGTATCTGTAAGCCTCGATTGCTAGCTGTATCTGTCTCCCTGTATCTGTAAGCTTCTATTGCTAGCTGTATCTGTCTCCCTGTATCTGTAAGCTTCTATTGCTAGCAGCTGTATCTGTCTTTCTGTATCTGTAAGGTTGTATTGCTAGCTGTATCTGTCTCTTTGTATCTATAAGTTTATATTACTGTCTGTATCTTTCTCCCTGTATCTATAAGTTTATATTGCTGTCTGTATCTCTCTGTGTATCTGTAAGTTTCTATTACTGTCTGTCTCTGTCTTCCTGTATCTGGAAAATTCTATTGCTAGCTATATCTGTCTCCCTGTAGCTGTAAGCTTATTTTGCTAGCTGTATCTGTCTCATTGTATCTGTAAGCTTCTATTGCTGTCTGTATCAGTCTCCTCGTATCTATAAGCTTCTAATGCTTCCTGTATCTCTCTCCCTGTCTCTGTAAGCTTATATTGCTGTCTGTCTCTGTCTCCCTGTATATGTAAGCTTCTGTTGCTGTTTGTCACTATCTCTCTTTATCTGTAAGCTCCTATTGCTGTTTGTCTCTGTCTTCCTGTATCTGGAAGATTCTATTGCTAGCTGTATATATCTCCCTATATCTATAAGTTTATATTGCTGTCTGTATTTGTCTCCCTGTATCTGTGAGCTTCTATTGCTAGCTGTATCTGTCTCCCTGCATCTGTAAGCTTCTGTTGCTAGCTGTTACTGTCTCTCTGTATCTGTAAGCTTCTATTGCTGTCTGTCTCTGTCTTCCTGTATCTGTAAGCTTCTATTGCTGTCTGTCTCTCCCTGTATCTGTAAGCTTCTATTGCTAGCTGTTTCTGTCTCGCTGTATCTGTAAGCTTCTATTGCTGTCTGTGTCTGTACTCTTCTATTGTTAGCTGTATCTGTAATCTTCTATTGCTGTCTGTCTCTGTCTTCCTGTATCTGGAAGATTCTATTGCTAGCTGTATATATCTCCCTATATCTATAAGTTTATATTGCTGTCTGTATTTGTCTCCCTGTATCTGTAAGCTTCTATTGCTAGCTGTATCTGTCTCTCTGTATCTGTAAGCTTCTATTGCTGTCTGTATCAGTCTCTCTTTATCAGTAAGCTTCTATTGCTAGCTGTATCGGTCTCCCTGTATCTGTAAGCTTCTATTGCTGTCTGTATCTGTTTCTCTGTATCAGTAAGCTTCTATTGCTAGCTGTATCGGTCTCCCTGTATCTGTAAGCTTCTATTGCTGTCTGTATCTTTTTCTCTCTATCTGTAAGCTTCTATTGCTAGCTGTATCGGTCTCCCTGTATCTGTAAGCTTCTATTGCTAGCTGTATTTGTCTCTCTGAATCTGTAAGCTTCTATTGCTAGCTGTATCGGTCTCCCTGTATCTGTAAGCTTCTATTGCTGTCTGTATCTGTTTCTCTCTATCTGTAAGCTTCTATTGCTAGCTGTATCGGTCTCCCTGTTACTGTAAGCTTCCATTGCTAGCTGTATTTGTCTCTCTGAATCTGTAAGCTTCTATTGCTAGCTGTATTTGTCTCTCTGAATCTGTAAGCTTCTATTGCTAGCTGTATTTGTCTCTCTGAATCTGTAAGCTTCTATTGCTAGCTGTATTTGTCTCTCTGAATCTGTAAGCTTCTATTGCTAGCTGTATTTGTCTCTCTGAATCTGTAAGCTTCCATTGCTAGCTGTATTTGTCTCTCTGAATCTGTAAGCTTCTATTGCTAGCTGTATTTGTCTCTCTGAATCTGTAAGCGTCCATTGCTAGCTGTATCTGTTTCTCTGTATCTGTAAGCTTATATTACTAGCTGTCTGTCTCTGTCGCCCTGTATCTGTAAGCTTCCTCTGACTTCAAGCTTCTTACATTAGCTCGATTGTCAACTTAGGAGGCATCTCTCAACTGATCAGATTAGGCGACACTCGTGACATCTTGCTAAAGAAACGAGTTTACGCCTGCTTGGAAGTTATGTCCAGATACGGTATTTAACTTCAGTATTTATCATAATCCATGCTCCTTATCATTGTTGTTGTCCTCATCTTTACTTCTTCTTCTTCTTCTTCTTCTTCTTCTTCTTCTTCTTCTTCTTCTTCTTCTTCTTCTTCTTCTTCTTCTTCTTCTTCTTCTTCTTCTTCTTCTTCTGCTTCTGCTTCTTCTTCTTCTTCTTCTTCGGCTTCTTTCTTCTTTTTCTGCTTCTTTCTTCTTCTTCTTCTTCTTCTTCTTCTCTTATTCTCTTCTTCTTCTTCTTCTTCTTTCTGCTTTCTTCTTCTTCTTCTTCTTCTTCTTCTTCTTCTTCTTCTTCTTCTTCTTCTTCTTCTTCTTCTTCTTCTTCTTCTTCTTCTTCTTCTTCTTCTTCTTCTTCTTCTTCTTCTTCTTCTTCTTCTTCTTCTTCTTCTTCTTCTTCTTCGAGAAACGTGCTTACAGGCATGCTCCGTGCAGAGTGGCAAGCATCATTTTAGAGGTCCGGGTAGTTGGCATCCTTTAAATTTGTTGGCTCTCTTTTGAATAACGGTCCCAAATGAACTACGCAGACAGTTAACCCATACAGAGCCTCATTAGGTACTGCCCTACAAACATTTGAAAGCTGTAACTGGGGAAATGTAAGGACCGAAAAGTGTAAGAAAAAGGACAAAGTCTACTACTTACCGACAATTAAATCAATTAATGTGAAAATTGTGGGACACTAGTTACAAATAGTGCGCGAATATCTGTTCTTTCTTGCTGTCTGCTATTCCAACTCAGCACGGCCTATCCGCGATTCTCGTTCCGGGCGAGACATGAACAGGTTTACTGTGGGGTTTACTGTACGCGCATGTCGCCTCGGACAACTTCAAACCAACAGCCGTCACGATGGTAGTTCTGACAGAAGAAGTAGCTCCTGTAAATTGTTGACTTTTTTCCGGCGATTATAGTGCCACCTCCGAAAGTAAACTGGCTAGGACTCACGAGCAAATACATTGGATGAAGCTGCAGGAGCTGCGGTAGCTGCTGCTCGTGAGTCCTAGCCATCTAGTTTAGCCCCTTCCGCTACGCGCGGCGCGGGGGATACTCTCGGAGGTGGCATTAAAGTCGGCGAAAATCGGTCCGCAACTTACAGAAAACTTGGGCCCTGCCGTAGGATAGCGCTAACGGGAGTATTCTCGCGTGTCGCTAATTTTTTCCGCCCGTAGTTAATCCTAGTTTTGTCGCCGTTTAATCGCTGTAAAAAAATCAGTTGCGTTTCGCGAAAATGTCGTGCGCAGTTAATCCTACTTTTGAGACGGTTGAATTGCCGCAAAAGACATGCGACTTTTCGATATGAGTGAGGCTCTGTTTGGGTTAACTGTCTGCGTAGTTCATTTGGGACCGTTATTCAAAAGAGAGCCAATTTGTTTTCCAGGTCATGCCGATGTGTTGGGAAATGAGCAGGCAGACAGACTGGCCGGCTCTTCACCACTTGGTGGTGATCTGATGTATAACAGTCTACAATTAGCCGAAGATTGTAACAACAGAGATTAGAATCTAAGGAGAGCTGCCAGTGTGTCAAGAGGAGATAAAATCAGGAATGAAGAAATAAGAAGAAGACTTGGACTGATGTCAGTCACACAATACATTAATGAACAACAAATGAGATGGCTCGGCCACCTGAAGAAAATGCCCTTGTACCAACTGCCACAGAGAGCCACGATGAAGAAATACAATGAACACAGAGCAAGGGGGAGATCACGCAAGAGATGGAGCGACATCATCAAGAGCAACCTAACAGAAATTAACACCGACTTAAACACCGCACAAACGACCCTTACATCTGCCCCCAACACCTCGTTGAGGTAAATGGTGGAAGAGAAGAAGAAGTATCATTATCACAGTGGACCACAAGCACTGATGTTCATGTTCAGCTAATCAATAGTTACAGTCTTTTCCTAACAGATCCTGCTCAAAGGCACCTTATAGACGAAGGTATTCTTGCGCAAGCGGTGAGACATCTTCAAGATTGCAACAGCCCCGAGTTACAGCTGAGCTGCCTGTTTATACTGAACAGTCTGTGCAGCAACAGAAACACTTTGCTGAATATACTGGCAGTGGACAATTACTTGGTGATCACAGCAGCCATGCAAATGTTGACAGATAGTGCAAAGAATGTAAGGAATTGGAATTTGTGTGTACTCTAATGTCACGCCTAAGTTGCCGGAATCATTGTCTTGAGTCAATACCATGGGCTAGCTGTCAGGGTGGTAGAGTCCAATCATATGATCTTTTATTTGAAGCAAATTGTATCCATATGGCTAAGAGAGAGAGAGAGAGAGAGAGAGAGAGAGAGAGAGAGAGAGAGAGAAAGAGAGAGAGAGAGAGAGACAAAAAGATGAATTTTGATAGAGTGTTTCAAGGAGATTCTAGCCCATACATCAATCATCGCCTTTCTTGTTACTGGGAGGCATGGGAATCACTGCTCATGGCGATGGCGACCGGCTGGCGTTTAAGAACAGTTTAGAGGAAGTCTGTACCTCTGTTAACTAATTGCGAGGCATCTAGAAAATGACAGTTAAACAACAATGACAGCTTAGAAAGACCCGTACATACACTGTTCCCTGCCCACACTATCCTAGATACTTTCGGGCCCGTTTAAGTTATCTACGGACTCACAGACAATTATCTGCACTTTCTTGACGGACGACAGAAACAGTAATCATAATCGTCTGTGACGGATGACAGAAAGAGTAATCATCATCGTCTGTGACGGATGACAGAAAGAGTAGTCATCATCGTCTGTGATGGATGATAGAAAGAGTAGTCATCATCGTCTGTGACGGATGACAGAAAGAGTAGTCATCATCGTCTGTGATAGATGACAGAAATAGTAATCATCATCGTCTGTGACGGATGACAGAAAGAGTAGTCATCATCGTCTGTGACGGATGACAGAAATAGTAATCATCATCGTCTGTGACGGATGACAGAAAGAGTAGTCATCATCGTCTGTGATGGATGATAGAAAGAGTAGTCATCATCGTCTGTGACGGATGACAGAAAGAGTAGTCATCATCGTCTGTGATGGATGACAGAAATAGTAATCATCATCGTCTGTGATGGATGACAGAAAGAGTAGTCATTATCGTCTGTGACGAATGACAGAAAGAGTAGTCATCATCGTCTGTGACGAATGACAGAAATAGTAATCATCATCGTCTGTGACGGATGACAGAAAGTGTAATCATCGTCGTCTGTGACGGATGACAGCAAGAGTAATCATCGTCGTCGGTGACGGATGACAGCAAGAGTAATCACCGTCGTCTGTGACGGATGACAGCAAGAGTAATCACCGTCGTCTGTGACGGATGAACAACAGAGCAGAGGACTGAAAACACCGCTGCAAAATGCCATCACGCGCTACCACTGAGTTATGCAACAGTAATTAGTGATTAACTTGTCCTGGTGCAAAGGGCAGCGTAACACCGTCTGGGAACGCCTTTTCTGCAAGTTCTGATAAAGTTTGAGCACCAGAGAGAGAGAGAGCAATTCTGACTGACCATGTGTTTTTGTGTGTGTGTGTGTGTGTGATATTTATAGCCGCACTAAATAGATCACTTCAGGTACTTTACCAAACTGTCTTTCCTGTGAGCTATTTAGGTGACAGGGTCTGAATTGCAAGCTCTGTGCTTTTTATAAGCTTTTATTAAAGTCCCTTTTGTTTATCTGATCAAAATTTCGATTTATAATTATTTCCTAATAAGCTTTGATTTCACATGTTGCATTCTTTTTCTGTGTGGGTAACCATGCAATGTGTTCTCATTAAATTCTCTAAAATATTTTCTAACGGGTACTTTGTAGTCGGGAGGATATGAGGTTTAGGCAGTAAAATATATTTTCAGGGAAGGGAATCCATAATACTATCTATCGTTAAAATGTCGAGTCACCGCTTTATAATGATCTGATAGAATAAACTGACTGACCGACGTTCAACCCCCACCCCTCACCCTCCCCCTTTCCCCACCAGGACCCCACCACAAGCGATAAACACCCGGTGTCGGTAACTTCCGTTTACATTCGAGTTCTTGCGACAAGACACACAAATGAATGAATTTTACTGATAATGTGTAATTATTACAGAGGATTGGGAGTTCATGCATCATAGCCGTCCCCATCTGGGACGAATTTGTCGTTATTTGGAGGCCCCACTCTGGCTGTTTGTTGGGAGCCCTAATATAACCTGATGGCTGAAACAGGCTTCTTGGACCTGTCCACGGGTGATCCTCATCCGAATGGTGACACTTAGTGTCACTGGGTGTTTATCGCTCAGTGTGATGTCCTAGTGAAGTAACAATTCAGTCAGTCATTAGACAGTTAGATATTGAAAGGGGGACTACATATTTGTTTAAAATACGTTTTTTTTTTTTTTTTTAATTTAAAATGATCACATAAATAATGCACAAATAATTCCTCAGATACTTTGTTGGATACTAGTGGTTAAATATTTCTCCTTATAAAATGTATCTATGATTTTATAATATAAATAATATGAAACATTATATTGTGTTAGAAAGAACTGTAATCGAACTCATGGAAGAAATGACAGGGGTCAACCAACACTAGACATCAAAGACACACAGGTCATGAGAATTACTGAGGCATTAGAACTGGCTAAGATTCAGAAATCTTTCACTAGAGAGGCTTTCTGCAAGTCACTTGCTACACGGGGATCATGACGTGGGATAGACTTTCTGCAAGTCACTTGCTACACGGTGATCATGACGTGGGGTAGACTTTCTGCAAGTCACTTGCTACACGGTGATCATGACGTGGGATAGACTTTCTGTAAGTCACTTGCTACACGGTGATCATGACGTGGGATAGACTTTCTGCAAGTCACTTGCTACACGGTGATCATGACGTGGGATAGACTTTCTGCAAGTCACTTGCTACACGGTGATCATGACGTGGGATAGACTTTCTGCAAGTCACTTGCTACACGGTGATCATGACGTGGGATAGACTTTCTGCAAGTCACTTGCTACACGGTGATCATGACATGGGAGAGACTTTCTGCAAGTCACTTGCTACACGGTGATCATGACGTGAGATAGACTTTCTGCAAGTCACTTGCTACACGGTGATCATGACGGGGGATAGACTTTCTGCAAGTCACTTGCTACACGGTGATCATGACGTGGGATAGACTTTCTGCAAGTCACTTGCTACACGGTGATCATGACATGGGAGAGACTTTCTGCAAGTCACTTGCTACACGGTGATCATGACGTGAGATAGACTTTCTGCAAGTCACTTGCTACACGGTGATCATGACGGGGGATAGACTTTCTACAAGTCACTTGCTACACGGTGATCATGACGGGGGATAGACTTTCTACAAGTCACTTGCTACACGGTGATCATGACATGGGATAGACTTTCTACAAGTCACTTGCTACACGGTGATCATGACGTGGGATAGACTTTCTGCAAGTCACTTGCTACACGGTGATCATGACGTGGGAGAGACTTTCTGCAAGTCACTTGCTACACGGTGATCATGACGTGGGATAGACTTTCTGCAAGTCACTTGCTACACGGTGATCATGACATGGGAGAGACTTTCTGCAAGTCACTTGCTACACGGTGATCATGACGTGAGATAGACTTTCTGCAAGTCACTTGCTACACGGTGATCATGACGGGGGATAGACTTTCTACAAGTCACTTGCTACACGGTGATCATGACGGGGGATAGACTTTCTACAAGTCACTTGCTACACGGTGATCATGACATGGGATAGACTTTCTACAAGTCACTTGCTCCACGGTGATCATGACGTGGGATAGACTTTCTGCAAGTCACTTGCTACACGGTGATCATGACGTGGGAGAGACTTTCTGCAAGTCACTTGCTACACGGTGATCATGACGTGGGATAGACTTTCTGCAAGTCACTTGCTACACGGTGATCATGACGTGGGATAGACTTTCTGCAAGTCACTTGCTACACGGTGATCATGACGTGGGATAGACTTTCTGCAAGTCACTTGCTGCACGGTGATCATGACGTGGGATAGACTTTCTGCAAGTCACTTGCTGCACGGTGATCATGACGATGCTAGAAGACAACTCCGGCCTGATGCTAACCACATGACCCACTGACTAGTCTATAAATATATGAGTCTAGCCTTAAAGGCCTGATGCGCCACTGACTAGTCTATAAATATATGAGTCTAGCCTTAAAGGCCTGATGCGCCACTGACTAGTCTATAAATATATGAGTCTAGCCTTAAAGGCCTGATGCGCCACTGACTAGTCTATAAATATATGAGTCTAGCCTTAAAGGCCTGATGCGCCACTGACTAGTCTATAAATATATGAGTCTAGCCTTAAAGGCCTGATGCGCCACTGACGTGTAAAGGAACCTTTATTATTAACAAGTAAATTGCTGAGAATGATTTTTAAAAAAAATATGAAGTAAAGTTAATAAAGAGGAAAGAACAATGTTAGATATTTGAAATTGTCACTATTATGAACGTAACTATGGGCGACAATTAGGTAGAATGCCGTTACACATAAACATGTATTCTATCACTTCCAGAAATCACGAAATTCAAGAACAAGATTGAAGACTCCAGGACTTGATCACAGCCACAGCTGGTGTACGGTGAGTATCCGGTGTCAAACGTTCAAGGCTATCTATCTTTCTTCCTTTACCCCAACAGGACATCACATAAGCGATAAACACCTGATGACACAAAGTGCTACCATGTGGATGAGGATCACCCGCGGAGAGGTCCCAGAAACCGCGTTCAGTCATTAGGCTATATTAATGGCCGAGCTATATTGTGGCCCCTGGCAAGAGCCTGAGTGGGGCTTCAAATAACGAAAAATTGCATCTCACAAGGGGATGATTAAGGTTATGAAAACGTGCAGTCAAGGGATGGACGTTAATATATTCTAGTCAATTGTCTGTCTGTCTGTCTGTAAATCTGTATGTGTGTATGTGTGTATGTGTGTATGTCTGTATGTGTGTATGTGTGTATGTGTGTATGTGTGTATGTGTGTGTGTGCTTCCCATAACGGTGGAGACTGCAGTGCTATTTGAATAAAAGCCGTGCACTTTGACCCCCACTTTGACCCCCACTTTCACATAATTGATTGTAGAAGTTTTCGGTAGTAAACAAGATCCTACGGTCTTTTTCGTGGACACTGACACAACCCATTCCATAACAGACAGCCGGTTGTGTCCCTTATTTAAAGCTAGAACTATGCGTATATATTTGGGGCAGTCTTGTCCAAGTATGTTGTACATAGACTATAATGAAGCGTTTGCATGATCTGGAAAAGTGGAGCTGGTTCGGGTGAGTGTATAGCACCATATATACGACATCTAGAGTAAAGCCTCAACAAGTGCACATTTACTCAACCTTCTGCTTGGTGGATTATTACTGCACTGCTGTTACCCAATGACCTTGACTCCCAGGTCGACCCAGCACCGGGTGCAGTGCCGGGAAGTAAAAGTATCGCCCTCATGTTGACCATATCACCCATCTTGTGCCCATTGCTCTATAGAACTATATGCCTTATATGCCTAAAGGCGTGAAAAAGAAACCTTTACTTTTTTTTAACTTGTTACCCAAAAGTGTGGTGGCGGAAAGAGCCAACTATTCTTGTGCCGACCGTTGCATGTGTTGTACCACTATATACATGTGTGTTTGTGGCTGCTGTAGCCTCTATGATGTGACTGACTGACTTTTTACCCCACCAGGACATCACACAAGCGATAAACACCCGAGATGACACAATGTGCAACCAGGTGGGCGAGCTATCACCCGGGGAGAGGTCCCGGAAACCGCGCTCAGCCATTGGACCTGGCAAGGGCCAAAGTGGGGCTTCAAAATAACGAAAAATGGCATCCCACATGGGGATGACAAGTGATGACTGTCATTTGTCTCCAATAAAAGGGGGTTTGGTTATCTTCTCAAACAGAGATTTGTCTGTCATATCTTTCAAATTCAGTTCCTGTTACTGATTCACAAAATTAGTATTTTTTTCCGCCATTAGTTACTTCTATTGTTGGCTGTTGTGTCAAATAGTAATTATTATAGTCCTGACTGTGTCGGGGCAGGGAAATGGCAATGGACCAGTTTTATCTACGCTTTTAGTGCACGGACCTCCATTAGTAGATCCGGACTGAATCCTTAAAGGACAGAAAATACGAGCAGCCAACAGGAATATCACCTGAGTGGTAAGCGCTATCTCTTTAAAAAAAAACATGAAAGGTAAACCCTCCATCACGTGACAGAAAGCAGATATAGATGTATGTTCAACTGTCTGTCTGGGCATAAACCAGACTCACTTTCCACTTTGCCAGTTAGAGATGTATGGTGTACTGCCAGAGCTGCCTGGAATTACCCGAACTTTTCACTTTGCCAGTTAGAGATGTATATTGTACTGCCAGTGTTCTCTGGCATCCCCGAACTTTCCACTTTGCCAGTTAGAGATGTATGGTGTACTGCCAGACCTGTCTGGCATTCCCCGAACTTTCCACTTTGCCAGCTAGAGGTGTATGGTGTACTGTCAGTGTTATTTGACTTTGCGACGAATGCAATTTTTCTGTATTTTAGTGTATTCAGTCAGACGGAACACCTGTGCAGTCACAAACTACCTGAGACATCAGCCACTACACATTTCATCATGGCGTGTCATTCCAGACTTTGCTAACACAGCAAGGATAAGGATTTCAGTAGTAGATGATTGACTTGCAAGTCACGTGATGCTGAGAGAACTTTGGCAAAGTCGGACACGTGCTGACAACTCTTTAAAAGCGCCGGATGTTGTTTGTTGATAAGTGTGACAGAACAATTTTTAAAATCAACATTGTATGAAAATGTAAAATGTAAGAAAATAAATAGGACAGGTTAAATACAGTTTCAAGAAATAATCTATTTCCTGCCTGTGTTTAAATTGCAGTTGCCGAGACAGAATTTGATTCTTCTTTGTAAGCTTTGTGTTGATGGTGAGTATCCACGGCTCTGCTGTTTGAGTTGTTAGATGCAGATCTCACACAGTCACGGCGAGTTGTTAGATGCAGATCTCACACAGTCACGGCGAGTTGTTAGATGCAGATCTCACATAGTCATGGCGAGTTGTCAGATGCAGATCTCACACAGTCACGGCGAGTTGTTAGATGCAGATCTCTCACAGTCACGGTGAGTTGTTAGATGCAGATCTCTCACAGTCACGGCGAGTTGTTAGATGCAGATCTCACACAGTCACGGCGAGTTGTTAGATGCAGATCTCACATAGTCATGGCGAGTTGTCAGATGCAGATCTCACACAGTCACGGCGAGCTGTCAGATGCAGATCTCACACAGTCACGGCGAGTTGTCAGATGCAGATCTCACACAGTCACGGCGAGTTGTCAGATGCAGATCTCACATTGTCACGGCGAGCTGTCAGATGCAGATCTCACACAGTCACGGCGAGTTGTCAGATGCAAATCTCACACAGTCACGGCGAGCTGTCAGATGCAGATCTCACACAGTCACGGCGAGTTGTTAGATGCAGATCTCACACAGTCACGGCGAGTTGTTAGATGCCAGAGGCCGGCCCTATTCCTTATTAAGCATTGTGACTTTTGAGGTGCATTCGATAAGTTTCCGCGCATTTCCCAGAGACGCTCAATAGGGTCATGTGACATTACTGGCCATGGAGGGAAAACAAGGGGTCATGTGACACTACTGGCCATAGAGGGAAAACAAGGGGTCATGTGACATTACTGGCCATGAAGGGAAAACAAGGGGTCATGTGACATTACTGGCCATGGGGGGAAAACAAGGGGTCATGTGACATTACTGGCCATGGAGGGAAAACAAGGGGTCATGTGACATTACTGGCCATGGAGGGAAAACAAGGGGTCATGTGACATTACTGGCCATGGAGGGAAAACAAGGGGTCATGTGACATTAATGGCCATGGAGGGAAAACAAGAAGTCCAGGAAGAGAATGCAGTGGTTCCTGTGCTCGATAAGGAGTTACATTGTCATGGATAAACGTCCTGTTGATCAGTTTGGGAAAATGACACATTATTTGGTGTCGGACATTGTTTTATGTCTTTCAAAACTAAGAAACTAAAAGAAGAAAAAAAAACTTCGCTATTAATCACTGTATTCACACCATCTCGCTCGCGCGCGAGCTCTAATGGCCGTTCCCAAGAGCTGTCCTATGTTCTAGGGGTGTTATGTTTTGCTTATTTTTAACGTTCAAGCACATTGACCACTGACGACAACCACCGCCAACGAGCGTTAAAATATAAACAAACGTCAATAATTATACACTCCCGAACACACTCCAGCACCTGTTTGTCGGTAAAGCTTTCCCAGAAAGAAAACCTCTCTGGGTCTGTGGCGCCACGTTAGTGATTATTTGCAGAACACAACAAAAGCATAACAGTGGGGATAAAGCCTCCCAGTAAAGTAGAGAATGAAGACACTTACTTGAATGTTGGATTTATATAGACGTATTTAGCTCTCAGCTCGACAAGGAATGTCTGAACATGACCCTACAGTTTCGCAGATAACATAGAACTATTGGTCAACACATTGAAGAAAATCACACACTGAGACATTTCATTCTACGAACCCAATATTCTTGTAATTTTCGTATCTAAGTTTTATACACACACACACACACACACATATATATATATATATATATATATATATAAATATATATATATATATATATATATATATATATATATATATATATATATATATATAAATACATACATATTAGAAGATCTTTTCCACTACTACAAGAGTATTGTCCGCATTTACAAGAGGAATTCAAAATCTTTCACGAGAAACAAAACTATTTTTTTCGCACCTTACTTACTGACATCTTGAAAGATCTTAACTTCAAGGAAGATTGGCTAATAAACAGCATCCTGTCCCGGAAGCTAAAATATTTTGGTCATATGAAGCGCCACGACGGATTGAAAACAATTTTAGCAGAGGGCATGGTACCAGGAAGAAGGTGCAGGAGATGAACAACACGAAGATGAGCACATTGATGCTCTCTCCAACAGTGTTCAATCGATTGTAATAAAAATGGTTTGATTGGTTTAACTTTGGAAGAACTTCTTAGTTTTGACAAAATCATTTCTATTGGTTTCAAAGTTTTGAAAATATAATTTCAGTTGTTTTAATATCTCTTTACTGGAAACTTCCTTGCTATCTACTCTATTTGCCGCTAATCCGTAAGATAGCTTCTAAACATCACTAGCGTTTCAAACGTAGGCTACCGTAGGCCTAAGCAACTGTGCCTGGACTATACATTTTTAAACAATTTTTTAAATTAAACTAATTGGAAACCGTTGACGTAGACACACACACACACACACACACACACACACACACACACCTATGCACGCACTCACTCTCGCACACACGCAGCATCTCAGTTCAACTTGTCGCCTGCTTGTTCTGTATCTAGAGGTGTGTACAATTGAGTCAGGTAGCAGAGCTTAGTATGTCCAGCCTGTAACAATGACAGTTTTTATTGAGAATTAATCCTGTGTGCCCCAAACTGTGATATGGGCGTGTGTAATATGGATGTTTTCAATTCTTTGACTGCAGACACAGCTTGCAACCTGATGGTCAGACAAGGGCTGCTCCTGAGGTTCAAGGTCATCTGGTACACTTGTGACACAGAAACTCACCAGTTTCTGATCCTGGAAGCCCTGACATTGATGTCCCGTTTTCCAAAGCCAGCAGTGAGTCACAAAGATCATGATTCCTCCTCTTTATTTCTACTCTTATGAGACAATGAGTACAATGGTATCTCTGCCGACGTGTCAGCAATCGGTTGGAGGTGTTACGGGGGTTGGGGGGGGGGGGTGTCAAGTATTTTTTGGACCTTCTAGCCGCCTCCCTCCGTCCCCCCCCCCACCTCATTTTTTAAGCGAGAAAGGGGCTTGTGGAAATAATTTATCAAATAAAGGGGACAGTAGTGGATTGAGTGGTGATACGGTGTGGGAGGGAGGGGGCCGGGAAGCAGAACTGGTCATTGATTAGTGCCGGGCTGACCTGCTCAGAGGGCTTATAGATATTGTCCTCATTAGCAACAACGGGGGAGTGGGTTTAACTAGGTGATAAAGCAGCAACAATGGGGAAAGGAGTTTAGCTAGCTGATATAGCAGCAACAACGGGGAAAGGGGTTTAACTATAGCAGCAACAACGGAGAAAGGGGTTTAACTAGGTGATATAGCAGCAACAACGGAGAAAGGGGTTTAACTAGGTGATATAGCAGCAACAACGGAGAAAGAGGTTTAGCCAGCTGATATAACAGCAACAATGGGGAAAGGGGTTTAACTAGGTGATATAGCAGCAACAACGGAGAAAGGGGTTTAGCCAGCTGATATAACAGCAACAATGGGGAAAGGGGTTTAACTAGGTGATATAGCAGCAACAACGGGGGAAAGGGGTTTGACTAGGTGATATAGCAGCAACAACGGGGGAAAGGGGTTTAACTAGGTGATATAACAGCAACAATAGGGAAAGGGGTTTATCTGGGGGATATAGCAGCAACAATGGGGAAAGGTGTTTAACTAGGTGATATAGCAGCAACAACGGGGGAAAGGGGTTTAACTAGGTGATATAGCAGCAACAACTGGAGAAAGGTGTTTAACTAGGTGATATAGCAGCAACAACGGGGGAAAGGGGTTTAACTAGGTGATATAGCAGCAACAACGGGTGAAAGGGGTTTAACTAGGTGATATAGCAACAACAACGGGGGAAAGGGGTTTAACTAGGTGATATAGCAGCAACAACGGGGGAAAGGGGTTTAACTAGGTGATATAGCAGCAACAAAGGGGGAAAGGGGTTTAGCCAGCTGATATAACAGCAACAATGGGGAAAGGGGTTTAACTAGGTGATATAGCAGCAACAACGGGGGAAAGGGGTTTAACTAGGGGATATAGCAGCAACAATGGGGAAAGGGGTTTAACTAGATGATATAGCAACAACAATGGGGAAAGGGGTTTAACTAGGTGATATAGCAGCAACAATGGGGAAAGGGGTTTAACTGGGGGATATAGCAGCAACAATGGGAAAAGGGGTTTAACTAGGTGATATAGCAGCAACAATGGGGAAAGGGGTTTAACTAGGTGATATAGCAGCAACAACGGAGAAAGGGGTTTAACTAGGGGATATAGCAGCAACAACGGAGAAAGGGGTTTAACTAGGTGATATAGCAGCAACAACGGGGGAAAGGGGTTTAACAAGGTGATATAGCAGCGACAATGGGGAAAGCGGTATAACTGGGTGATATAGCAGCAACAATGGGGAAAGGGGTTTAACTAGGTGATATAGCAGCAACAACGGAGAAAGGGGTTTAACTAGGGGATATAGCAGCAACAACGGAGAAAGGGGTTTAACTAGGTGATATAGCAGCAATAATGGGGAAAGGTGTTTAACTAGGTGATATAGCAGCAACAACGGGGGAAAGGGGTTTGACTAGGGGATATAGCAGCAACAATGGGGAAAGGGGTTTAACTAGGTGATATAGCAGCAAAAATGGGGAAAGGGGTTTAACTATGTGATATAGCAGCAACAATGGGGAAAGGGGTTTAACTGGGGGATATAGCAGCAACAATGGGGAAAGGGGTTTAACTAGGTGATATAGCAGCAACAATGGGGAAAGGGGTTTAACTAGGTGATATAGCAGCAACAATGGGGAAAGGGGTTTAACTAGGTGATATAGCAGCAACAACGGGGGAAAGGGGTTTAACTAGGGGATATAGCAGCAACAACGGAGAAAGGGGTTTAACTAGGTGATATAGCAGCAACAACGGGGGAAAGGGGTTTAACTAGGTGATATAGCAGCGACAATGGGGAAAGCGGTATAAATGGGTGATATAGCAGCAACAATGGGGAAAGGGGTTTAACTAGGTGATATAGCAGCAATAATGGGGAAAGGGGTTTAACTAGGTGATATAGCAGCAACAACGGGGGAAAGGGGTTTAGCCAGCTGATATAACAGCAACAATGGGGAAAGGGGTTTAACTAGGTGATATAGCAGCAACAACGGGGGAAAGGGGTTTAACTGGGGGATATAGCAGCAATAATGGGGAACGGGGATTAACTAGGTGATATAGCAGCAACAATGGGGAAAGGGGTTTAACTATGTGATATAGCAGCAACAATGGGGAAAGGGGTTTAACTGGGGGATATAGCAGCAACAATGGGGAAAGGGGTTTAACTGGGGGATATAGCAGCAACAATGGGGAAAGGGGTTTAACTAGGTGATATAGCAGCAACAATGGGGAAAGGGGTTTAACTAGGTGATATAGCAGCAACAATGGGGAAAGGGGTTTAACTAGGTGATATAGCAGCAACAACGGGGGAAAGGGGTTTAACTAGGGGATATAGCAGCAACAACGGAGAAAGGGGTTTAACTAGGTGATATAGCAGCAACAACGGGGGAAAGGGGTTTAACTAGGTGATATAGCAGCGACAATGGGGAAAGCGGTATAAATGGGTGATATAGCAGCAACAATGGGGAAAGGAGTTTAACTAGGTGATATAGCAGCAATAATGGGGAAAGGGGTTTAACTAGGTGATATAGCAGCAACAACGGGGGAAAGGGGTTTAGCCAGCTGATATAACAGCAACAATGGGGAAAGGAGTTTAACTAGGTGATATAGCAGCAACAACGGGGGAAAGGGGTTTAACTGGGGGATATAGCAGCAACAATGGGGAAAGGGGTTTAACTAGTTGATATAGCAGCAACAATGGGGAAAGGGGTTTAACTAGGTGATATAGCAGCAACAATGGGGAAAGGGGTTTAACTGGGGGATATAGCAGCAACAATGGGGAAAGGGGTTTAACTAGGTGATATAGCAGCAACAATGGGGAAAGGGGTTTAACTAGGTGATATAGCAGCAACAATGGGGAAAGGGGTTTAACTAGGGGATATAGCAGAAATAATGGGGAAAGGGGTTTAACTAGGTGATATAGCAGCAATAATGGGGAAAGGGGTTTAACTAGGTGATATAGCAGCAACAACGGGGGAAAGGGGTTTGACTAGGAGATAGCAGCAACAATAGAGAAAGGAGTGGAAATTAGTCTCCCCCCCCCCCCCACCCCCGTCCCTCCCCTCAGCTTGATTGAGTTATAAAATGTTTACCTTATTGCCCTGATGACAGTTTCCGGTGACTGTTCCCGGTGACGGTTCCCGGATTTCACAGAAAATAGACACGCTACGACAAGCAAGTCGTGAAAGGCAAATTATTTCAGAAAATCAAAAATAGTATTTCTGGATCTAACGTTGATCTAACCTCTGGCAAATATTGTCCATTTTAAAATATAAATATATATAAATACTGGCAGAGCTACGGCGCACTTATAAGATTATATATAAAAGTAAAAAAGTAAAGATCCCTTTTCACGCCTTTATTCGCATCGGGCATATGGGAAGAGCACCCCATATTTTTAAAGACCAATCGGCACTCGGTGGGTAATGTGGTCAGCATTACGCCAGCTGTCTTTACTTCCCCAGGATAGCCACCCCGGTACCCATTTGAGGCTGGGTGGACCTGCGACGTTCCATACCACGATAAAAATCCACGCAGCCCGCAGTGGGTTTCGATCGCGGTACGTTGGATTTCGAGATAATATAAATATATACGTACATATAGTTAGTTGCGTATCCTTTACATGACGTTCCAGAACCAACCCCAGAATTTTTTAGCTGTTGTGGTTTTTCTAGGCAAATTTACGTCCAGTAGTTTGCCATTGCTTCCTGGACGGTTGACTTCCCAATACCACTGTCGAAACCAATGCAGGGCGCAGGCCCGCAGCTGGGGTCGAACCCGGCACCTCATCATTGCGATTCGCGTTCCCAACGCCTAAGCCACATACGTCGACAATATACATACGTACTTACATAATATAAATGTGTGTGTGTGTGTGTGTGTGTGTGTGTGTGTGTGTGTGTGTAACTTATAGGTCCTCCAAAGTCTTGCCAATATTGTTGTTTATACAACATATCAAACGGTGGGTTGTACCTTTACATCCACAAGTGCAACCTACATCATATTTATCCCTTATTATTCATTCATTCATTCAGTAGCATGTCCCTCGCGGAACCTCGCTGCCATAACAACCCTCCGGAAAACCTTCCTATCATGAGCAAGATGTCCTGCGTCTGATACACCCATCTGGAGATCATCTGCCACATCCTGCACCCATCTTCTCCTTGGCCTTCCTCTTCCTCTCTTCCCAGGCATATACCCCTCCATTATTGTTCTCTCTAGACCTCCATGACGTTTCAGTGACCAAAATATTTCAATATTCTTTGTTTTATTGTCTTTACTAGCCAACCCTCTTCAATATTCAGCTCTTGAAGTATGGATGCATTTGTTCTTTTCTTTACCCAAGATATTCTTAGAACCTGTCTGTAACATTTATATTCAAATGCATTTATGCGCTGTTCCGCTTGTTTAGTAAGTGTCCAGGTCTCACAGGCGTATGCTGCAATGGGAAAGATGCATGCTCTTAAAAATCTGACCTTTGTAATTCTATCTGTACAATTCCATAATTTATTCAGTTGTTTTTAGTCCTTTGAAGAGCAATTGATAGTCGCCGTTTAAATTTCTTTCATTGTGTCACCATTGTTGGTAACCAGTGACCCAAGATATTCGAAATTTTCCACCACTTCCAATCTTTCCTCATTAACATATATTTCCTTCTCCATGGCAGTTTTGTTTGTATGCATTATCTTTGTTTTTGCTGTGTTAAGAAATAAGTTATGATTTTCACTATTTCTTTGGAGTGAGGTTAATAAGTTTTCTAAAACCATTTTGTGATGTTGATAGTAATACTGTATCATCAGCATAAACGAATTTCTGGTATTTCATGACCACCGATGTTTAGGGCATCATATTGTTCCTTGTTTATATCATCTCTTACATTTCTCATTATATTTTCGGCGTACAGGTTGAACAAATACGGTGACAGCACACATCCCTGACGGACTCCTTGCTTGATGCCAAACCAGTCTGATGTCTCTCCATCTATTCTGACTGCTGCTTGTTGGTCTTGATAGAGCATTTTAATGAGCTGCACTATATGTGATGGAAAGCCCATATTCCTCATGATTTCCCAAAGCTTCTGATGTTGTACACAGTCAAATGCTTTTGAATAATCCACAAAACATAAGAACAGATTTACATTAAATTCTCTACACACTCTCTATTATTAAACGCATGTTGAATATATGATCTCTTGTTCCTCTTCCCTGTCTAAATCCAGCCTGAGCTACATTAATCTCTTCTTCCATTTTCTTTTGCA
The DNA here is from genome assembly GCA_905116865.2 of Candidula unifasciata. Classification (NCBI taxonomy): domain Eukaryota; kingdom Metazoa; phylum Mollusca; class Gastropoda; order Stylommatophora; family Geomitridae; genus Candidula; species Candidula unifasciata. Next base: position 70,345 of record CAJHNH020000630.1, read on the forward strand.
GTCTTCTCATTTATAATTTTTAGTAGAATTTTACTTGCATGACTGATCAGGGCAATAGTTCGATAGTTTGTACATAATTTCAGGTCACCCTTTTTTGGTATTGGAATGAAGATAGTTCTCTTCCAGTCTTTTGGCCAAATACCATATTTCCATATCTTTTCACATAATGCATGATAGATTTTTATGCTTTCTTCTCCTCCCGCTTTAATCAATTCAGCTGGTATCTCATCACATCCAGGTGATTTACCATTTTTCAGGCTCCTTATTGCCCATGAAATTTCATCTAATGAAGGTTCAGGTTCTGCCTCTACTGTTACTATTATTATCCCTTATTATTGCCGGGGAAAAAAAAATTCTGCCTGTATTGTACCTAAGATACTATAAATAAGATATCATCTTCAGCAACCATTACTTGTGTTTTTTCAGATGCAGATATGCCAGGATGGCTTTCTGTCACTGTTTGCAGAAATACTCCAAGACAAACAGTACCAGCGGCAGATTTGTAATATTGCCCTAAACTTGGGGGAAGTTCACTTGACGGTAATTATCTGCCACAATGCACCTCTATTATATTAAATATCAACAGCAAAATACAATTTCGTTTGGCTCTAAAATGCCATCTTCACACAAACACATTCATCCACGAACACACACGCGCACGCACAAACGTTATGCTGGAAAAAATTGTGTTTTCTAGATACTCCTCCCCCCCCCCCCCCCCCCCCCCCCCCGCCCCGATCCGATAATTCCATAAACCTCTATTCCCTTTCCTTATGCAGCCCTTCTTCCCAGTCCACCTGTGCAGCACGGTGTATGAACTGACTGTTCCCACGACTCTTTTTCAGTTCATATGTTATGTGTGTCTCGCTTACACACGCCTTATATTCTCGTAGAAGCCAACCTCGATGTCTTCTACAAATCCACAGTTCACCAAAAGAAGGATGTCCTTAGGGAATCCCAAATTGTGGTAAGTCGACAGACCGATACAAGATCAGAGCACTTGCGTAACTCCTCTGTGGCTGTCTCTCATTCCCTGGTAGTTGACTAGGCTGTCTCTCACTCCCTGGTAGCTGGTTAGGCTGTCTCTCACTCCCTGGTAGTTGGTTAGGCTGTCTCTCATTCCCTGACAGTTGACTAGGCTGTCTCTCACTCCCTGGTAGCTGGTTAGGCTGTCTCTCACTCCCTGGTAGTTGGTTAGGCTGTCTCTCACTCCTTGGTAGTTGACTAGGCTGTCTCTCACTCCCTGGTAGTTGACTAGGCTGTCTCCCACTCCCTGGTAGCTGGTTAGGCTGTCTCTCACTCCCTGGTGGCTGGTTAGGCTGTCTCTCACTCCCTGGTAGCTGGTTAGGCTGTCTCTCACTCCCTGGTAGTTGGTTAGGCTGTCTCTCATTCCCTGGTAGTTGGTTAGGCTGTCTCTCATTCCCTGGCAGATGACTAGGCTGTCTCTCACTCCCTGGTAGCTGGTTAGGCTGTCTCTCACTCCCTTGTAGTTGGTTAGGCTGTCTCTCACTCCTTGGTAGTTGACTAGGCTGTCTCTCACTCCCTGGTAGTTGACTAGGCTGTCTCTCACTCCCTGGTAGCTGGTTAGGCTGTCTCTCACTCCCTGGTGGCTGGTTAGGCTGTCTCTCACTCCCTGGTAGCTGGTTGGGCTGTCTCTCACTCCCTGGTAGATGGTTAGGCTGTCTCTCACTCCCTGGTAGATGGTTAGGCTGTCTCTCACTCCCTGGTAGCTGGTTAGGCTGTCTCTCACTCCCTGGTAGTTGGTTAGGCTGTCTCTCACTCCCTGGTAGCTGGTTAGGCTGTCTCTCACTCCCTGGTAGCTGGTTAGGCTGTCTCTCACTCCCTGGTAGCTGGTTAGGCTGTCTCTCACTCCCTGGTAGCTGGTTAGGCTTTCTCTCACTCCCTGGTAGTTGGTTAGGCTGTCTCTCACTCCCTGGTGGTTGGTTAGGCTGTCTCTCACTCCCTGGTAGCTGGTTAGACTGTCTCTCACTCCCTGGTAGCTGGTTATGCTGTCTCTCACTCCCTGGTAGCTGGTTATGCTGTCTCTCACTCCCTGGTAGATGGTTAGGCTGTCTCTCACTCCCTGGTAGCTGGTTAGGCTGTCTCTCACTCCCTGGTAGATGGTTAGGCTGTCTCTCACTCCCTGGTAGATGGTTAGGCTGTCTCTCACTCCCTGGTGGCTGGTTAGGCTGTCTCTCACTCCCTGGTAGCTGGTTGGGCTGTCTCTCACTCCCTGGTAGATGGTTAGGCTGTCTCTCACTCCCTGGTAGATGGTTAGGCTGTCTCTCACTCCCTGGTAGCTGGTTAGGCTGTCTCTCACTCCCTGGTAGTTGGTTAGGCTGTCTCTCACTCCCTGGTAGCTGGTTAGGCTGTCTCTCACTCCCTGGTAGCTGGTTAGGCTGTCTCTCACTCCCTGGTAGCTGGTTAGGCTGTCTCTCACTCCCTGGTAGCTGGTTAGGCTTTCTCTCACTCCCTGGTAGTTGGTTAGGCTGTCTCTCACTCCCTGGTGGTTGGTTAGGCTGTCTCTCACTCCCTGGTAGCTGGTTAGACTGTCTCTCACTCCCTGGTAGATGGTTAGGCTGTCTCTCACTCCCTGGTAGCTGGTTAGGCTGTCTCTCACTCCCTGGTAGATGGTTAGGCTGTCTCTCACTCCCTGGTAGATGGTTAGGCTATCTCTCACTCCCTGGTAGCTGGTTAGGCTATCTCTCACTCCCTGGTAGTTGGTTAGGCTGTCTCTCACTCCCTGGTAGCTGGTTAGGCTGTCTCTCACTCCCTGGTAGCTGGTTAGGCTGTCTCTCACTCCCTGGTAGCTGGTTAGGCTTTCTCTCACTCCCTGGTAGCTGGTTATGCTGTCTCTCACTGCCTGGTAGTTGGTTAGGCTGTCTCTCACTCCCTGGTAGTTGGCTAGGCTTTCTCTCACTCCCTGGTAGTTGGCTAGGCTTTCTCTCACTCCCTGGTAGTTGGCTAGGCTGTCTCTCACTTCCTGGTAGTTGGCTAGGCTGTCTCTCACTCCCTGGTAGTTGGCTAGGCTTTCTCTCACTCCCTGGTAGCCTGTTAGGCTGTCTCTCATTCTCTGGTAGCTGGTTAGGCTTTCTCTCACTCCCTGGTAGTTGGTTAGGCTGTCTCTCACTCCCTGGTAGATGGTTAGGCTGTCTCTCACTCCCTGGTAGCTGGTTAGGCTGTCTCTCACTCCCTGGTAGCTGGTTAGGCTGTCTCTCACTCCCTGGTAGCTGGTTAGGCGTGAACTCGGACCACAAGGAGTTTGTCACCCGCTCGCTGCGCAGCTGGTTTAACCAAATTAGCTAGTGTGCGGGGTTTTTTTTTTTTTTTTGTGCCCTTTCAGTGTTCACTAATTCCTGCTTACGTTGTGTAGATTGTCGTGCATCAATTCAAGAATGTGCCCCTCTTTTCATCTTGAACGGCATATTTTGAAAGGTGTAAGACGTATATTCTAAAGAGGGTAGGAACAAGTACACTTTCCCGCATCATTCCTTTCTTGAGTACATATTTTTACAACGTTGCACCGACACAATTGACTGTGCTCACATGCCAGCGTTGAACGACTCAATGATGCTTCAGTGGCGAATGTAGGCAGCCATTTACCTAAGCATGAGTTGAATCAGATGTCCTGGGTAAGATCAACAAAAAGCAATGACTATGGTTATGAATGCAACAATAGACTCTTCGTTACATCCACATGAAACTATTTTGTTAATGACTGCATTGTGTTTTTTTTTTTTTTAATGCAGTAGTCACCACCAAGGCCTCTGCTAAAATGTTTCTGCGTAGGCATTTTTGAGATTGCTAACCTGTCGGTCTCATTCCACAGGAGCTACTTGAGACAGGTCTTCTTGGACAGATGATAGCTTGTTTTGAGAACAGACTTCTGAGACGGGAGTTGTATCCGATTGTGTTGTCCGTGCTTGCTGCTTTTATCAACAATGGTCTGTGTAGATATACTTGCTTACCTGTATATTCACTTTAATTCAGCAACATAAGTTGTGTTTCAGTGACTGCAGCTTGTTTTAGCAAAATAGGATTTCTTTCAGTACTATACGTTTTTGTTTCAGTACTATACATTTTTGTTTCAGTACTATGCATTTTTCTTTCAGTACTATACATTTTTGTTTCAGGACTATACATTTTTGTTTCAGTACTATACATTTTTGTTTCAGTAATGTCCGTTTTGCATTCCACCCTAGTTGGGCATTGAGTATTGTATATCCTAGAGCAATGCGTCAACACGGTGTCAGTACAGTTTTGAACCTACTGTTAGCAGTTGATTCGTCTTGCTGCAAACATCATACCTGATGACGTCATTTCCCCGGCTCCAGTGTAAGGCACGTACAAATTGGAGAACCACTAAGGGTATAGAACGAAAGTACATTTAAAAAAACAAATTTGAACATGCATGAATTCGAGACGGGAGAAGGAATAAATGAAATGTCCGGGCAACTACTGGTAACAACAGTCATAAGACAGAGAAGATGAGGCTACATTGGACACATCCTGGGAAGAGACCAGAAGAGAATCACCGAAGAGGCACTGAAATATGAAATAAAGGGACTGGGGTAGCGAGGACACCCAACATAAACCCTAAAACGAACGTTGATGAGAAAGGCTTTAGGTACTAGACTGGGGTAGCGAGGACACCCAACATAAACCCTAAAACGAACGTTGATGAGAGAGGCTTTAGGTACTAGACTGGGGTAGCGAGGACACCCAACATAAACCCTAAAACGAACGTTGATGAGAAAGGCTTTAGGTACTAGACTGGGGTAGCGAGGACACCCAACATAAACCCTAAAACGAAAGTTGATGAGAGAGGCTTTAGGTACTAGACTGGGGTAGCGAGGACACCCAACATAAACCCTAAAAACGAACGTTGATGAGAAAAGGCTTTAGGTACTAGACTGGGGTAGCGAGGACACCCAACATAAACCCTAAAACGAACGTTGATGAGAAAGGCTTTAGGTACTAGACTGGGGTAGCGAGGACACCCAACATAAACCCTAAAACGAACGTTGATGAGAAAGGCTTTAGGTACTAGACTGGGGTAGCGAGGACACCCAACATAAACCCTAAAACGAACGTTGATGAGAAGGCTTCAGGTGCTGGACGGGGTTTCCATCTGTGATTTGAAATGATTGTACCGGACAGAACCGACCGGAGGAGCCCTGTGTGTAACAGATAATGGCAGAACCGGATAATGATGTTCAAGGTAACGATGTATGGCAGGTTGACCTTGCAGATCAGGTCATTAATTTTTAGTTTTCTCGATGCGCATGTGACAGGAAGAAGAAGAACAATGATTTCTTCTCTGGAAGAGGTACATCTAGGAATACACTCATCAGTGCTACCATTTATTCAACATAAAATGTGCCTAGAAAGCTCAACGTAATAAATAGAAAAGACACATACAATACAGACGAACGTTTTTGACCAAGCTCTTTATCAATAGTCGGCGTCCGTGGCTTAGACGTTGCCAGCCCGACTCGTAATTCAAACGTACGGTGATCGAATCACAATGCTGGCTGCCAGGGTTTGCTATGGAGCGTCGCAGGTCGACTCAGCCTGAAATGGCTACCAGAATAGCTGTTCTGGGGAAGCAAAGACGACTGGCATAATGCTGGCCATTTTACCCACCTAGTGTTGATTGGTCTGTACAAATATGGGATGCCTTTCCTGTATGCCCGATGCGCCTATGGCGTGAAAAGGGATTATTAAATACAGCACAAACTGTTACTGGAAAACTCAACGGCAAGCAAACAGAGCGTCAACCCAGGACAACTGGCAGCCAAGAAGTCCGTATTGACTGCAACAATCTGAATATGATGGGCTATAATTAAAAATAAAATAAACGTGAATAAGTTAAATAAATTAACAGGTTAATTAATTACATTAAATTAAAATGTGTTAACTATTGATCCCTCCAGGATTGAGAACGCTAAAACTATGAGTGAAACAATTTGTTTAAGGAGTAGCGGCTGGTCTGATCACCCGACAAAGATTTAATAGCAGTGACTGTGATATCGCTTTCTCCTTAGTGGTTAGAACTGTTGAGGGGAGGGGGGCGGTGGGTAGATTTAAAAAAACCTTATTACGATTACTCGCAGGATGTTCATAGAAGCGATTTATGGACGATTTTCATTTATTTATGACTTTTTCGTGTGTTATCTTAACCTGATATGTCGATTCATTCATAATGTGTCGTCTTTCTCCTGGGTGCCTTGGCCACTGCCGAAATGTTTGCATCTCTGAATGACCCTTGGTCTTTAACATTGTTATAAAAACATGTTTGTGTCTTCTATGGACTTTCTTCACAAACTTTGCACGACTGACATTCAAATGTTTTTGACACTATTTTGGGAAAGGAAAAAACCAAGAAACTTACAATTTCGAAGACAAGAAATTGTGACAATGTCCTTCCTGTTATTTTCAGCATGGTTACTAACTAAGGCTGTATCATTTATCCTGTCCAAGTCACTTTCGTTCAGGTGTTTCTGTGGCTCGCAAAGTACACATCACTTTCGCTCAGTTGTTTTTGTGGCTGGCAATGTACACATCACTTTCGTTAAAGTGTTTCTGTGGCTCGGAATGTTCACATGTACGCATCACTTTCGTTCATTTGTTTCTGTGGCTGGCAATGTACACATCACTTTCGTTCAGGTGTTTCTGTTGCTTGCATTGTACACATCACTTTCGTTCAGTTGTTTCTGTTTATTACAATGTAATCGATGTTTTATAATGGCAGAGTACCCACAGGTAACCATGCAGGTTCAGAGTTTTAACGAGCGTTTGAAGCCTCAAGCCGCAGACACCAACCCATTGTAACGCAGACACCAACCCATTGTAACGCAGACACCAACCCACTGTAACACAGACACCAACCCATTGTAACACAGACACCAACCCATTGTAACACAGACACCAACCCATTGTAACACAGACACCAACCCATTGTAACACAGACACCAACCCATTGTAACACAGACACCAACCCATTGTAACACAGACACCAACCCATTGTAACACAGACACCAACCCATTGTAACACAGACACCAACCCATTGTAACACAGACACCAACCCATTGTAACACAGACACCAACCCATTGTAACGCAGACACCAACCCACTGTAACACAGACACCAACCCATTGTAACACAGACACCAACCCATTGTAACACAGACACCAACCCATTGTAACACAGACACCAACCCATTGTAACGCAGACACCAACCCACTGTAACACAGACACCAACCCATTGTAACACAGACACCAACCCATTGTAACACAGACACCAACCCATTGTAACACAGACACCAACCCATTGTAACACAGACACCAACCCATTGTAACACAGACACCAACCCATTGTGACACAGACACCAACCCATTGTAACACAGACACCAACCCATTGTAACACAGACACCAACCCATTGTAACACAGACTAAAGGGAATTGTACAACTCTTGTTTCTCCCTGTAGATAAAGTGAGAGATCTCATTCTCAGTGACGAAGGGAAAATGTTCAGTCTTGTTCTAGACATTGCCTTCCTAACCAGCGACGTCTCAGTACAGCGTTCTTGCGTCACAATTCTCAGCAGATTCAACATAACAGGTGAGACATCCGCTGTGTCTGCGCCACCCACACACCTTACAGATACAACATAACAGGTGAGACATCCGCTGTGTCTGCGCCACCCACACACCTTACAGATACAACATATCAGGTGAGACATCTGCTGTGTCTGCGTCACCCACACACCTTACATAGTCAACATAATAGGTGAGACATCCGCTGTGTCTGCGCCACCCACACACCTTACAGATACAACATATCAGGTGAGACATCTGCTGTGTCTGCGTCACCCACACACCTTACATAGTCAACATAATAGGTGAGACATCCGCTGTGTCTGCGCCACCCACACACCTTACAGATACAACATATCAGGTGAGACATCTGCGGTGTCTGCGTCACCCACACACCTTACATAGTCAACATAATAGGTGAGACATCCGCTGTGTCTGCGCCACCCACACACCTTACAGATACAACATATCAGGTGAGACATCTGCTGTGTCTGCGTCACCCACACACCTTACATAGTCAACATAATAGGTGAGACATCCGCTGTGTCTGCGCCACCCACACACCTTACAGATTCAATATAACAGGTGAGACATCTGCTGTGTCTGCGCCACCCACACACCTTACAGATACAACATAACAGGTGAGACATCCGCTGCCCAACCCACACACCTTATAGATTCAATATAACAGGTAAATATTTAAAATGTTTATTAGACCAGTCGTGTTATATGGCTCTTAAACTTGGATCACTAATAAAAGTGATGAAGCCTTTTCCAGGTTTTAAAAACGACAAATCTTTGGACCCGTCAAATATGCAAACAGCGGTGAGTGGAAAGTGAGAAGCAACAACTAAATTCATAATCTGTTTAAATCACCACTGATCATTGGCTTCATGAGAGCTAATATACTTAAATGATTGGGGCATATTGAAAGAATGTCAGATAACAGAGAAGGGAAAACTATATACACTAGGGAGATGAATCGTCGTAGACCACGAGGCAGACCAAGAAGACTATAGAGATAATATCCAGGCAGAACTGCAAATACTTGGTGTCACCAACTGGAAAAAGAAGGCAAATCAAAGAGATGAATGGAGGTGGGTGATATCTGCAGCAATGAACCTCAAGGGCTCCGAATGCTGAAGAAGAATAAGAAGAACTGTACTATTAAATTACTAACTAGTTTGCACACACAAAAATTACAATAGCCGAGGAAGCTTTATTAAAATACAAATATTTTTTTTCTTAATGAGAACTTTAAAAACATGTTTAATACACTCTCAGTTAACAGTGTCGGCGATCCTCCGAATAACGGTCCTAAATTATCGAGGATGAGATAATACCCTAACAGGGATTCAGTCATGTGTAAATTGCGAACCTCTTTCCGGCGACTATATCGCTTCGCGCGGCTAAACTAGATGGCTGGGACTCACGAACAGCAGCGACCGCATCTCCTGCAGCTTCTCCCATTTTATTTGCTCGTGAGTCCCAGCCATCTGGTTTAGCCCCCCGCCCCCCCCCCTCCCCCTTTTTTTCGCGCCGTGCGAAGCGGCGCGCGGGATCCCCTCGGCTTTGGTGGTATAGTCGCCGGATAGAGGTCCGCAAGATACATATGACTGAGGCCCTGAGGGTATTTTCTTAGCCTCGATAATATAGGACCGTTATTCGGAGGATAGCCACAGTGTCAGTCTACCCCCCCCCCCTCCCCCACTTTTTTTTGGCCCTTACCCCCACCTGATGATATCTTCTTTTTTTTTTTTATGGCTATTCTCCGAATGACTGTCCCAAATTATCGAGGTCGAAAATGTACCCTAACATGGCCTCACTCACGTGTCAATTACGGACTTTCTGCGACTTATATTGCCCACTTCTGGTAACTTCCGCCACCGCAGAGAGTATCCCCCACGTAGCTCACGCCACGTGGTTGGGACTCACGAGCAGCAGCTACCGCTTCTCCTGCAGCTTCCTTTATTTTATTTGTTCGTGAGTTCCAGCCATCTAGTTTAGCCCCAATCCACGCCGCGTGAGCGGCGTGTGGCATAACCTCGGCGGTGGCGGTATATCCCTCGGAAGGCCGCAATTGACACGTGAATGAGGCCCTGTTAGGGTATATTTTCGACTTTGATAATTTGGGACCGTTGTTCGGAGGATAGCCTTTTTTAATTGACCTTGACGTCCGTGTCCACCCAGACTAAAATGGTGGATCGTCGGTGGAACTATGTAGTTCGTGCTTTAAGAAACAATCTTATATAAAAACACTTGCGCATTCGAATGCAACGTTGTGCCACAATTTGAAAGCATTCGGTGAAGAACTGTCGGCATTCGGCTTCATACAGATTTCTGAAGTGAACGATTAAAGTTCGCCTCCCAACGGAAGAAAAAAACATGTGCCGGAAATGCGGCAGCGAAACCAAAACCGATGTGATCCTCGCTGGAGCTATATGGTTTGTGCTTTTTGCGACAATCTATGTAAAAATACGCGCGTATTGGAATGCAACGCTGGTTTGGTGCAGGAGAGCCTAGCAAATACCACAACATCCAGTTAAGAATGGAGGTGGAGGCGGTTACTGCAGCTTCCCGCTGGTTAGAGAACACGACACACACACACACACACACACACACACACATACACACACACATACACACATCGTGATTGTAACTGACTCAGAAAGCATGCTGAAGAAGATCAGGACAGGCATGCTTCGTGCAGAGTGGCATGCTCAACTGCGGAGGACACAAGTGAGGTGTATTGTCTGGATTGTTTCACCGGGACAAGCCGGTGTGTTGGGAAATGAACAGGCGGACAGACTAGCTGGCTCTGCACAACTTGGTGGAATACTGATGCATGATAAGGCAGACTTGGTTAGGGCCTTGTGGGAGCGTGTGTAGTTCGTAGGAGCAAATGGATCACCACAGTCTAATTAGATTGATGCAAGGGGGAGTGACGAGAGGTTCTGGCAAATGCTCGAGGCTCAGGGGAAAGGCAAAACGGAGGTTAAATCAGAATGCTACTGGCACCATTATTATTGGAACTATTTGATGGCTGCTGAAGATAGGGATGGAGCGCTTATGAAATGCCCCGAGTGCTGTGATGTCGATTCTTCAATCAACTCAACTTAACTCAACCGATCACCAGCACATTTATTTTTGTTGGTACCTTTCCGTCTTTCCAGACGATAATGTCATCGACAGATTACATGAATTATGTGATGAGAAAATAAACAGATATGTGTGCTGTCATCGACAGATTCATTGAATATATTGTGGGTTCCGGACACTTGGGGAGGCGGGAGGGGGAAGCGGGTGGAGAACAGACCCACTGCCTCACTAACAAACAACAAGTGGGAGACGACTAATTAGAGTGTGTCTTTCGATGTCAGAGTGCATCTGCCTGAGGGCCAAGAGCCAACAGGTTGCCAGATCTGTTAAACAAGACCCAAGTCCACAAGCGGGCAAACAGCCAGAACTTTCCGCCAGTTGACAGCCGGTGAACGCGAAGAAATCCAGTTCCCACGTATCATAAGCTTGACCTGGACAAGGAAGCAAAGGCGGCTGGCGTGATGTTGACCACATCGGCCAACGATTGCTTACTGTACTATTAAATACGAGTCTACTTTCATATTCCCCATTTGCCACTGCGCCAAAATTGGTCTTTGACTTCAGTGTGCTTGACGTAGACACATAAGCCGGCCGTGCAGCGTCAGAACTTCCTGAGTTGAGAACTGTCATTATGATCACCGAAAATAGGAGGCATTGTCACTAATGGCTCTGTCAAATTCACCCTTTCACTATGTCATCATAGCTCACCCATATACTACGTCATTATATCTCACCTCTTCGCTACTTCATCATATCTCACCCCTTCACTATGTCATCATATCTCACCACTTCACTACGTCATCATATCTCACCACTTCACTATGTCATCATATCTCACCACTTCACTACGTCATCATATCTCACCCATTCACTGCGTCATCATATCTCACATCTTCACTATGTCATCATATCTCACCACTTCAATACGTCATCATATCTCACCACTTCACTATGTCATCATATCTCACCACTTCACTACGTCATCATATCTCACCCCTTCACTACGTCATCATATCTCACATCTTCACTATGTCATCATATCTCACCACTTCACTACGTCATCATATCTCACATCTTCACTATGTCATCATATCTCACATCTTCACTATGTCATCATATCTCACCACTTCACTATGCCATCATATCTCACCCCTTCACTATGTCATCATATCTCACCCCTTCACTATGTCATCATATCTCACCTCTTCACTATGTCATCTTATCTCACCCCTTCACTATGTCATCATATCTCACCCCTTCACTATGTCATCATATCTCACCTCTTCACTATGTCATCATATCTCACATCTTCATTATGTCATCATATCTCACCCCTTCACTATGTCATCATATCTCACCCCTTCACTATGTCATCATATCTCACATCTTCACTATGTCATCATATCTCACATCTTCACTATGTCATCATATCTCACATCTTCACTATGTCATCATATCTCACCCCTTCACTATGTCATCATATCTCACATCTTCACTATGTCATCATATCTCACCCCTTCACTATGTCATCATATCTCACCTCTTCACTATGTCATCATATCTCACATCTTCATTATGTCATCATATCTCACCCCTTCAATATGTCATCATATCTCACCCCTTCACTATGTCATCATATCTCACCCCTTTCACTATGTCTACATATCTCACCCCTTCACTATGTCTACATATCTCACCCCTTCACTATGTCTACATATCTCACCCCTTCACTATGTCATCATATCTCACCCCTTCACTATGTCATCATATCTCACCCCTTCACTACGTCATCATATCTCACCTCTTCACTATGTCTACATATCTCACCCCTTCACTACGTCATCATATCTCACCCCTTCACTATGTCTACATATCTCACCCCTTCACTACGTCATCATATCTCACCCCTTCACTATGTCTACATATCTCAACCCTTCACTACGTCATCATATCTCACCTCTTCACTATGTCTACATATCTCACCCCTTCACTATGTCTACATATCTCACCCCTTCACTATGTCTACATATCTCACCCCTTCACTATGTCATCATATCTCACCCCTTCACTATGTCATCATATCTCACCCCTTCACTATGTCATCATATCTCACCCCTTCACTATGTCATACATATCTCACCCCTTCACTATGGTCATATCTCACCCTTCAGTATGTCATATCTCACCCATTCACTATGTCATCATATCTCACCTCTTCACTATGTCATCATATCTCACCCCTTCACTATGTCATCATATCTCACCACTTCACTATGTCTACATATCTCACCCCTTCACTATGTCTACATATCTCACCCCTTCACTATGTCATCATATCTCACCCCTTCACTATGTCTACATATCTCACCCCTTCACTATGTCATCATATCTCACCCCTTCACTATGTCTACATATCTCACCCCTTCACTATGTCTACATATCTCACCCCTTCACTATGTCTACATATCTCACCCCTTCACTATGTCTACATATCTCACCCCTTCACTATGTCTACATATCTCACCCCTTCACTATGTCTACATATCTCACCCCTTCACTACGTCATCATATCTCACCCCTTCACTATGTCATCATATCTCACCCCTTCACTATGTCATCATATCTCACCCCTTCACTATGTCATCATATCTCACCCCTTCACTATGTCATCATATCTCACCACTTCACTATGTCATCTTATCTCACCCCTTCACTATGTCATCATATCTCACCTCTTCACTATGTCATCATATCTCACCCCTTCACTATGTCATCATATCTCACCCCTTCACTATGTCATCATATCTCACCCCTTCACTATGTCATCATATCTCACCCCTTCACTATGTCATCATATCTCACCACTTCACTATGTCATTTTATCTCACCCCTTTACTATGTCATCATATCTCACCACTTCACTATGTCATCATATCTCACCACTTCACTATGTCATCATATCTCACCCCTTCACTATGTCATCATATCTCACCCCTTCACTATGTCATCTTTTCTCACCCCTTCACTGTGTCATCTTTTCTCATCCCTTCACTATGTCATCTTTTCTCATCCCTTCACTATGTCATCATATCTCACCCCTTCACTATGTCATCTTTTCTCATCCCTTCACTATGTCATCATATCTCATCCCTTCACTATGTCATCTTATCTCACCCCTTCACTATGTCATCTTATCTCACCCCTTCACTATGTCATCATATCTCACCCCTTCACTATGTCATCTTATCTCACCCCTTCACTATGTCATCATATCTCATCCCTTCACTATGTCATCTTATCTCACCCCTTCACTATGTCATCTTATCTCACCCCTTCACTATGTCATCATATCTCACCCCTTCACTATGTCATCTTATCTCACCCCTTCACTATGTCATCTTATCTCACCCCTTCACTATGTCATCATATCTCACCCCTTCACTATGTCATCTTTTCTCATCCCTTCACTATGTCATCTTATCTCACCCCTTCACTATGTCATCTTTTCTCACCCCTTCACTATGTCATCTTATCTCACCCCTTCACTATGTCATCATATCTCACCCCTTCACTATGTCATCATATCTCACCCCTTCACTATGTCATCTTATCTCACCCCTTCACTATGTCATCATATCTCATCCCTTCACTATGTCATCATATCTCACCCCTTCACTATGTCATCTTATCTCACCCCTTCACTATGTCATCATATCTCACCCCTTCACTATGTCATCTTATCCCACCCCTTCACTATGTCATCATATCTCACCCCTTCACTATGTCATCATATCTCATCCCTTCACTATGTCATCATATCTCACCCCTTCACTATGTCATCATATCTCACCCCTTCACTATGTCATCATATCTCACCCCTTCAATATGTCATCTTATCTCACCCCTTTACTATGTCATCATATCTCACCACTTCACTATGTCATCTTTTCTCACCCCTTCACTATGTCATCATATCTCATCCCTTCACTATGTCATCATATCTCACCCCTTCACTATGTCATCTTTTCTCACCCCTTCACTATGTCATCATATCTCATCCCTTCACTATGTCATCATATCTCACCCCTTCACTATGTCATCATATCTCACCCCTTCACTATGTCATCATATCTCATCCCTTCACTATGTCATCATATCTCACCCCTTCACTATGTCATCATATCTCACCCCTTCACTATGTCATCATATCTCACCCCTTCAATATGTCATCTTATCTCACCCCTTTACTATGTCATCATATCTCACCACTTCACTATGTCATCTTTTCTCACCCCTTCACTATGTCATCATATCTCACCCCTTTACTATGTCATCATATCTCATCCCTTCACTATGTCATCATATCTCACCCCTTCACTATGTCATCATATCTCACCCCTTCACTATGTCATCATATCTCACCCCTTCACTATGTCATCTTATCTCACCCCTTTACTATGTCATCATATCTCACCACTTCACTATGTCATCTTTTCTCATCCCTTCACTATGTCATCATATCTCACCTCTTCACTATGTCATCATATCTCACCCCTTCACTATGTCATCATATCTCATCCCTTCACTATGTCATCATATATCACCCCTTCACTATGTCATCATATCTCACCCCTTCACTATGTCATCTTATCTCACCCCTTTACTATGTCATCATATCTCATGTCACTATGTCATCTTTTCTCATCCCTTCACTATGTCATCATATCTCACCTCTTCACTATGTCATCATATCTCACCCCTTCACTATGTCATCATATCTCACCACTTCACTATGTCATCATATCTCACCACTTCACTACGTCATCATATCTCACCCCTTCAATATGTCATCTTATCTCACCCCTTTACTATGTCATCATATCTCACCACTTCACTATGTCATCTTTTCTCACCCCTTCACTATGTCATCATATCTCACCCCTTCACTATGTCATCATATCTCACCCCTTCACTATGTCATCATATCTCACCCCTTCACTATGTCATCATATCTCACCCCTTCACTATGTCATCATATCTCACCCCTTCACTATGTCATCATATCTCACCCCTTCACTATGTCATCATATCTCACCACTTCACTATGTCATCATATCTCACCCCTTCACTATGTCATCATATCTCACCCCTTCACTATGTCATCATATCTCACCCCTTCACTATGTCATCATATCTCACCCCTTCACTATGTCATCATATCTCACCCCTTCACTATGTCATCATATCTCACCCCTTCACTATGTCATCATATCTCACCCCTTCACTATGTCATCATATCTTCTCATCCCTTCACTATGTCATCATATCTCACCCCTTCACTATGTCATCTTATCTCACCCCTTCACTATGTCATCATATCTCACCCCTTCACTATGTCATCTTATCTCACCCCTTCACTATGTCATCTTATCTCACCCCTTCACTATGTCATCATATCTCTCACCCCTTCACTATGTCATCATATCTCACCCCTTCACTATGTCATCTTATCTCACCCCTTCACTATGTCATCATATCTCACCCCTTCACTATGTCATCATATCTCACCCCTTCACTATGTCATCATATCTCACCCCTTCACTATGTCATCATATCTCACCCCTTCACTATGTCATCATATCTCACCCCTTCACTATGTCATCCCCTTCACCCCTTCACTATGTCATCATATCTCACCCCTTCACTATGTCATCATATCTCACCCCTTCACTATGTCATCATATCTCACCCCTTCACTATGTCATCATATCTCACCCCTTCACTATGTCATCATATCTCACCCTTCACTATGTCATCATATCTCACCCCTTCACTATGTTATCATATCTCACCCCTTCACTATGTCATCATATCTCACCCCTTCACTATGTCATCATATCTCACCCCTTCACTATGTCATCTTATCTCACCCCTTCACTATGTCATCATATCTCACCCCTTCACTATGTCATCATATCTCACCCCTTCACTATGTCATCATATCTCACCCCTTCACTATGTCATCATATCTCACCCTTCACTATGTCATCATATCTCACCCCTTCACTATGTCATCTATATCTCACCCTTCACTATGTCATCATATCTCACCCCTTCACTATGTCATCATATCTCACCCCTTCACTATGTCATCATATCTCACCCCTTCACTATGTCATCATATCTCACCCCTTCACTATGTCATCATATCTCACCCCTTCACTATGTCATCATATCTCACCCCTTCACTATGTCATCATATCTCACCCCTTCACTATGTCATCATATCTCACCCCTTCACTATGTCATCATATCTCACCCCTTCACTATGTCATCATATCTCACCCCTTCACTATGTCATCATATCTCACCCCTTCACTATGTCATCATATCTCACCCCTTCACTATGTCATCATATCTCACCCCTTCACTATGTCATCATATCTCACCCCTTCACTATGTCATCATATCTCACCCCTTCACTATGTCATCATATCTCACCCCTTCACTATGTCATCATATCTCACCCCTTCACTATGTCATCATATCTCACCCCTTCACTATGTCATCATATCTCACCCCTTCACTATGTCATCATATCTCACCCCTTCACTATGTCATCATATCTCACCCCTTCACTATGTCATCATATCTCACCCCCTTCACTATGTCATCATATCTCACCCCTTCACTATGTCATCATATCTCACCCCTTCACTATGTCATCATATCTCACCCCTTCACTATGTCATCATATCTCACCCCTTCACTATGTCATCATATCTCTCACCCCTTCACTATGTCATCATATCTCACCCCTTCACTATGTCATCATATCTCACCCCTTCACTATGTCATCATATCTCACCCCTTCACTATGTCATCATATCTCACCCCCCTTCACTATGTCATCATATCTCACCCCTTCACTATGTCATCATATCTCACCCCTTCACTATGTCATCATATCTCACCCCTTCACTATGTCATCATATCTCACCCCTTCACTATGTCATCATATCTCACCCCTTCACTATGTCATCATATCTCACCCCTTCACTATGTCATCATATCTCACCCCTTCACTATGTCATCATATCTCACCCCTTCACTATGTCATCATATCTCACCCCTTCACTATGTCATCATATCTCACCCCTTCACTATGTCATCATATCTCACCCCTTCACTATGTCATCATATCTCACCCCTTCACTATGTCATCATATCTCACCCCTTCACTATGTCATCATATCTCACCCCTTCACTATGTCATCATATCTCACCCCTTCACTATGTCATCATATCTCACCCCTTCACTATGTCATCATATCTCACCCCTTCACTATGTCATCATATCTCACCCCTTCACTATGTCTATCATATCTCACCCCTTCACTATGTCATCATATCTCACCCCTTCACTATGTCATCATATCTCACCCCTTCACTATGTCATCATATCTCACCCCTTCACTATGTCATCATATCTCACCCCTTCACTATGTCATCATATCTCACCCCTTCACTATGTCATCATATCTCACCCCTTCACTATGTCATCATATCTCACCCCTTCACTATGTCACATATCTCACCCCTTCACTATCATATCTCACCCCTTCACTATGTCATCATATCTCACCCCTTCACTATGTCATCATATCTCACCCCTTCACTATGTCATCATTATCTCACCCCTTCACTATGTCATCATATCTCACCCCTTCACTATGTCATCATATCTCACCCCTTCACTATGTCATCATATCTCACCCCTTCACTATGTCATCATATCTCACCCCTTCACTATGTCATCATATCTCACCCCTTCACTATGTCATCATATCTCACCCCTTCACTATGTCATCATATCTCACCCCTTCACTATGTCATCATATCTCACCCCTTCACTATGTCATCATATCTCACCCCTTCACTATGTCATCATATCTCACCCCTTCACTATGTCATCATATCTCACCCCTTCACTATGTCATCATATCTCACCCCTTCACTATGTCATCATATCTCACCCCTTCACTATGTCATCATATCTCACCCCTTCACTATGTCATCATATCTCACCCCTTCACTATGTCATCATATCTCACCCCTTCACTATGTCATCATATCTCACCCCTTCACTATGTCATCATATCTCACCCCTTCACTATGTCATCATATCTCACCCCTTCACTATGTCATCATATCTCACCCCTTCACTATGTCATCATATCTCACCCCTTCACTATGTCATCATATCTCACCCCTTCACTATGTCATCATATCTCACCCCTTCACTATGTCATCATATCTCACCCCTTCACTATGTCATCATATATCTCACCCCTTCACTATGTCATCATATCTCACCCCTTCACTATGTCATCATATCTCACCCCTTCACTATGTCATCATATCTCACCCCTTCACTATGTCATCATATCTCACCCCTTCATATCTCTCCCCCTTCACTATGTCATCATATCTCACCCCCTTCACTATGTCATCATATCTCACCCCTTCACTATGTCATCATATCTCACCCCTTCACTATGTCATCATATCTCACCCCTTCACTATGTCATCATATCTCACCCCTTCACTATGTCATCATATCTCACCCCTTCACTATGTCATCATATCTCACCCCTTCACTATGTCATCATATCTCACCCCTTCACTATGTCATCATATCTCACCCCTTCACTATGTCATCATATCTCACCCCTTCACTATGTCATCATATCTCACCCCTTCACTATGTCATCATATCTCACCCCTTCACTATGTCATCATATCTCACCCCTTCACTATGTCATCATATCTCACCCCTTCACTATGTCATCATATCTCACCCCTTCACTATGTCATCATATCTCACCCCTTCACTATGTCATCATATCTCACCCCTTCACTATGTCATCATATCTCACCCCTTCACTATGTCATCATATCTCACCCCTTCACTATGTCATCATATCTCACCCCTATCACTATGTCATCATATCTCACCCCTTCACTATGTCATCATATCTCACCCCTTCACTATGTCATCATATCTCACCCCTTCACTATGTCATCATATCTCACCCCTTCACTATGTCATCATATCTCACCCCTTCACTATGTCATCATATCTCACCCCTTCACTATGTCATCATATCTCACCCCTTCACTATGTCATCATATCTCACCCCTTCACTATGTCATCATATCTCACCCCTTCACTATGTCATCATATCTCACCCCTTCACTATGTCATCATATCTCACCCCTTCACTATGTCATCATATCTCACCCTTCACTATGTCATCATATCTCACCCCTTCACTATGTCATCATATCTCACCCCTTCACCTTCACTATGTCATCATATGTCTCATCTCACCCCTTCACTATGTCATCATATCTCACCCCTTCACTATGTCATCATATCTCACCCCTTCACTATGTCATCATATCTCACCCCTTCACTATGTCATCATATCTCACCCCTTCACTATGTCATCTTATCTCACCCCTTCACTATGTCATCATATCTCACCCCTTCACTATGTCATCATATCTCACCCCCCTTCACTATGTCATCATATCTCACCCCTTCACTATGTCATCATATCTCACCCCTTCACTATGTCATCATATTCTCACCCCTTCACTATGTCATCATATATCTCACCCCTTCACTATGTCATCATATCTCACCCCTTCACTATGTCATCATATCTCACCCCTTCACTATGTCATCATATCTCACCCCTTCACTATGTCATCATATCTCACCCCTTCACTATGTCATCATATCTCACCCCTTCACTATGTCATCATATCTCACCCCTTCACTATGTCATCATATCTCACCCCTTCACTATGTCATCATATCTCACCCCTTCACTATGTCATCATATCTCACCCCTTCACTATGTCATCATATCTCACCCCTTCACTATGTCATCATATCTCACCCCTTCACTATGTCATCATATCTCACCCCTTCACTATGTCATCATATCTCACCCCTTCACTATGTCATCATATCTCACCCCTTCACTATGTCATCATATCTCACCCCTTCACTATGTCATCATATCTCACCCCTTCACTATGTCATCATATCTCACCCCTTCACTATGTCATCATATCTCACCCCTTCACTATGTCATCATATCTCACCCCTTCACTATGTCATCATATCTCACCCCTTCACTATGTCATCATATCTCACCCCTTCACTATGTCATCATATCTCACCTCTTCACTATGTCATCATATCTCACCCCTTCACTATGTGTCATCATATCTCACCCCTTCACTATGTCATCATATCTCACCCCTTCACTATGTCATCATATCTCACCCCTTCACTATGTCATCATATCTCACCCCTTCACTATGTCATCATATCTCACCCCTTCACTATGTCTACATATCTCACCCCTTCACTATGTCTACATATCTCACCCCTTCACTATGTCTACATATCTCACCCCTTCACTATGTCTACATATCTCACCCCTTCACTATGTCTACATATCTCACCCCTTCACTATGTCATCATATCTCACCCCTTCACTATGTCTACATATCTCACCCCTTCACTATGTCTACATATCTCACCCCTTCACTATGTCTACATATCTCACCCCTTCACTATGTCATCATATCTCACCTCTTCACTATATGTCACCCCTTCACTATCTCATATCTCACCCTTCACTATGTCTACATATCTCACCCCTTCACTATGTCTACATATCTCACCCCTTCACTATGTCTACATATCTCACCCCTTCACTATGTCTACATATCTCACCCCTTCACTATGTCTACATATCTCACCCCTTCACTATGTCTACATATCTCACCCCTTCACTATGTCTACATATCTCTCCCCTTCACTATTCACTATGTCTTCATATCTCATATCTCACCCTTCACTATGTCTACATATCTCACCCCTTCACTATGTCTACATATCTCACCCCTTCACTATGTCTACATATCTCACCCCTTCACTATGTCTACATATCTCACCCCTTCACTATGTCTACATATCTCACCCCTTCACTATGTCTACATATCTCACCCCTTCCCTTCACTATGTCTACCTTATCTCATCCCCTTCACTATGTCTACATATCTCACCCCTTCACTATGTCATCATATCTCACCCCTTCACTATGTCATATCTCATATCTCACTCCTTCACTATGTCTACATATCTCACCCCTTCACTATGTCTACATATCTCACCCCTTCACTATGTCTACATATCTCACCCCTTCACTATGTCATCATATCTCACCCCTTCACTATGTCATCATATCTCACCCCTTCACTATGTCATCATATCTCACCTCTTCACTATGTCATCATATCTCACCCCTTCACTATGTCATCATATCTCACCCCTTCACTATGTCATCATATCTCACCCCTTCACTATGTCATCATATCTCACCTCTTCACTATGTCATCATATCTCACCACTTCGCTATGTCATCATATCTCACCCCTTCACTATGTCATCTTATCTCACCTGTTCACTATGTCATCTTATCTCACCTCTTCACTATGTCATCATATCTCACCCCTTCACTATGTCTACATATCTCATCCCTTCACTATGTCATATCATATCTCACCCCTTCACTCTGTCATCATATCTCACCCCTTCACTATGTCATCATATCTCACCCCTTCACTATGTCTATCATATCTCACCCCTTCACTATGTCATCATATCTCACCCCTTCACTTCACTCATATCTCACCCCTTCACTATGTCATCATATCTCACCCCTTCACTATGTCATCATATCTCACCCCTTCACTATGTCATCATATCTCACCCCTTCACTATGTCATCATATCTCACCCCTTCACTATGTCATCATATCTCACCCCTTCACTATGTCATCATATCTCACCCCTTCACTATGTCATCATATCTCACCCCTTCACTATGTCATCATATCTCACCCCTTCACTATGTCATCATATCTCACCCCTTCACTATGTCATCATATCTCACCCCTTCACTATGTCATCATATCTCACCCCTTCACTATGTCATCATATCTCACCCTTCACTATGTCATACATATCTCACCCTTCACTATGTCATCATATCTCACCCCTTCACTATGTCATCATATCTCACCCCTTCACTATGTCATCATATCTCACCCCTTCACTATGTCATCATATCTCACCCCTTCACTATGTCATCATATCTCACCCCTTCACTATGTCATCATATCTCACCCCTTCACTATGTCATCATATCTCACCCTTCACTATGTCATCATATCTCACCCCTTCACTATGTCATCATATCTCACCCCTTCACTATGTCATCATATCTCACCCCTTCACTATGTCATCATATCTCACCCCTTCACTATGTCATCATATCTCACCCCTTCACTATGTCATCATATCTCATCTCCCCTTCACTATGTCATCATATCTCACCCCTTCACTATGTCATCATATCTCACCCCTTCACTATGTCATCATATCTCACCCCTTCACTATGTCATCATATCTCACCCCTTCACTATGTCATCATATCTCACCCCTTCACTATGTCATCATATCTCACCCCTTCACTATGTCATCATATCTCACCCCTTCACTATGTCATCATATCTCACCCCTTCACTATGTCATCATATCTCACCCCTTCACTATGTCATCACATATCTCACCCCTTCACTATGTCATCATATCTCACCCCTTCACTATGTCATCATATCTCACCCCCCCTTCACTATGTCATCATATCTCACCCTCACCCTTCACTATGTCATCATATCTCACCCCTTCACTATGTCATCATATCTCACCCCTTCACTATGTCTATCATATCTCACCCCTTCACTATGTCATCATATCTCACCCCTTCACTATGTCATCATATCTCACCCCTTCACTATGTCATCATATCTCACCCCTTCACTATGTCATCATATCTCACCCTTTCACTATGTCATCATATCTCACCCCTTCACTATGTCATCATATCTCACCCCTTCACTATGTCATCATATCTCACCCCTTCACTATGTCATCATATCTCACCCCTTCACTATGTCATCATATCTCACCCCTTCACTATGTCATCATATCTCACCCCTTCACTATGTCATCATATCTCACCCCTTCACTATGTCATCATATCTCACCCCTTCACTATGTCATCATATCTCACCCCTTCACTATGTCATCATATCTCACCCCTTCACTATGTCATCATATCTCACCTTCACTATGTCACTATGTCATCATCATATCTCACCCCTTCACTATGTCATCATATCTCACCCCTTCACTATGTCATCATATCTCACCCCTTCACTATGTCATCATATCTCACCCCTTCACTATGTCATCATATCTCACCCCTTCACTATGTCATCATATCTCACCCCTTCACTATGTCATCATATCTCACCCCTTCACTATGTCATCATATCTCATCCCTTCTATGTCATCATATTCACTATGTCATCATATCTCACCCCTTCACTATGTCATCATATCTCACCCCTTCACTATGTCATCATATCTCACCCCTTCACTATGTCATCATATCTCACCCCTTCACTATGTCATCATATCTCACCCTTCACTATGTCATCATATCTCACCCCTTCACTATGTCTATCATATCTCACCCCTTCACTATGTCATCATATCTCACCCCTTCACTATGTCTACATATCTCACCCCTTCACTATGTCATCATATCTCACCCCTTCTTCACTATGTCATCATATCTCACCCTTCACTATGTCACATATCTCACCCCTTCACTATGTCTCATATCTCCCCTTCACTATGTCATCATATCTCACCCCTTCACTATGTCATCATATCTCACCCCTTCACTATGTCATCATATCTCACCCCTTCACTATGTCATACATATCTCACCCCTTCACTATGTCATCATATCTCACCCCTTCACTATGTCATCATATCTCACCCCTTCACTATGTCATCATATCTCACCCCTTCACTATGTCATCATATCTCACCCCTTCACTATGTCATCATATCTCACCCCTTCACTATGTCATCATATCTCACCCCTTCACTATGTCATCATATCTCACCCTTCACTACGTCATCATATCTCACCCCTTCACTATGTCATCATATCTCACCTCTTCACTATGTCATCATATCTCACCCCTTCACTATGTCATCATATCTCACCTCTTCACTATGTCATCATATCTCACCCCTTCACTATGTCTACATATCTCACCCCTTCACTATGTCATCATATCTCACCCCTTCACTATGTCATCATATCTCACCCCTTCACTATGTCATCATATCTCACCCCTTCACTATGTCATCATATCTCACCTCTTCACTATGTCATCATATCTCACCCCTCACTATTCATCATATCTCACCTCTTCACTATGTCTACATATCTCACCCCTTCACTATGTCTACATATCTCACCCCTTCACTATGTCATCATATCTCACCCCTTCACTATGTCATCATATCTCACCCCTTCACTATGTCATCATATCTCACCCCTTCACTATGTCATCATATCTCACCCCTTCACTATGTCATCATATCTCACCCTTCACTATGTCATCTATATCACCTCTTCACTATGTCATCATATGTCTCTATTCATATCATATCTCACCTCTTCATATCTCATCATATCTTCACTATGTCATCATATCTCACCCCTTCACTATGTCATCATATCTCACCTCTTCACTATGTCATCATATCTCACCCCTTCACTATGTCATCATATCTCACCCCTTCACTATGTCATCATATCTCACCCCTTCACTATGTCATCATATCTCACCCCTTCACTATGTCATCATATCTCACCTCTTCACTATGTCATCATATCTCACCCCTTCACTATGTCATCATATCTCACCCCTTCACTATGTCATCATATCTCACCCCTTCACTATGTCATCATATCTCACTATGTCATCATATCTCACCCTTCACTACGTCGTCATATCTCCCCCCTTCACTATGTCATCATATCTCAACATTTCTTTCACCGAACAGTCCAATGTATTGTCGAAGTCAATCATTTCTTTCACCGAACAGTCCAATGTATTGTCGTAGTCAATCATTTCTTTCACCGAACAGTCCAATGTATTGTCGTAGTCAATCATTTCTTTCACCGAACAGTCCAATGTATTGTCGTAGTCAATCATTTCTTTCACCGAACAGTCCAATGTATTGTCGTAGTCAATCATTTCTTTCACCGAACAGTCCAATGTATTGTCGTAGTCAATCATTTCTTTCACCGAACAGTCCAATGAATTGTCGTAGTCAATCATTTCTTTCACCGAACAGTCCAATGTATTGTCGTAGTCAATCATTTCTTTCACCGAACAGTCCAATGTATTGTCGTAGTCAATCATTTCTTTCACCGAACAGTCCAATGTTTTGTCGTAGTCAATCATTTCTTTCACCGAACAGTCAAATGTATTGTCGTAGTCAATCATTTCTTTCACCGAACAGTCCAATGTATTGTCGTAGTCAATCATTTCTTTCACCGAACAGTCCAATGTATTGTCGTAGTCAATCATTGCTTTCACCGAACAGTCCAATGTATTGTCGTAGTCAATCATTTCTTTCACCGAACAGTCCAATGTATTGTCGTAGTCAATCATTTCTTTCACCGAACAGTCCAATGTATTGTCGTAGTCAATCATTTCTTTCGACATGTGTGCAAAGACAAACAGTAAAGTTTCTTTTTTTTTCAGTAAGAATATCATTGAGAATAAAATATTTTTATTTGTGTTAATGATCGTTTAACAATTCAGGAAACGGAAACATTGCAAGTCAGTAGAACCTCTAGCCCACCACACATAGAGTTAAGTGGTTCTGGCATGAAACAATACAAGTCAGTGGAACCTCTAGCCCAACACAAATAGAGTTAAGTGGTTCTGGCATGAAACAATACAAGTCAGTGGAACCTCTAGCCCAACACAAATAGAGTTAAGTGGTTCTGGCATGAAACAATACAAGTCAGTGGAACCTCTGGCCCAACACACACACAGCTGAATGGTTCTGGCCTGATACAAATTTAGGAATTCAAATATCTGGGAGGTGTAATCACGGATGGCAGGATTGAGAGAGAAATAGAAAACAGATGGCAGAAGCAAGTGTACTATATTAAGAGTTGCCACTATTGCTAAGACATGCTAACAAAACTATGCCCTGGACATGATCGTCTCCAGCAGACGTCCTGGCAATCTAAAAGGCTACCAAAGGCTGGGGACGTAGTCTAAAGTCATGTGGATGTAGAAATCAAGGGGAAACTGCTACATTATTGTCCCATGAAACTTATCATGGAAACACGACCTGGTAAATAGACAAGAAAATGCTGACATCCTTAAAGATCTGAACATCAAGGACAATTGGCTAATGACATCCTAAAAAATATGAACATCAAGGACTACTGGCTAATGACATCCTAAAAGATCTGAACATCAAGGACTACTGGCTAATGACATCCTAAAAGATCTGAACATCAAGGACTACTGGCTAATGACATCCTAAAAGATCTGAACATCAAGGACAATTGGCTAATGACATCCTAAAAGATCTGAACATCAAGGTCTACTGGCTAATGACATCCTAAAAGATCTGAACATCAAGGACTACTGGCTAATGACATCCTAAAAGATCTGAACATCAAGGTCTACTGGCTAATGACATCCTAAAAGATCTGAACATCAAGGACTACTGGCTAATGACATCCTAAAAGATCTGAACATCAAGGACTACTGGCTAATGACATCCTAAAAGATCTGAACATCAAGGACTACTGGCTAATGACATCCTAAAAGATCTGAACATCAAGGACTACTGGCTAATGACATCCTAAAAGATCTTAACATCAAGGACAACTGGCTAATGACATCCTAAAAGATCTGAACATCAAGCACTACTGGCTAATGACATCCTAAAAGATCTGAACATCAAGGTCTACTGGCTAATGACATCCTAAAAGATCTGAACATCAAGGACTACTGGCTAATGACATCCTAAAAGATCTGAACATCAAGGATAACTGGCTAATGACATCCTAAAAGATCTGAACATCAAGGACTACTGGCTAATGACATCCTAAAAGATCTGAACATCAAGGACAATTGGCTAATGACATCCTAAAAGATCTGAACATCAAGGTCTACTGGCTAATGACATCCTAAAAGATCTGAACATCAAGGACTACTGGCTAATGACATCCTAAAAGATCTGAACATCAAGGACTACTGGCTAATGACATCCTAAAAGATCTTAACATCAAGGACAACTGGCTAATGACATCCTAAAAGATCTGAACATCAAGCACTACTGGCTAATGACATCCTAAAAGATCTGAACATCAAGGTCTACTGGCTAATGACATCCTAAAAGATCTGAACATCAAGGACTACTGGCTAATGACATCCTAAAAGATCTGAACATCAAGGATAACTGGCTAATGACATCCTAAAAGATCTGAACATCAAGGACTACTGGCTAATGACATCCTAAAAGATCTGAACATCAAGGTCTACTGGCTAATGACATCCTAAAAAATCTGAACATCAAGGACTACTGGCTAATGACATCCTAAAAGATCTGAACATCAAGGACAATTGGCTAATGACATCCTAAAAGATCTGAACATCAAGGTCTACTGGCTAATGACATCCTAAAAGATCTGAACATCAAGGACTACTGGCTAATGACATCCTAAAAGATCTGAACATCAAGGACTACTGGCTAATGACATCCTAAAAGATCTTAACATCAAGGACTACTGGCTAATGACATCCTAAAAGATCTGAACATCAAGGACTACTGGCTAATGACATCCTAAAAGATCTGAACATCAAGGATAACTGGCTAATGACATCCTAAAAGATCTGAACATCAAGGACTACTGGCTAATGACATCCTAAAAGATCTGAACATCAAGGACTACTGGCTAATGACATCCTAAAAGATCTGAACATCAAGGACAATTGGCTAATGACATCCTAAAAGATCTGAACATCAAGGTCTACTGGCTAATGACATCCTAAAAGATCTGAACATCAAGGACTACTGGCTAATGACATCCTAAAAGATCTGAACATCAAGGACTACTGGCTAATGACATCCTAAAAGATCTTAACATCAAGGACAACTGGCTAATGACATCCTAAAAGATCTGAACATCAAGCACTACTGGCTAATGACATCCTAAAAGATCTGAACATCAAGGTCTACTGGCTAATGACATCCTAAAAGATCTGAACATCAAGGACTACTGGCTAATGACATCCTAAAAGATCTGAACATCAAGGATAACTGGCTAATGACATCCTAAAAGATCTGAACATCAAGGACTACTGGCTAATGACATCCTAAAAGATCTGAACATCAAGGTCTACTGGCTAATGACATCCTAAAAGATCTGAACATCAAGGACTACTGGCTAATGACATCCTAAAAGATCTGAACATCAAGGACTACTGGCTAATGACATCCTAAAAGATCTGAACATCAAGGTCTACTGGCTAATGACATCCTAAAAGATCTGAACATCAAGGTCTACTGGCTAATGACATCCTAAAAGATCTGAACATCAAGGACTACTGGCTAATGACATCCTAAAAGATCTGAACATCAAGGACTACTGGCTAATGACATCCTAAAAGATCTGAACATCAAGGTCTACTGGCTAATGACATCCTAAAAGATCTGAACATCAAGGACTACTGGCTAATGACATCCTAAAAGATCTGAACATCAAGGTCTACTGGCTAATGACATCCTAAAAGATCTGAACATCAAGGTCTACTGGCTAATGACATCCTAAAAGATCTGAACATCAAGGACAACTGGCTAATGACATCCTAAAAGATCTGAACATCAAGGACAACTGGCTAATGACATCCTAAAAGATCTGAACATCAAGGACAACTGGCTAATAAACATTTTGTCTTGGAAGCTGAAATATGTTGGTCGTATTAAGTGCCACCGCGGATTGAAGAAAATAATAGCAGAAGGCAGGGTACCAGGAAGGAGGGGTAGGGGATGACCAACATAAAGATGGGCACGGGATATAAGTGACTCCTTGGATATGAAAGTGCACGAGGCGGGAGAGTTGGCGAGAGAAGGGGTTTCTGTAAGGCAGACTGTCATGAGAGCAACGTTGTGTAACGGACCTGCTGTATGATGATGACACATAACTATCAGTGCCTCCCCCCCCCCCCCCCCCGAAAAAGAAAAGAATATAGACAAGAAATGCATACCAACATTGAGCTAGCAGGGCAAAACCTTGAACTGTGTTAAGTCCATGTAAGCCAAATCACCATTTGCATTATCGGCACTTTACGCAATCATTGCATGACAACTGGCAACGCTAGCCGACGTGCACTGGGTGGCAAATGATTCCTTCCCACGACGCTTAACGGGACAAGTGGTTATGATGATGATGAAGATGATGAATTGTCGCTAAACTATCAGAATTTAAAATTTAAAGTTTTTTAAAACGGAATATGCAGAACAGGCCACTTCTTATAAATTTATGATCATGTATAAACATGTGTTTAATGTGTGACAAATCATTCACCACCAGCCTGAAGTTACATTGACTAAAGATATGATGTAGGAAAGCCAATGTCCTAAAAAGTTCAAAGAATAACAGATTCTATCCCAATATTCTCCCCTCCCCCCCCCCCCCCCCTCACAACATGAATATTTTAGGGGGTGGTAGATAGGCTGCATACAGCCCAGAGACCTAGGCTGCACTCTCTCGTGGGACGTAGGTGGGTTGGGGTATACCCAGTTCTAGATGTTTTGGGGTAGTTAAAAGCATCTGAAAGTCGTGAAACCCGCTTTTATTCCACCCGTCCTGTGACGTGATCCGGGGGGAAGGGGGATGCAATTGTTAAAGCACCGAATAACAGCATGGACCACAAGGAGTTAAACTAACAATCTGGATACACTGAGATCATGTCCTTGGCTGTGAGTAACATAACTATGACACACTGTGTACTGACCGTGAACTAGCCAGTCAGGGTACGGCGAGTGCATGACATAGAGAGAGTTAAAGGCATACCTGATGATTTCACAGTCATCAGTTCTTGCTGGACGATCTCAGAGTAGACCAGACAATGAATAACAGAGATCATGAAATCTTCCTCTATCATGCAGTTCCATGACCCCACCCCCCTCCCCCCTCTTCTTCTTCTTATTCTCTTCCTCCTTCTTCTTCTTCTTTTTCTTCTCTTCCTCCTCCTCATTATTTCCTCCTCGTCGTCCTCCTCCTCCTCCTTCTTCTTCTTCTTCTTCTTCTTCTTCTTCTTCTTCTTCTTCTTCTTCTTCTTTTTTCTTCCTTTTCTTCTTTTTCTTCTTCTTCTTCTTCTTCTTCTTCTTCTTCTTCTTCTTCTTCTTCTTCTTCTTCTTCTTCTTCTTCTTCTTCTTCTTCTTCTTCTTCTTCTTCTTCTTCTTCTTCTCCGCCTTCTTTTTCTTCTCCTCCTCCCTAATATTATTGTTATTCTAAAGTAGCACAGTGCATTCGGAAGAGTGAGGCAAAAGACTCATCTCCCCAAGGCTTTGTGCAGGAAACATGAGGGGAGAAAATGAGGGAGGAAGGGGAGGGGGAGCACATGTAGTTACGTAACATTAGTTTGGGATAACTCTTTTGTCAGCTGGGGTCAAAAAAGAATAATTCGGAAACTGGTTGCATCTGAATGGTGTACGTAGATAACATAAACGTTACAGTATAGATAATATAAACGTTACAGTATACATAACATAAACGTTACACTATAGATAACATAAACGTTACAGTATAGATAACATAAATGTTACAGTACAGATAACAAAAACGTAACACTATAGATAACATAAACGTTACAGTATAGATAACATAAACGTTACGGTATAGATAACATAAACGTTACACTATAGATAACATAAACGTTACAGTTTAGATAACATAAACGTTACACTATAGATAACATAAACGTTACAGTATAGATAACATAAACATTACAGTATAGATAACATAAACGTAACAGTATAGATAACATAAACGTTACGGTATAGATAACATAAACGTTACACTATAGATAACATAAACGTTACAGTATAGATAACATAAACGTTACGGTATAGATAACATAAACGTTACACTATAGATAACATAAACGTTACAGTTTAGATAACATAAACGTTACACTATAGATAACATAAACGTTACAGTATAGATAACATAAACATTACAGTATAGATAACATAAACGTTACACTATAGATAACATAAACGTTACAGTATAGATAACATAAACGTTACAGTATAGATAACATAAACGTTACAGTATAGATAACATAAACGTTACAGTATAGATAACATAAACGTTACAGTATAGATAACATAAACGTTACAGTATAGATAACATAAACGTTACAGTATAGATAACATAAACGTTACAGTAAATATATAAAGAATAAATTGACACTCATGTCCTACGCTCTTGATTCTCTTGTAATGTGTGCTGGCTGCGGGAGAATGCCTGTTTGTGGGTATAGTCATCTGGGATTCCAAGCGGCTCTGTTATTTATATTGTCCATCATTTACATGATTGGCCTCCCTGTTAGTCTGTCCATCATACATGGTAGGCCTCACTTTAGTCTGTCCATCATTGACATAGTTGTCCTCCTTGTTAGTCTGTCTATCATTGACATGGTTGACCTCCTTGTTAGTATGTCCATATTTGACATGGTTGGCCTCACTTTAGTCTGTCCATCATTGGCATGGTTGGCCTCCTTGTTAGTCTGTCCATCATTGACATGGTTGGCCTCCTTGTTAGTATGTCCATATTTGACATGGTTGGCCTCACTTTAGTCTGTCCATCATTGGCATGGTTGGCCTCCTTGTTAGTCTGTCCATCATTGACATGGTTGGCCTCCCTGTTAGTCTGTCCATCATTGACATGGTTGGCCTCACTTTAGTCTGTCCATAATTGGCATGGTTGGCCTCCTGGTTAGTCTGTCCATCATTGGCATGGTTGGCCTCCCTGTTAGTCTGTCCATTATTGACATGGTTGGCCTCCCTGCTAGTCTGTCCATCATTGACATGGTTGGCCTCCCTGTTAGTCTGTCCATCATTGACATGTTTGGCCTCACTTTAGTCTGTCCATCATTGACATAGTTGGCATCCTTGTTAGTATGTCCATCATTGACATGGTTGGCCTCACTTTAGTCTGTCCATCATTGACATGGTTGGCCTTTCTGTTAGTCTGTCCATTATTGACATGGTTGGCCTCCCTGTTAGTCTGTCCATCATTGACATGGTTGGCCTCACTTTAGTCTGTCCATCATTGGCATGGTTGGCCTCCCTGTTAGTCTGTCCATTATTGGCATGGTTGGCCTCCTTGTTAGTCTGTCCATCATTGGCATGGTTGGCCTCCCTGTTAGTCTGTCCATCACTGACATGGTTGGCCTCCCTGTTAGTTTGTCCATCATTGACATAGTTGGCCTCCCTGTTAGTCTGTCCATCATTGACATGGTTGGCCTCCCTGTTAGTCTGTCCATCACTGACATAGTTGGCCTCCCTGTTAGACTGTCCATCATTGACATGGTTGGCCTCACTTTAGTCTGTCCATCATTGACATAGTTGGCCTCCCTGTTAGTCTGTCCATCATTGACATGGTTGGCCTCCCTGTTAGACTGTCCATCATTGACATGGTTGGCCTCACTTTAGTCTGTCCATCATTGACATAGTTGGCCTCCCTGTTAGTCTGTCCATCATTGACATAGTTGGCCTCCCTGTTAGACTGTCCATCATTGACATGGTTGGCCTCACTTTAGTCTGTCCATCATTGACATGGTTGGCCTCCCTGTTAGTCTGTCTATCATTGACATGGTTGGCCTCCCTGTTAGTCTGTCCATCATTGGCATGGTTGGCCTCCTTGTTAGTCTGTCCATCATTGGCATGGTTGGCCTCCCTGTTAGTCTGTCCATCATTGGCATGGTTGGCCTCCCTGTTAGTCTGTCCATCATTGACATGATTGGCCTCCCTGTTAGTCTGTATATAATTGCTCGTTGTGGTTTTCTCTCTGCTAGATTCGAGTTAAATGGTTGAACCACTTCCTTGTTAGTTTAGTTTTTTTTTTTAACTAACTAACTTCAGCTCAATTACTACCCTTACTTGTTTTGGATTTCATTACTTTTGTCTTCTTTCTTCTCCAAAAATATCAAGTGCTCTTGTCAAGAAACTTATTACAGTTGCATTCTCCATTTTCTTTGTCTGTCATTGTCCTAGTCTGTCATTGTCCTAGTCAGTCATTGTCCTAGTCTGTCATTGTCCTAGTCTGTCATTGTCCTAGTCTGTCATTGTCCTAGTCTGTCATTGTCCTAGTCTATCATTGTCCTAGTCTGTCACTGTCCTAGTCTGTCATTGTCCTAGTCTGGCATTGTCCTAGTCTATCATTGTCCTAGTCTGTCATTGTCCTAGTCTGGCATTGCCCTAGTCTGTCATTGTCCTAGTCTGTCATTGCCCTAGTCTGTCATTGTCCTAGTCTGTCATTGTCCTAGTCTATCATTGTCCTAGTCTGTCATTGTCCTAGTCTGTCATTGTCCTAGTCTGGCATTGTCCTAGTCTGGCATTGTCCTAGTCTGGCTTTGTCCTAGTCTGACATTGTCCTAGTCTGGCATTGTCCTAGTTGGCATTATCCTAGTCTGTCATTGTCCTAGTCTATCATTGTCCTAGTCTGGCATTGTCCTAGTCTGTCATTGTCCTAGTCTATCATTGTCCTAGTCTATCATTGTCCTAGTCTGGCATTGTCCTAGTCTATCATTGTCCTAGTCTGGCATTGTCCTTGTCTGGCTTTGTCCTAGTCTGGCATTGTCCTAGTCTGTCATTGTCCTAGTCTGTCATTGTCCTAGTCTGACATTGTCCTAGTCTGGCATTGCCCTAGTCTTACATTGTCCTAGTCTGGGATTGTCCTAGTCTGGCTTTGTCCTAGTCTGACATTGTCCTAGTCTGGCATTGTCCTAGTTGGCATTATCCTAGTCTGTCATTGTCCTAGTCTATCATTGTCCTAGTCTGGCATTGTCCTAGTCTGTCATTGTCCTAGTCTATCATTGTCCTAGTCTATCATTGTCCTAGTCTGGCATTGTCCTAGTCTATCATTGTCCTAGTCTGGCATTGTCCTTGTCTGGCTTTGTCCTAGTCTGGCATTGTCCTAGTCTGTCATTGTCCTAGTCTGTCATTGTCCTAGTCTGACATTGTCCTAGTCTGGCATTGCCCTAGTCTTACATTGTCCTAGTCTGGGATTGTCCTAGTCTGGCTTTGTCCTAGTCTGACATTGTCCTAGTCTGTCATTGTCCTAGTCTGGCATTGTCCCAGTCTGTCACTGTCCTAGTCTGGCATTGTCCTAGTCTGACATTGTCCTAGTCTGTCATTGTCCTAGTCTGGCATGGCATTGTCCTAGTCTGTCATTGTCCTAGTCTGGCATTGTCCTAGTCTGTCATTGATAGCATGGAGTTGGTAAAGGTTTTGTAATTGAGCACATTCTTGGTATCTGCTGATACGTGTTTCTGTCTCAATATTAGTGCCATTTGTCCTTTACGTTGTTTTCCTTTTGTCCCCAGATATTGTCGACTTCGTCTTCTAATTTGCTATTTGATGAGATTATGCTTATTACATAGTCGTATACTCACTTGCTCCTAGCGAGTCCTTAGCTTTGTATCTTTCTATCAGCGCCGATAAAAACAGTTACAATCACTACATGTCAGACTGCGCTAGTCTCCAACCTTCGGAAAATGCCTGGGCTGCCTCCACTTCCATTCTTCTTCTTCTTTGATCCTTCCGTCAGAAAACTTACATTAACAGGCCGGTAGCCTTTATGAAAGCTATCATGCCGTCCATATTTTCTTGTGTACCGTACAGTTTTCTCCTCATTGTGGTTGGAAGAGAAAAGATAGCGTCTCTGTTGTCAGCATACAGTTGACTGTGTGGGAGCTCATGCTCAGCATTTTTGGGTGCAAAGCTGCAGGGGCACGTCTCCGTGTTTCCTACACCGAAAAGTTAGTTTGAACAAACAAGTATGTCGACGACGTTTGTTGGACCCTGTTCCTAATCTGAATATTAGACACTGTGCATCTCTAGAGAGGCTACGAAACGAGTCTTGAGAGAATGTGTTGTGTGAATCTCTAGAGGGGCGACGAAACGAGTCTTGAGAGAATGTGTTGTGTGAATCTCTAGAGAGGCGACGAAACGAGTCTTGAGAGAATGTGTTGTGTGAATCTCTAGAGGGGCGACGAAGCGAGTCTTGAGAGAATGTGTTGTGTGAATCTCTAGAGAGGCGACGAAGCGAGTCTTGGGAGAATGTGTTGTGTGAATCTCTGGAGAGGCGACGAAGCGAGTCTTGAGAGAATGTGTTGTGTGAATCTCTAGAGGGGCGACGAAGCGAGTCTTGAGAGAATGTGTTGTGTGAATCTCTAGAGAGGCGACGAAGCGAGTCTTGAGAGAATGTGTTGTGTGAATCTCTAGAGAGGCGACGAAGCGAGTCTTGAGAGAATGTGTTGTGTGAATCTCTAGAGAGGCGACGAAGCGAGTCTTGAGAGAATGTGTTGTGTGAATCTCTAGAGAGGCGACGAAGCGAGTCTTGGGAGAATGTGTTGTGTGAATCTCTAGAGAGGCGACGAAGCGAGTCTTGAGAGAATGTGTTGTGTGCATCTCTAGAGAGGCGACGAAGCGAGTCTTGAGAGAATTTGTTGTGTGTACCCAGCCACATTTCCTGGATACTAGATTGTATTAATGTCTTAGTCTCTGTTTGGTTGTACTATGTCACTGCCGCTTCTAGCCAACCTATCCGCTATTTCATTGCTTTCCAAGCCAC
The DNA here is from genome assembly GCA_905116865.2 of Candidula unifasciata. NCBI lineage: Eukaryota > Metazoa > Mollusca > Gastropoda > Stylommatophora > Geomitridae > Candidula > Candidula unifasciata. The sequence continues at coordinate 106,962 of CAJHNH020000630.1, forward strand.
AGTGACCTGGAATCCACTGCATTACAGATTGTTCTACTCAAGAACTTAGGTGAATCAGCTGTTGCGTCAAGTCTACAAACTGAGTTAACAATTGCTTGTAGAACTGACATAGCAACAGTTAACTCTTGGGGTTCGATTGTCGAGGTACGTTTCACAGTCTAACCCACTCAGGGCTGGGATATGTGTGCGACTAACGTTTCCTAGTCTAACCCACTCAGGGCTGGGGTTGTGTGCGACTAACGTTTCCCAGTCTAACCCACTCAGGGCTGGGTTGTGTGCGACTAACGTTTCCCAGTCTAACCCACTCAGGGCTGGGGTTGTGTCTAACCCCTCTAACCCACTGGGTGGGGTTTGTGTGCGACTAACGTTTCCCAGTCTAACCCACTCAGGGCTGGGGTTGTGTGCGACTAACGTTTCCCAGTCTAACCCACTCAGGGCTGGGGTTGTGTGCGACTAACGTTTCCCTAGCTAACCCACTCAGGGCTGGGTTGTGCGACTAACGTTTTCCCAGTCTAACCCACTCAGGGCTGGGGTTGTCCTTATGTGTCTAACCCAGTCAACCCTGGGGGGTGTCTTGTGTGCGACTAACGTTTCCCAGTCTAACCCACTCAGGGCTGGGGTTGTGTGCGACTAACGTTTCCCAGTCTAACCCACTCAGGGCTGGGGTTGTGTGCGACTAACGTTTCCCAGTCTAACCCACTCAGGGCTGGGGTTGTGTGCGACTAACGTTTCCCAGTCTAACCCACTCAGGGCTGGGGTTGTGTGCGACTAACGTTTCCCAGTCTAACCCACTCAGGGCTGGGGTGTGTGTGTGCGACTAACGTTTCCCAGTCTAACCCACTCAGGGCTGGGGTTGTGTGCGACTAACGTATCCCAGTCTAACCCACTCAGGGCTGGGGTTATGTACGACTAACGTTTCCCAGTCTAACCCACTCAGGGCTGGGGTTGTGTGTTGTGTACGACTAACGTTTCCCAGTCTAACCCACTCAGGGCTGGGGTTGTGTGCGACTAACGTTTCCCAGTCTAACCCACTCAGTGCTTGGGTTGTGTGTGACTAATGTTTCCCAGTCTGACCCACTCAGGGCTGGGGTTGTGTGCGACTAACGTTTCCCAGTCTAACCCACTCAGGGCTGGGGTTGTGTGCGACTAACGTTTCCCAGTCTAACCCACTCAGGGCTGGGGTTGTGTGCGACTAACGTTTCCCAGTCTAACCCACTCAGGGCTGGGGTTGTGTCTTATGTGCGACTAACGTTTCCTAGTCTAACCCACTCAGGGCTGGGGTTGTGTGCGACTAACGTTTCCTAGTCTAACCCACTCAGGGCTGGGGTTGTGTCTTATGTGCGACTAACGTTTCCTAGTCTAACCCACTCAGGGCTGGGGTTGTGTGCGACTAACGTTTCCCAGTCTAACCCACTCAGGGCTGGGGGGTGTGTGTCTTATGTGCGACTAACGTTTCCTAGTCTAGTCTAACCCACTCAGGGCTGGGGTTGTGTGCGACTAACGTTTCCTAGTCTAACCCACTCAGGGCTGGGGTTGTGTCTTATGTGCGACTAACGTTTCCCAGTCTAACCCACTCAGGGCTGGGGTTGTGTGCGACTAACGTTTCCCAGTCTAACCCACTCAGGGCTGGGGTTGTGTCTTATGTGCGACTAACGTTTCCCAGTCTAACCCACTCAGGGCTGGGTTGTGTCTTATGTGCGACTAACGTTTCCTAGTCTAACCCACTCAGGGCTGGGGTTGTGTGCGACTAACGTTTCCTAGTCTAACCCACTCAGGGCTGGGGTTGTGTGCGACTAACGTTTCCCAGTCTAACCCACTCAGGGCTGGGGTTGTGTCTTATGTGCGACTAACGTTTCCCAGTCTAACCCACTCAGGGCTGGGGTTGTGTCTTATGTGCGACTAACGTTTCCCAGTCTAACCCACTCAGGGCTGGGGTTGTGTGCGACTAACGTTTCCTAGTCTAACCCACTCAGGGCTGGGGTTGTGTGCGACTAACGTTTCCTAGTCTAACCCACTCAGGGCTGGGGTTGTGTCTTATGTGCGACTAACGTTTCCCAGTCTAACCCACTCAGGGCTGGGGTTGTGTCTTATGTGCGACTAACGTTTCCCAGTCTAACCCACTCAGGGCTGGGGTTGTGTGCGACTAACGTTTCCTAGTCTAACCCACTCAGGGCTGGGGTGCGACTTGTTTGTCTTATGTGCGACTAACGTTTCCCAGTCTAACCCACTCAGGGCTGGGGTTGTGTCTTATGTGCGACTAACGTTTCCTAGTCTAACCCACTCAGGGCTGGGGTTGTGTGCGACTAACGTTTCCCAGTCTAACCCACTCAGGGCTGGGGTTGTGTGCGACTAACGTTTCCCAGTCTAACCCACTCAGGGCTGGGGTTGTGTGCGACTAACGTTTCCCAGTCTAACCCACTCAGGGCTGGGGTTGTGTCTTATGTGCGACTAACGTTTCCCAGTCTAACCCACTCAGGGCTGGGGTTGTGTGCGACTAACGTTTCCCAGTCTAACCCACTCAGGGCTGGGGGTGTGTGCGACTGTGCGACTAACGTTTCCCAGTCTAACCCACTCAGGGCTGGGGTTGTGTGTGCGACTAACGTTTCCCAGTCTAACCCACTCAGGGCTGGGGTTGTGTGCGACTAACGTTTCCCAGTCTAACCCACTCAGGGCTGGGGTGTGTGTGCGACTAACGTTTCCCAGTCTAACCCACTCAGGGCTGGGGTTGTGTTGTGTGTGCGACTAACGTTTCCCAGTCTAACCCACTCAGGGCTGGGGTTGTGTGCGACTAACGTTTCCCAGTCTAACCCACTCAGGGCTGGGGTTGTGTGCGACTAACGTTTCCTAGTCTAACCCACTCAGGGCTGGGGTTGTGTGCGACTAACGTTTCCCAGTCTAACCCACTCAGGGCTGGGGGGTGTGACTAACGTTTCCCGACTAACGTTTCGACTAACGTTTCCTAGTCTAACCCACTCAGGGCTGGGGTTGTGTGCGACTAACGTTTCCCAGTCTAACCCACTCAGGGCTGGGGTTGTGTCTTATGTGCGACTAACGTTTCCCAGTCTAACCCACTCAGGGCTGGGGTTGTGTCTTATGTGCGACTAACGTTTCCCAGTCTAACCCACTCAGGGCTGGGGTTGTGTGCGACTAACGTTTCCCAGTCTAACCCACTCAGGGCTGGGGTTGTGTGCGACTAACGTTTCCTAGTCTAACCCACTCAGGGCTGGGGTTGTGTGCGACTAATGTTTCCCAGTCTAACCCACTCAGGGCTGGGGTTGTGTGCGACTAACGTTTCCCAGTCTAACCCACTCAGGGCTGGGGTTATGTGCGACTAACGTTTCCTAGTCTAACCCACTCAGGGCTGGGGTTGTGTCTTATGTGCGACTAACGTTTCCTAGTCTAACCCACTCAGGGCTGGGGTTGTGTGCGACTAACGTTTCCCAGTCTAACCCACTCAGGGCTGGGGTTGTGTGCGACTAATGTTTCCCATTCTAACCCACTCAGGGCTGGGGTTGTGTGCGACTAACGTTTCCCAGTCTAACCCACTCAGGGCTGGGGTTATGTGCGACTAACGTTTCCTAGTCTAACCCACTCAGGGCTGGGGTTGTGTCTTATGTGCGACTAACGTTTCCTAGTCTAACCCACTCAGGGCTGGGGTTGTGTCTTATGTGCGACTAACGTTTCCTAGTCTAACCCACTCAGGGCTGGGGTTGTGTCTTATGTGCGACTAACGTTTCCTAGTCTAACCCACTCAGGGCTGGGGTTGTGTGCGACTAACGTTTCCTAGTCTAACCCACTCAGGGCTGGGGTTGTGTCTTATGAGTCGACTAACGTTTCCCAGTCTAAGTCTAACCCACTCAGGGCTGGGGGGTTGTGTGCGACTAACGTTTCCCAGTCTAACCCACTCAGGGCTGGGGTTGTGTCTTATGTGCGACTAACGTTTCCCAGTCTAACCCACTCAGGGCTGGGGTTGTGTCCTTTGTGCGACTAACGTTTCCTAGTCTAACCCACTCAGGGCTGGGGTTGTGTGCGACTAACGTTTCCCAGTCTAACCCACTCAGGGCTGGGGTTGTGTCTTATGTGCGACTAACGTTTCCTAGTCTAACCCACTCAGGGCTGGGGTTGTGTGCGACTAATGTTTCCTAGTCTAACCCACTCAGGGCTGGGGTTGTGTGCGACTAACGTTTCCTAGTCTAACCCACTCAGGGCTGGGGTTGTGTGCGACTAACGTTTCCCAGTCTAACCCACTCAGGGCTGGGGTTGTGTCTTATGTGCGACTAACGTTTCCTAGTCTAACCCACTCAGGGCTGGGGTTGTGTCTTATGTGCGACTAACGTTTCCTAGTCTAACCCACTCAGGGCTGGGGTTGTGTCTTATGTGCGACTAACGTTTCCTAGTCTAACCCACTCAGGGCTGGGGTTGTGTCTTATGTGCGACTAACGTTTCCTAGTCTAACCCACTCAGGGCTGGGGTTGTGTGCGACTAACGTTTCCTAGTCTAACCCACTCAGGGCTGGGGTTGTGTCTTATGTGCGACTAACGTTTCCTAGTCTAACCCACTCAGGGCTGGGGTTGTGTCTTATGTGCGACTAACGTTTCCCAGTCTAATCCACTCAGGGCTGGGGTTGTGTGCGACTAACGTTTCCCAGTCTAACCCACTCAGGGCTGGGGTTGTGTCTTATGTGCGACTAACGTTTCCCAGTCTAACCCACTCAGGGCTGGGGTTGTGTCCTTTGTGCGACTAACGTTTCCTAGTCTAACCCACTCAGGGCTGGGGTTGTGTCTTATGTGCGACTAACGTTTCCTAGTCTAACCCACTCGGGGCTGGGGTTGTGTGCGACTAATGTTTCCTAGTCTAACCCACTCAGGGCTGGGGTTGTGTGCGACTAACGTTTCCTAGTCTAACCCACTCAGGGCTGGGGTTGTGTGCGACTAACGTTTCCCAGTCTAACCCACTCAGGGCTGGGGTTGTGTCTTATGTGCGACTAACGTTTCCCAGTCTAACCCACTCAGGGCTAAGGTTGTGTGCGACTAACGTTTCCCAGTCTAACCCACTCAGGGCTGGGGTTGTGTCTTATGTGCGACTAACGTTTCCCAGTCTAACCCACTAAGGGCTGGGGTTGTGTGCGACTAACGTTTCCCAGTCTAACCCACTCAGGGCTGGGGTTGTGTACGACTAACGTTTCCCAGTCTAACCCACTCAGGGCTGGGGTTGTGTCTTATGTGCGACTAACGTTTCCCAGTCTAACCCACTCAGGGCTGGGGTTGTGTACGACTAACGTTTCCCAGTCTAACCCACTCAGGGCTGGGATTGTGTGCGACTAATGTTTCCCAGTCTAACCCACTAAGGGCTGGGGTTGTGTGCGACTAACGTTTCCCAGTCTAACCCACTCAGGGCTGGGGTTGTGTGTTGTGTGCGACTAATGTTTTCCTCTTCACCCCACAAGAGAGAGAGACAGAGAGATTAGCCAACGCCAGCTTTGCTGCCTGCAGAGACTGAAAGGTTGGGAAGAACTTATTACCCTCTCTAATAATATTAAGAAAACTCAACATGGGAGCATACACAGAAGGAGTCTACCGGACATCAGTAGAGAAAACCTTCGTCGACAATTGTTTCGGCCTGTTACCATCCTAAACAATCTCGGAAGGGGAGCCAACCTGGTTCATAAGGCCAGGCCCCAGTAAATCTGTTGCTGCTCTGATGGAACATTCATCGGACGAGACGAAGGTGTATCAACAGGTGCTGGTGAGATTTGTTCTTTGTCGGTGTTGTATTGTTCGCAGCCGCAGACGACCTGCCTGTGGTCGAGTGACGAACGAGATCTGACGCACGCACCGCCACCCCATTTGGTATGCTTGAACGGTAATGAGGGCAGGCTATTGTGCAATAGCAGGACATGTCAGTTTGGACTTTTCGTTATTTGTTGGACTTTGCAGTTGGCAAAGAGACATTTACGGACACTTTGGACATTTGCCTTTTAAAGGGACTGCGTTCTTCCTAATTTCTAAGGAGCTCAGACCACCCTACCGAAGCCCGCTCCCCGTAACGTTTCGTTGTATCCGGAGCCATCTTGAAGCTCTCTCAGCTGCTTCACCCGACTGATTTCTTCGCAAGCCCCGCTGCTTGAGCACATTGTAAGCGGATGTGGAGACAAGACCTCTTGCGCCTACCTCGACGGAGAAGATTTTTACTGCTTACGGTTCGTCTCTCCTCAGACCAGTCGCGAGGTCACAGTATTTCTCGATCTTATACATGTGACTTTAGTCCATTCGCGACTCATACGGCACGGTCAGCTCCATCAGGATGAGCTGACGTTTCTCCTCAGAGTGCAAGACTATGTCAGGTCGCAGGCCGGTCTTCCGGATTAACTCTGTGTACCTTTTATGGCCAGGCAGGTCAACAGCTAAGATCCTGTTCCTTGCACAGTCAAGCACTGATAGAGCGTATGCGACTTTCTTTCTTGCACCTTTGTAGATCTGCCCAGTGGGGTGATCGTAGAACTGGCCCTTGCATTGGCCCTCATTCTGGCTTGGTCTACAATGTCCGCTAACTCTTTCAGGACCTTATTGTGGCGCCAAGTGTATCTGCCCTGGCCTTGGGCTTTCCTGCACGCGGACAATACGTGCTCGGGCGTCTGTTTAGCTCTGCACAGTGGGCATGTCGGGTGGGTCGCCGCATGCCATTTCAGTAAACTGGCGCCAGAGGGTAAAACATCATATGCACATCTGATTACAATGCTCAGCCGCAGCGGTGCTATTCGCCAAATCTCACCCTATTTGAGCGTTTGTGTCAAGGCGCTCTCGAGGCCGATCTATTGGCCTTGCTGCGACTGCTGGCTGCTTTTTGAACCCGAGTCTTGTCTTCGATGTTCCTGAAACAGTTATTCAATCAGTCCTGGCTAAAATCTGAAACTAAACTATTGACAAGATATCTGTAAAATAGAAAAGGGCACTGTTTGCATGAATTTACTCGTGCATATTCAATGTTATTACTACAACTTTCATACTAGTGTGCTAACATTTTTGTAGCTTTTATTATTAGTACATTATTATATTTGTTGTCTCATGTTACTTTTTATATAATAATATTATTATTTGCATGATTTTCAGTGGATTTTCTAGTCAAAGCTTTCCGGGATCATCAGATTGAACTGGTTTTAGAAGGCCTATGTCAGCCACCACACACAGCTCCCGTGCCCCTATGTCAGCCACCACACACAGCTCCCGTGCAGCTACTGGCTGGGCAGATTCTGGACATGCTGACAGCTTCAAGGAGCAGACGGTCCAGTGTGAGAAATAACGACCCTCATCACACCAATGGTAGCGATGCTTATGATTGAATGTATCAACGGTGCCAACACTTGACATGTGTGAGCACGCTTATTGGTTTAGGGACTCGTGTGATTGAATGTATCAACGGTGCCAACACTTGACATGTGTGAGCACGCTTATTGGTTTAGGGACTCGTGTGATTGAATGTATCAACGGTGCCAACACTTGACATGTGTGAGCACGCTTATTGGTTTAGGGACTCGTGTGATTGAATGTATCAACGGTGCCAACACTTGACATGTGTGAGCACACTTATTGGTTTAGGGACTCGTGTGATTGAATGTATCAACTGGGGCCAACACTTGACATGTGTGAGCACACTTATTGGTTTATGCACTCTTGTGATTGCAAGATGCGACTTCTATGTGCACAGCTGGCATGTACAAAAGCCTGCACGCAGACACACACAGCTGGTATCTACAAAAGCCTGTACGCAGACACACACAGCTGCCAAGCAACACAGTTGGAAATTACAACGTAGATATTAGTTCAGTTGCAACCCTATGGATACATTATATTTATTGCAGAGAAAAAATCACATCGTTAAATAGAAGAAGTTTTAAAAAAAATATGCCAGGGTTGATTCTGCAGCGTCCTGTACAGGATACGCAACTAACGGTGGGTTGGTTTAGGGTTAGAGTTAGGGTCTGATGTAGATTTAGGGTTAGAGTTAGACTCTGATTTAGAGTTAGGGTTATTAGAGTTAGGCTCTGATTTAGAGTTAGGGTTTGAGTTAGGCTCTGATTTGGAGTAAGGGTTAGAGTTAGGGTCTGATTTAGAGTTAGAGTTAAACTCTGATTTAGAGTTAGGGTTAGGGTAAGGCTCTGATTTAGAGTTGGGGTTAGAGTTAGGCTCTGATTTAGAGTTAGGCTCTGGTTTAGAGTTAGGGCTCTTATTTAGAGTTAGAGTTAGGCTTTGATTTAGAGTAAGGGTTAGAGTTAGGCTCTGATTTAGAGTTAGGGTTAGAGTTAGGCTCTGATTTAGAGTTAGTGTTAGAGTTGGGCTCTGATTTAGAGTTAGGGTTAGAGTTAGGCTCTGATTTAAAGTTAGGCTTAGAGTTAGGCTCTGATTTAGAGTTAGGGTTAGAGTTGGGCTCTGATTTAGAGTTAGGGTTAGAGTTAGGCTCTGATTTAGAGTTGGGGTTAGGGTTAGGCTCTGATTTAGAGTTAGGGTTAGAGTTAGGCTCTGATTTAGAGTTGGGGTTAGGGTTAGGCTCTGATTTAGAGTTAGGGTTAGAGTTATGCTCTGATTTAGAGTTGGGGTTAGAGTTAGGCTCTGATTTAGAATTAGGCTCTGATTTAGAGTTAGGACTCTTATTTAGAGTTAGGGTTAGAGTTAGGCTCTGATTTAGAGTTAGGGTTAGAGTTAGGGTCTGATTTAGAGTTAGGGTTAGAGTTAGGGTCTGATTTAGAGTTGGGGTTAGAGTTGGGCTCTGATTTAGAGTTAGGGTTAGAGTTGGGCTCTGGTTTAGAGTTGGGGTTACAGTTGGGCTCTGATTTAGAGTTGGGGTTAGCCGGTGTATCAGGCAGTTGGGGCTGACAAAATCCCGAACTATAACCCCAAACCCTAACTCCCCTACAATATTGGACTTTTCCCTGAAATTCCTGAATTTCCTTTATTTGGGATGAGTTTAATTAGATGTATTCTATTTTGCCTACATTTGCATCTGAACCACTTGTGTAAACACTCTACTCACAGGAACAACAGTCGATTCGAGCAACCATTTATCAGAGAGATTAAAATCAAGAGGTTGGCAATAACGGTCTAGAGAGTGTTGGAAATCGTGTTTGCTGTGCAGTAGACATTGTGTGTAATGGCTGTTTGAAGTTTAGACATTGTGTGTAATGGCTGTTTGAGGTTTAGACATTGTGTGTAATGGCTGTTTGAGGTTTAGACATTGTGTGTAATGGCTGTTTGAAGTTTAGACATTGTGTGTAATGGCTGTTTGAAGTTTAGACATTGTGTGTAATGGCTGTTTGAGGTTTTGCCACGTAAATATCACCATACACAGAATATTACCGTTTGGAAAATGATTTGACAAACTGACAAGTGCTGGCCTCGGGTAATTATGTCAACATGTCCTCACAAGTAGAAACGTCCGCGTACAAGTTTGTTGTTTGAGAGCTTGATTGTGTTATTTATATACAATAAAATGTGTACTTACTTCTGTGTGGCTACCTTTTTGTAATTTTGCACTGTTTTGCGCCTCGGTTTAATAAAGCACCGTTCGCAAATGATGACTTTGATAAAGTTTCAGCTTATTTTACAAAATGACTCTGCGATGTTAAGTCTGTCTCTAGAGTTAGATCAGGAGTTTGTGTTCCTTTAGGGCATGTTTGACACATGAGGTCTAGAGCAATCGATGACACCTCAGTGTGACGAGGAAGACCCCAGTACTCTACTAAGACATCTCACAGCCAGAGGTCAGCCTAATGACACAAAAGGTGACTCTGGGAACCCAAGGTTCCAGCGTCCACCAGGACTGAGAACAGAATGACTGTAGACGATATTTGTAGCTGCAATATCATGAAGTTGTTGGCAGAAGTAAGAAGTGTGATCTGAAGACCCGTTGTTGGGGTGGAAGCCGCTGAAAGGCTGAGCCTGGTTAGCTGATCACAAGATTTAACCGGTATAGCCACAGCAAAGCAAATATTACGGTATGATAGTTTGTTAGTTACTTCCTGTGCCATATTCTGACAATTATTAACATAATCACAACAACCGTCATCATCATCCTCCTGACAGATTCATCTGAGACACCAGAGTTTGAAATAATCAATGGGCTCCTTAGAAGACATAGACTGGGAAGATGTATACTGTATAGTGGCAACACGAGAGAGTGAGTCGCTTTTTAAAGCATTCGAAGGTGTAATAAGGTTCATGTAATGACTGGCTTTTACTCCACCCGCACATCAGACTAAGCGATAAACACCCGGGGACCCAAAATGCCATCATTCGGGTGAGGATCACCCGTGGAGAGGTCCCAAGAACCCCGTTCATTCGTTAGGTTATATTAGAGCCCCAGGTAACAACAAGGGTGGGGCTTCAAAATAACGAAAAAATCGTCTCTGATGGGGACGGGCCTTTTGGTTGATGTAGACATGGTGTTAGGGGAGACATGGTGCTAGGTGAGACATGGTGCTAGATGAGACACGGTGCTATGCGAGACATGGTGCTAGTGAGACATGGTGCTAGATGAGACACGGTGCTATGCGAGACATGGTGCTAGTGAGACATGGTGCTAGGTCAGACATGGTGCTTGGTGAGACATGGTGCTAGGTGAGACATGGTGCTAGGTGAGACATGGTGCTAGGTGAGACATGGTGCAAGGTGAGACATGGTGCTCGGTGAGACATGGTGCTAGGTGAGACATGGTGCTTGGTGAGACATGGTGCTAGGTGAGACATGGTGCTTGGTGAGACATGGTGCAAGGTGAGACATGGTGCTTGGTGAGACATGGTGCAAGGTGAGACATGGTGCTTGGTGAGACATGGTGCAAGGTGAGACATGGTGCTTGGTGAGACATGGTGCAAGGTGAGACATGGTGCTTGGTGAGACATGGTGCAAGGTGAGACATGGTGCTTGGTGAGACATGGTGCTAGGTGAGACATGGAGCTTGGTGAGACGTGGTGCTACGTGAGACATGGTGCTATGTGGAAACACATGGTGCTAGGTGGGGACATGGTGCTAGGTGAGACATGGTGCTAGGTGAGTCATGGTGCTAGGTGAGACATGGTGCTAGGTGGGGACTTGGTGCTAGGTGAGACATGGTGCTAGGTGAGACATGGTGCTAGGTGAGACATGGTGCTAGGTGAGACATGGTGCTAGGTGAGACATGGTGCTAGGTGGGGACATGGTGCTAGGTGAGACATGGTGCTAGGTGAGACATGGTGCTAGGTGAGACATGGTGCTAGGTGAGACATGGTGCTAGGTGAGACATGGTGCTGGGTGAGACATGGTGCTAGGTGAGACATGGTGCTAGGTGAGACATGGTGCTAGGTGAGACATGGTGCTAGGTGAGACATGGTGCTAGGTGAGACATGGTGCTAGGTGAGACATGGTGCTAGGTGGGGACATGGTGCTAGGTGAGACATGGTGCTAGGTGGGGACATGGTGCAAGGTGAGATATGGTGCTACGTGAGACATGGTGCTAGGTGGAAACACATGGTGCTAGGTGGGGACATGGTGCTACGTGAGACATGGTGCTAGGTAAGACATGGTGCTAGGTGAGACATGGTGCTAGGTGGGGACTTGGTGCTAGGTGAGACTTGATGCTAGGTGAGACATGGTGCTAGGTGAGACATGGTGCTACGTGAGACATAGTGCTAGGTGAGGACATGGTACTAGGTGAGACATGGTGCTAGGTGGGGACTTTGTGCTAGGTTAGACATGGTGCTAGGTGGGGACTTGGTGCTAGGTGAGACATGGTGCTAGGTGAGACATGGTGCTAGGTGAAGACTTGGTGCTAGGTGAGACATGGTGCTAGGTGGGGACATGGTGCTAGGTGAGACATGGTGCTAGGTGAGACATAGTGCTAGGTGAGACATGGTGCTAGGTGAGACATGGTGCTAGGTGGGGACATGGTGCTAGGTGGGGACATGGTACTAGGTGAGACATGGTGCTAGGTGAGACATGGTGCTAGGTGGAGACATGGTGCTAGGTGGAGACATGGTGCTAGGTGGAGACATGGTGCTAGGTGAGACATAGTGCTAGGTGAGACATGGTGCTAGGTGAGACATGGTGCTAGGTGGGGACATGGTACTAGGTGAGACATGGTGCTAGGTGAGACATGGTGCTAGGTGAGACATGGTGCTAGGTGGGGACATGGTGCTAGGTGAGACATGGTGCTAGGTGGGGACATGGTGCTAGGTGGAGACTTGGTGCTAGGTGGGACATGAAGCTGTTTGTGACAGATTTACGAGACTTAAAACAGAATCAATTGAAAAAGAACATTTTCTGCTAGAAGAATTTAACAGTGACAGTAAAGATATGTTAAACATCAAGAACATTTGTTGGCAGCACACATCATCATCATGTGCTAATGTTGATATTTCTCAAAGTCTACGCTATCAATATTCACCATTGCGCACGATCACTAGAATCAGAGATTAGGTGTGTGTTCTTTGTACTGTACATGCTACATGGTCAAACCATCCAAGTATTTGTATCTTTGCTTTCCCTTGCTCTATTTGTGGCAGGTTTTCCGGTTGCTCAGTTTTCATCGTCATTATTTCTCCTCGCCCATACTGCCTATGTTTATCGCTGTTTAACGTGCTGCTGGACAGAGGTCTTGCGCGCTGACCTGCATGCCCACTTAAGCGCCACTGCCTACTGCTTATTTCTCTAGCCAGTTTTGCCAGTTCCGTCGGTTTCTCGGAAGTCTGTCTCATTGGCAGCCAACAGCAGATAAGTGAATCCACAAAAATGCAGGAACGTTTTGGAGCACAACGACTAATTGTTCGACCCTTGATATGTTTCAATCAGACAGTTACTGGTACCATCGGAATTGGGACTCTTCGTTTGCTGCTAAAGATAGGGAATGATCGCTTATGGGAGTGTCCCAAGTGCTATTATATCGATTCCTAATTCAAGATTTAACTTTTTGATGTGTTCATAAAACACTGAGCAAATAACTTGCCCGCGGAACCGACTGTGATAGTTCGAATACCCAGCGAAGCAGAAGATCTTGAACTGACTTGTAAATATTTTGAGATCATGCAGCTCTACATCTGAGATGGATCCCGCACACTGCGACACACCTGAACATGAGATGTATCCCGCACCTCTGGGGCACACCTGAACATGAGATGGATCCCGCACCTCTGTGACACACCTGAACATGAGATGTATCCCGCGCCTCTGTTTCACACCTCAACATAAGATGTATCCCGCACCTCTGCGACACACCTGAACATGAGATGGATCCCGCACCTCTGCGACACACCTGAACATGAGATGTATCCCGCACCTCTGCGGCACACCTGAACATGAGATGTATCCCGCACCTCTGCGACACACCTGAACATGAGATGTATCCCGCACCTCTGCGGCACACCTGAACATGAGATGTATCCCGCACCTTTGCGGCACACCTGAACATGAGATGGATCCCGCACCTCTGCGGCACACCTGAACATGAGATGTATCCCGCACCTCTGCGGCACACCTAAACATGAGATGGATCCCGCACCTCTGCGACACACCTGGAAATGAGATGGACCACGCGCCTCTGTGACACACCTGGAAATGAGATGGACCCCGCGCCTCTGTGACACACCTGGAAATGAGATGGATCCCGCGCCTTTGCGACACACCTGGAAATGAGATGGATCCCGCGCCTTTGCGACACACATGGAAATGAGATGGATCCCGCGCCTTTGCGACACACCTGGAAATAAGATGGTGGCAGACTCGCAAAGAATGGAACACAAGCGAAACAACAGACCCATTGATTGTCGTAACTAGAAATCAAATTGCTTTTTAAGAAGAAATACACGGAATCATGGAGATAACAAACCAACAGTAAACATCCACAAGACCCCATCAACAGACTTAACGTGCATTAAAAAAAATGTGTGTACATGCTGCATGTCTGCCCACTAGACTTATTGCATACCTGCCTGCCAACTAGACTTATTGCATACCTGCCCACTATACTTATTGCATACCTGCCTGCCCACTAGACTTATTGCATACCTGCCCACTAGAGTTATTGCATACCTGCCTGCCCACTAGACTTATTGCATACCTGCTCACTAGACTAATTGCATACCTGCCCACTAGACTTATTGCACACCTGCCCACTAGACTTATTGCATACCTGCCTGCCAACTAGACTAATTGCATACCTGCCCACTAGACTAATTGCATACCTGCCCACTAGACTTATTGCACACCTGCCTACTGGACTAATTGCATACCTGCCCACTAGACTTATTGCATACCTGCCCACTAGACTTATTGCACACCTGCCCACTAGACTTATTGCACACCTGCCCACTAGACTTATTGCATACCTGCCCACTAGACTAATTGCATACTTGCCGACTAGACTTATTGCATACCTGCCCACTAGACTAATTGCATACCTGCCCACTAGACTAATTGCATACCTGTCCACTAGACTAATTGCATACCTGCCCACTAGACTAATTGCATACCTGCCTGCCCACTAGACTTATTACATACCTGCCCACTAGACTTATTACATGCCTGCCCACTAGACTAATTGCATACCTGTCCACTAGACTAATTGCATACCTGTCCACTAGACTAATTGCATACCTGTCCACTAGACTAATTGCATACAAGCCCACTAGACTAATTACATACCTGCCCACTAGACTAATTGCATACTTGCCAACTAGACTAATTGCATACCTGTCCACTAGACTAATTGCATACCTGTCCACTAGACTTATTACATACCTGCCCACTAGACTAATTGCATACTTGCCCACTAGACTAATTGCATACCTGTCCACTAGACTAATTGTATACCTGTCCACTAGACTTATTACATACCTGCCCACTAGACTAATTGCATACCTGTCCACTAGACTTATTACATACCTGCCCACTTGACTAATTGCATACCTGTCCACTAGACTAATTGCATACCTGCCTGCCCACTAGACTAATTACATACCTGCCCACTAGACTAATTGCATACCTGCCCACTAGACTTATTGCACACCTGCCCACTAGACTTATTGCATACCTGCCTGCCAACTAGACTAATTGCATACCTGTCCACTAGACTAATTGCATACCTGCCCACTAGACTTATTGCACACCTGCCCACTAGACTAATTGCATACCTGCCCACTAGACTTAATCCACACCTGCCCACTAGACTTATTGCACACCTGCCCACTAGACTTATTGCACACCTGCCCACTAGACTTATTGCACACCTGCCCACTAGACTTATTGCATACCTGCCCACTAGACTTATTGCATACCTGCCCACTAGACTTATTGCATACCTGCCGACTAGACTTATTGCATACCTGCCCACTAGACTAATTGCATACCTGCCCACTAGACTAATTGCATACCTGCCTGCCCACTAGACTTATTGCATACCTGTCCACTAGACTTATTACATACCTGCCCACTAGACTAATTGCATACCTGTCCACTAGACTAATTGCATACCTGTCCACTAGACTTATTACATACCTGCCCACTAGACTAATTGCATACCTCTCCACTAGACTAATTGCATACCTGTCCACTAGACTTATTACATGCCTGCCCACTAGACTTATTGCATGCCTGCCCACTAGACTTATTGCATGCCTGCCCACTAGACCTATTGCATGCCTGCCTGCCCACTAGACTTATTACATACCTGCCTGCCCACTAGACTTATTGCACACCTGCCCACTAGACTTATTACATACCTGCCTGCCCACTAGACTTATTGCACACCTGCCCACTAGACTTATTACATACCTGCCTGCCCACTAGACTTATTGCATGCCTGCCCACTATACTTTTTGCATGCCTGCCAACTATACTTATTGCATGCCTGCCCACTAGACTTATTGCATACCTGCCCACTAGACTTATTGCATACCTTCCCACTAGACTTATTGCATGCCTGCCCACTAGACTTATTGCATGCCTGCCCACTAGACTTACTGCATACCTGCCCACTAGACTTATTGCATACCTGCCCACTAGACTTATTGCTGCCCCTGCCCACTACCTGGCCACTTACTTTGCATACCTGCCCACTAGACTTATTGCATACCTGCCCACTAGACTTATTGCATACCTGCCCACTAGACTTATTGCATACCTGCCCACTATACTTATTGCATACCTGCCCACTAGACTTATTGCATACCTGCCCACTAGACTTATTGCATGCCTGCCAACAATACTTATTGCATACCTGCCCACTAGACTTATTGCATGCCTGCCAACTATACTTATTGCATGCCTGCCAACAATACTTGTTACATGCCTGCCCACTAGACTTATTGCATGCCTGCCCACTAGACTTATTGCATACCTGCCCACTAGACTTATTGCATACCTTCCCACTAGACTTATTGCATGCCTGCCCACTAGACTTATTGCATGCCTGCCCACTAGACTTACTGCATACCTGCCCACTAGACTTATTGCATACCTGGCCACTAGACTTATTGCATACCTGCCCACTATACTTATTGCATACCTGCCCACTAGACTTATTGCATACCTGCCCACTAAACTTATTGCATACCTGCCCACTATACTTATTGCATGCCTGCCAACAATACTTGTTACATGCCTGCCCACTAGACTTATTGCATGCCTGCCCACTAGACTTATTGCATACCTGCCAACAATACTTGTTACATGCCTGCCCACTAGACTTATTGCATGCCTGCCAACTATACTTATTGCATGCCTGCCAACAATACTTGTTACATGCCTGCCCACTAGACTTATTGCATGCCTGCCAACTATACTTATTGCATGCCTGCCAACAATACTTGTTACATGCCTGCCCACTAGACTTATTGCATGCCTGCCAACTATACTTATTGCATGCCTGCCAACAATACTTGTTACATGCCTGCCCACTAGACTTATTGCATGCCTGCCCACTAGACTTATTGCATACCTGCCCACTAGACTTATTGCATGCCTGCCCACTAGACTTATTGCATGCCTGCCACTAGACTTATTACATGCCTGCCCACTAGACTTATTGCATACCTGTCCACTAGACTTATTACATGCCTGCCCACTAGACTTATTGCATACCTGCCCACTAGACTTATTGACCTGTCCACTTATTACATGCCTGCCCACTAGACTTATTGCATACCTGCCCACTAGACTTATTGCATGCCTGCCCACTAGAATTATTGCATGCCTGCCCACTAGACTTATTACATGCCTGCCCACTAGACTTATTGCATGCCTGCCCACTAGACTTATTGCATACCTGTCCACTAAACTTATTGCATGCCTACCCACTAGACTTATTACATGCCTACCCACTAGACTTATTGCATGCCTGTCTGTCCACTAGACTTATTACATGCCTGCCCACTAGACTTATTACGTGCCTGCCCACTAGACCTATTGCATACCTGTCCACTAGACTTATTACATGCCTGCCCACTAGACTTATTGCATGCCTGCCCACTAGACTTATTGCATACCTGTCCACTAAACTTATTGCATGCCTACCCACTAGACTTATTACATGCCTACCCACTAGACTTATTGCATGCCTGTCTGTCCACTAGACTTATTACATGCCTGCCCACTAGACTTATTACGTGCCTGCCCACTATATTACTTATTACATGCCTGCCCACTAGACTTATTGCATACCTGTCCACTAGACTTATTACATGCCTGCCCACTAGACTTATTGCATGCCTGCCCACTAGACTTATTGCATACCTGTCCACTAGACTTATTGCATGCCTGCCCACTAGACTTATTGCATGCCTGCCCACTAGACTTATTGCATACCTGTCCACTAGACTTATTGCATGCCTGCCCACTAGACTTATTGCATGCCTGCCCACTAGACTTATTGCATGCCTGCCCACTAGACTTATTGCATACCTGTCCACTAGACTTATTGCATGCCTGCCCACTAGACTTATTGCATGCCTGCCCACTAGACTTATTACATACCTGTCCACTAGACTTATTACATGCCTGCCCACTAGACTTATTACATACCTGTCCATTAGACTTATTACATACCTGTCCACTATACTTATTACATGCCTGCCCACTAGACTTATTACATGCCTGCCCACTAGATGCCTGCCCACTAGAGTTATTACATACCTGCCCACTAGACTTATTACATGCCTGCCCACTAGACTTATTACATGCCTGCCCACTAGACTTATTACATACCTGTCCACTAGACTTATTACATGCCTGCCCACTAGACTTATTACATGCCTGCCCACTAGACTTATTGCATACCTGTCCACTAGACTTATTACATACCTGTCCACTAGACTTATTACATACCTGTCCACTAGACTTATTACATGCCTGCCCACTAGACTTATTACATGCCTGCCCACTAGATGCCTGCCAACTAGAGTTATTACTTCGAAGAAAAACCTGGCCCCAACAGCAAAGTATGCAGAGCACGCCATGTGGAACAACGAGGGACCACCAAGTGACATATAAACTCATAGATGCAGCCGAGCTGACCATCTTAAATGAACATTTGAGACTGAACCTAACGAAGAAGAAAGGACAACTGAAATGATACAGAACAATTCTTAGAATACTGTGCACCAATAAGAAGAAAGGCATAACTGAAATGATACAGGACAATTCTTAGAATACCATGCACCCAGGCAGGCAGGTCTTTCCTCCTCTCAACACCGAACCAACTGCATAAGATAATCAGATCCCCTGGGCGTGAATTGTCATGAATCAACTGTTGGACTTTAACCTCCGTAGCATCCGCTGGCCACTCTCTGCACACCCGGCCCAATGTTATCATAACCCTACACAGGTCAGACTTTCCCGCTGGTACTCTGACCCACTCCTCTCCTCGCCCACTGTTCTTTAGCATGCATACTTGTCTTTTTTGTTGTTGTTGTTGTTGTTGACATAAAACAGGAAGCACTGGTGGTGGCAATGTATTTAGAAGAAGCGTATAACAGGGTTAAATATGAAGTTTTACTGTGCGCACACTTATGCATATGGAGTTCAGTCCCTGGATCGTCAGTATGATTGCAGCTGTCCTGAATACACGGCAGACTTTCACCTAGGCCCGTGTTGTATCGCACCTGACGTCCCACAGGGTTCTGCAATTTCCCCAGTTCTTTTCAATGTTTACATAAGCAGGATAGCGGCAACAGAAGCAGTGGGCAGTAGGGAAATCTGGACCTTTGCTGTCTATACCTTATTTTACTCACACGAGAGAAACAGAATGTAAATGTATAGAGAACTACAGTTCGTAGTAGATAAGGCGGCTGAGTGGAGTCAGAAAATGGCTCGGTCATCAACCCAGATAAGGCAGCAGTACTGCAGTATTATGTAAATAACAGAATTGTTAAAGATGTGTTGCCGGATATCACAATAAACGACAGTAACATAAAGAAATATACATGTAATTCACTTAAATGTCTAGAAAATACTTTTGACATGAGTCTTTGGAACATCGTCTGCAAGAGGTCGTTTTAAAATATGGTAAGGTCTCAATGCTTTAAAAGTGATTGCATCAGCAGACATGGAGCACACAATGCTCTATACACTGATCATTTCAGTGATAGGGTGTGGTTTAGGACTGCTAACATATTCTCACATCCAAACGCTGGAACGCCAGTCATTTTGGGGTGTAAACGAGACATACGGTACACACTTACACTGTCATTTATATATGAGATACAAATTGATACCTTAAAGTCGCAACGGGCAGGGAGGGACCATCTTCTACATGGGGCCTTAAGGGATAGCAAGGGACAACTTCTGAAAAGAGGCGGCTCTTGGATGGCACTGGCAGAAGTCACGATCAGAACTGTTTGGGTTACTGACAAGACAGCGCATGGTGAAGAATGGGTTACAGTGACTCCCAGCAAAACAGATTTGCACAGTGTGATAGTGATAGTTACCTTGGACCTAGGGTGCAAGGAATAATAAGCTGGTGAAACAGAGTCCACCGTTCAAGAGCCGATCAATGAAAATGACCCCCCCCCCCCTTTCCTCAGGTGACATCATAGTATGTACAGATGAGTCTGTAGTGATAGGTAAGAAGGTTTTACTAGTGGGGTTTTACTGCAAAGTCGAATGGATACTGCTTGAAAAACGAGCAGCATGTCACTACATTCAGTATAAGAATAGAGGTGGAGGCAGCAACTGTAGTCTTCTGATGGCTTGAGAGCAGCACAGACCGAAGAAAATAGTTGGGGTTGCTGATGAAATCTCGTCTGACAAGAATTAGTTTCGTTTTTGTGCCAGGACACTCTGGGGTAGGAGAAAATGAACGAGTAGATTGGCTAGCTGGCAGGGCCACTGCAGTTACAGGACAAGCAAGGGGCCGGGTCGGTATTCTCAGTGCTCTCAGGGAGGCAGGACGAGAAGAGGATTCAGGAGAAGACGCTCAATTGGCAACACTGGAAAGACATCAATAACTCTAGGTCAAAAGAGGTGTCGCCAAACACGATCACTATACAGGCAACCAAAGAAGAATAGTAAACCCACACAGAACTGGTGTTAAGTCGCCGTACGCTAAGGGATATGCTGAAGATGGGATCCGAGCGCTTATGCACTTGCCCGATAAACACTAATCATAATATGTCGATTAACTAACTATTAACACCCGAGATGTTGTAACTGTATCAGACTCACAGAGCATGTCCCGGACAACTGAAACTAGCGTCCTGCACGCTGGCTGGCTGGCATCTCTTGCTGAGACCTCAATCAAGAGCATCTCATTGATTGTCTGTCCAGGAGATTCAGGTGTGCCAGGTAGCAAGCAGGCTGATAGATTGGCTTCCGTCGCTTTTCTGGGCGGTGAGCTACTTTATGATAAAGCAGATGTGGTGAAAACTCTTTAGGATGATCACATGGGCAGTGCAATACAACCTATAAGGGATGCATACATTAAAGGACTAATTCAAAGGGGTGGGAGAGAGGGGGGGGGGGAAGTTGTTGAGGCACTGGAAGGTATTCAACATTAAAAGAGAAACAGAGGCAGACTTTTAATCAGGTTGCAGCCGGTACTGTTAGCATGTCAACTCCTCGTTGGCTACTGAAGAAGAGGACGGATCACATGTGGGCATTTTTCGAGTGCAGTGATGTCACTCCTCGATTCATTTATTCATCTATTCGTCTTACACATTCAAAATCTGTTATTGGATGTTATAAAAATAATTAGTTAATAGTTGTAAATCCGGAACAATTCTTCGTCACAATAATGATAACAATAGTCCACCGAGGATGTGGTGATGTGATTCTACAGAATGTTGAATGTTGAATTAGGAATCTACATCACAGCACTTGTGACACTCCCATAAGCTCTCTGTCCCCATATTCAGCAGCAAGCGAAGAGTTAAAATTCCGATGGTATCAGTAACTCTCTGATTGTGTATCCGTTTCGCCTTTCCCTTGAGTGTCGAGCGTTGACCAGATCCCTTCCGACCGCAATGATCTGTTTCTCAGCACTGTTCTCTCGCTCCCAAAGGGCCCTCACAACATCCAGCTTGTCATACATCAGTTCACTACCAACTAGTGCAGAACCAGGCAGTCTATCTGCCTGCTCATTTTCCAACGCCCCGACATAACCTGGAGAAAATATCTGAAGGATGCTAACTACACGAGACTTTTGAAGTGATGCTTGCCATTCTGCACGGAGCATGCTTGTCTCCGCCTTACTCAACATGCTCCCTGAGTCAGTTACAATGGCAGCATGTGTGTAAAGCTGATTCTCAAGCTAGAGGAAGGCAGCAGTGACTGCCTCCACCTCCATTCGCAAACCATACGTTGGGATACCATACACCAGGCTGTGTTGCACAAAGCGACGTCCATTAGCCTTCGCTATGAACCCCCGTGCACTTCGTCTGCCCCTCAACACAGAGCCATAGATAATCACCTCAGCTGGGCGGGAATTGTCATGAATCATTCGTTGAACCTCTGATTCTGCAGCGCCAGCTGGCCTGTCCCTGCCCTCCCGCGCCAAAGTGATAAGAACCCTACACACGTCTGCAACCTAATAGGACACTTTGATTCTCGGATTCTTTATAGACCTTGAGCACAAAGACATTATATCGCAAACATGAGAAGGAGGTAGAGATAGACAGACAGCACGAGAGAGAGAGAGAGAGAGAGAGAGAGAGAGAGAGGAAAAACAGAACAGAACGGAAAAGACGGACAGCGAGACAGACACGTATACTGACAGAAAAAGGCAGCCAGACAGACAGAAACATAGACAGACAGATGGGTGGATGGATAGATGGATGGATGGATAGCTGCATGGATGTGGGGTGGGCAGGTAGTCAGACAGACAGACAGACAGACAGATAGATATAAACATAATCGTTATTCCAACAGCATTATGGAGATACATAGTAAAACATGTGACAATTGACAACATTTATGGACAGAGACACAATAAGTCAAAGAGAGCAGATTTTTTACAGCAACTAACACAGAAAGATGACAGCACACAATTTGATACATGCTGCCGGAAATGGCAAACATTGCCACCGACGTCAATTGGCAAGGCACTTAAAGATGATCAAAGACATTAAACAAACTGAACATTCATTAGCCAGATCATCAGAAAACTAGGAAACAATTTCCCCGACGAGGGATGTAGATAGCAAGTGAGCATTGTCCGTAGCATGGACAGCTTTCACAAATGAATTGTTCTATAACTGTTCAATTCCTGACGGTTGAAAGAAAGAGTGGTTAACTCTAACAGGCGATAAAACAAGTTCTAGAATAAAAAGAAGGTTATATGTTAACCTACCACGTCTGTCGTAGAATTGTTGTGAAATCATATAACGCCCCCCCCCCCCCCCCCAAAAAAAAAAAATTGGAATAACGAATTCGTAAGCTAACCGAAATTAACAGGTAACAGTGGGCATGCGTCTCTCTCTCTCTCTCTCTCTCTCTCTCTCTCTCTCTCTCTCTCTCTGTGTTTGTGAGTGTGTGTGTGTGTGTGTGTGTGTGTGTGTGTGTAAAATAGGGAGAGGGAAGGTTTGCAGTAATAAACATTAACTGGGTAAAGTAGACAATATCAAACACCAGTATTATTCTCTTATTTTATTGATCCCCCGTGTACCAATGAAATGATCTAGTTGTTTGAAAGTAATGTCTTTTTTTCTGTTTTCACTCCAACAGGTAGGGTCGGTTTCTCTGTTGAAACATTTTTGTTTTCTACCAGCAGTAAGAGATCGTTCCTTTGCTTTCTGAGATGTTCCAAGAATACAGACGTGCTGACTGGCAAACGTGCTGACTGATAAACGTGCTGACTGGCAAACGTGCTGACTGACAACGGCGTGAAAATGTGTAGCCCAGTGACAACGACACAGATCTACAGCAAACTGACGGCCGTGAGCTGAACACTAGTTCCTGGTGATGTCTACATGTTTCACTTGTATTTCTGAAAGTGACTCATTGTTGTCGAAACCGTTTCAACGACCCCCAACATCTTGCCTGAGACCGCATCTCTCGCAGCGAACTGCTGAGGTTTGGTCGCACTGGGACACGAGTGAATAATCAGTATGTCAGATATATTTATGTAATAACGGGGAGACGCTAAATCCATCAACAGTGTACATTGTTCCTACGTTAGCTACTTACTTTTATAGTGACTGAGGTCAGGTTTAATCTGCGACGGATGGAGAAGCACTTCCAGCAACAACACTTGTGAGCGTCAAACAGACCAATCAATCCCCATATTGAAACAAAAGAAAAAAACTAAATGGTTCGCTTCTGCCTGCATGGGTAATCTCGTATGTTAATTCTCCGGCGCACACAACCACATCCGACTGCTAATGTTTCACAAGCGTTGGTGCCCGAGATTTGAACCCATGCTCAACAAGGTCTGTGGCAATCGCACGAGTCGTCAGCATAGAATGTTGACCTGTCTGGACTTGCCATGTTGGAACGTTGCAAGGCATATCTAGTGCTTCCGTTGCCAGCGCCGCAACAAGAGCTGTCGTTGACGCTGCAGTATGGATCTGCCTGGGGAATCACTGGTATATATTTGTCCGGAAAATCCGGTTTTTTGTTGGCTAGAGGCTGTTGGTAAGTATCATCGAAGGAGAAGGAAGGCGCGCCAAAACCGTTACCTGACGGAGATGGTGGACCTTGCAGCGATGACACATAACTATATTCGTCAGTGCAAGTGGGTTTCTTGTTGACGAGACCTTTCTGGTAAGTATCATCTTCGTTGCAACTACAGCAGATAGCATCGCGTTTCTTGTCTTTGAATCCGTGTTCGTAAGGACCACAGGGGTCGTAGCTACACACTGCAGTGCCGCCACCAGCTCCCCCGTTATAACTGCCGGTGCACCCACAACCTTCGTTGGCGTACGGTTCGTGGTTAACATTGTGATTGCAGTTTGTGTTTACTTCTTGGTCATCTTTCGGCCCGTAGACGTTGCTTATGTTCCTAAGGGCAGCATTACTCTCATCCCCTCCGTCAAGTGCCTGCAGATAAACATCCATGACACAGTCGGGCATCTCGAAGTAGCCGGCGCAGTCACAACTGTTGCCGGAGACGTTCAGCTGATCGGCGCAGTACGTTTCTTCATTCAGCGCATCAATACCTGCCTGCTTGGCTTTGTTTTCACAAGTAGAACTAAAATCCATGCTTTCGAAATTACCGTACGGATCCATTGTTATACGAGTCTTGTAACAATGACCCCGAAGAAGTGTGTTTCTAGTTTTCTTCAGCAGAGGCAAGGGATTGTTGTTCGCAAGATGGAGATACACGGGGTGATGCTGACGTTGAGTCACTAAAGTTGACGTCATTAAGCAGACCCTAGAGACTACCACGTTCAGTTCAGTACCTCCTGGTGCGCTCTCACGCCACCCATCACTATTTCGGGCACATTCATCAGAGGTGCGCCATTCATGTCTTCTTATTTCAATCAGTCTGAGGCTGTTGTCCAAAAGAATGCTGATCGGCAATGGATTAGCTTTGTTACTCATATTGACTGCTGTTCATCCCTTTCCTTGTTTTGTTTCTCTTGTTGTACCGCTGTATATCTCCTGCTTACCTGCCTTCAGTTATTCCCTTGGGTTTAATTGTTACAAGAGTATCATGTTTCCTTATTTTTCTTTTCTTTCTTCTTTTGTCCGTATTCTGCTTTATTAGCTAATTAGTTTAATTTGATTTGATTTGATTCAAGAACCGATATCACAGCACTCGGGGCATTCCCATAAGCGCTCCGTCCCCATCTTCAGCAGCCAGCGAAGAGTTCCGATACTAATGGTGCCAGTAGCATTCTGATTAAACGTCCGTCTTGCCTTTTCTGTGAGCGTCGACCATCTGCCGGAACCTCTCGACACCCCTCCCCCTCCCCCCGCTCATCAATCTCACCAGACTGTAATGTTCCATCTGCTTCTCTGAATTGTACTCGCTCTCCCACAAGGCCCTAACCACGTCTGCCTTATCATGTATCAGTATTCCACCAAGTTGTGCACAGCCAGTTAGTCTGTCCGTCTGTTCATTTCCCAACACACCGAGGTTACCTGGAGAAACAATCTAGACATTACTCCTTGCCCGTGTCCTCCGCAGCGAAGCATGTAACTCTGCACGAAGCATGCCAGTCCTGATCTTCCTCAGCATGCTTTCTGAGTCAGTTACAATCACGATGTGTGTGTGTGTCTGTGTGTGTGTGTGTGTGTGTGTGTGTGTGTGTTTGTCGTGTTTTATAGCCCGTGGAAAGCTGCAGTGACCGCCTCCACCTCCATTCTTAAGCTGTATGTTGTGGTATCATATGCTAGGCTCTCCTGCACCAAACGTCGACCATTAACTTTTGTTAAAAAACCTCAAGCACTTCTTTTGCCTCTTGACACTGAACCGTCTGTGTAAATGATCAAATCCTCTGAGCGAGCATTATCTTGAATTAATTGCTGAATTTCCATCTCTATGGCACCTGCTGGCCAGTCTCTACATTCCCGGCTCAGTGTGATTATGACCCTACACAAGTCTGGCTGTTCAGGTGGCACTTTGACCCACTCCTCTCCTCGCTAAAGGATGCAAACCTGTCTGATTGTGACTTCTTCTTGAGCCATACATTTCCCTCTTATCAGCCGCTGACCCTTAACTGCAACCAGAGCTTCATGCAAAGAGTGGTCTATGTCTGCAGCTACCCTAAGATATGACTTCGCCTGCAGCACCTTGTGCCTACCTGCAACAGTCGGCAAACCAAGGATGTATCGCATACACACCATTAGGGTTGTCTCTGCAGCCCAGAATGACCCGCATCGCCGCGTTCTGTATGCACTATAGTTTTTCCATCTGACTCTTTGAGACGGTAAGCAGTCCCAGGCCATAATCAACCACTGACAGGATCAGGTGCTGATATAGTGTGAAAATCATTCTCTGCTCTATGTCAATTGCAGCCATAGTCTTAAGTGCACTGTCCTTTTTTGGCGTCTTGTCACAACACTCTCCACGTGGTCCTTAAAAGACAGGCTCCTTTCAAATGTAGTTCCCAGATACTTCGGTTTGCGCTCTCTACTGACGTTTCTACCATCTATCGTGAGACTTGGGACATTAGCTTTAACAACTCTGTTGTCCAGAGAACACCACAAAACAGACGACTTTTCCGGGTGGACGACAGCCCTCATTTCTATACACCACTCAGTCACTTTGTCTACTGTCGCTTGTAGCTCCCGGGCTGTTTGCTCCCTCTCTTCCCCCTGCCTATATGCAAGTATATCATCCGCAAAAGTCAGTATCCTTCCAACTCCTGGTGCTTCTAGGCTTGCTCGTATAAACTTTAAAGAGCATAGGCGAGATGGCGGATCCCTGTGGCCAAACTGCATGGTTCTGAGGTCCATAAGCCCAGTCGGAGAGCAACCCGACGTGAATACAGGACAGCTGCATCCCAATTTACCAGCCATAGTTTCCTGTCTGTTCTGGAAACCCTCATAGCTTCAAAAGTAAAAGTGGCCGCATTTGCCCATGTGTCCTTACTTGTCCTGTAGCTTCAAAGACCTGTTTGGAGAAGCTTACCCCTTTCCATATGAGTCACGAAGCATGCTGAGAAAGTTATAGACATGCATGCTTCGTGCAGAGTGGCAAGCATCGCTTCAGAAGTCCAGGGAAGTCCTTTAGATCTTTTCTCCAGGTCTGCATGTGTGTTAAGAAATGAACAGGCGGACAGACTTGCTGGCTCTGCGCGAACTGATGTGTACACTACAAGCCAGATATTGTCAAGGCTGTTTGCGAGTGAGTTAACAATGCCGGGGCACACTTATTAGATTGCCATGGTATGACAAGAATCGTACAACGGGGAGTGACTAAGGGGAAAGGCAAGATGCACTTAGATCAGACTTTTATTGGTACCATCGAACTCTTCGCTGGCTGCTGGTGACGGGGACGAAGCATGTATCGAAATGTCTCTAGTCAATGCCCAAGTCAGATACTGATAGTACACCGTTGGTCTAAAGATTGCTTGTATGTCTCTGTTGTAACAGCTGGTTGATCCACATTGGGGGTCAGTTGATACGTGGCATACATGGTTTTGTTTTTGGATTCTTGCTTCTTCTTCTTCTTCTACGTTCGACATCAGTCATGCAAAACATTGAGTCCCGTCTGGGTCACAAATAGGATTGTGCGTTTAAGGTCGCCACCGGTCCCCCATAGCTTCTCTTGCAATGTGGCTCCCTTGGGCCAGATCCAGTCTTTGCTGGGAGAGGTTAGGGCAGTACTGAAGTATGTGCTCAGGGGTCTGTCTTTCTGCTCCACAATCACAGGCAGCAGATTCTTGTATGCATATCCTGTACAGGTGTGCTCGAAGACCACAGTGTCCAGTCCGAAGTCTAAAAATTGTTGTTTGTTCTTTCCTGTTGAGTTTGTTTATGCTGTCACTCTCTGGTCTGTAATCTCCATTCTGCCTTCTCCACTCCCGCTTGAAAGACTGCTTTAGCGCTATTTTGGTTTCCTTGTGGTATCTTGTTTGAATCTCTCTATCCTGTCATCACAGGTATTTAAAGTGTTGAAATTGTTTTAAAAGTTGATATTTATGTCAACTGTTTAATATTTTCTTGCTATACCCACAACTTCGATATTTTCAATGCTATTTTTGTATTGGGTTTAAAGCAGCTGTTACATAGTTAGTTGGTTTATGTGGTCATGTTGCTAATTAACTTGACTCTGGAAAAAACATTGGTCGCCGGTGACAATGTTGAATTGTTCCTCTTCATCCCGAAGGGGTGATCTCCTTGTTTTGACCATCTGAATTATTATTGGATGGAGACCATCTCAGTGACACAGCTTGTCTTTGTATTTGATTCACAAAGCCTGTTGCCTTTATGAACATGCTCAAGTGGGCATTGTTGGATTCAGTTATGATGAAGCCACTGGAAACCCACATTATTTACTTTCAGCAATCTGTTCATGATTTGTTCATGATTTCATTAATGTTTCATTTAGTTTTCACTACATGTCCAACTACAGTCTGACTCATCTGTGTTGTTTATATATGTAATGGTGTGGCCAATGCACTGATATAAGTACATATTAACCTTGTGTGTCAGTGTTGCTAGTCTGTGTATTTGTTGACCAGCTGTAAATGCCGGCAGAAAGTTCTGGTTGTTAGTCGAATTCTCTACTCTGGTCGTGTTCTAGAATTTGAGTTTTGTGTGCACATTCATTTTCCAGATCAGGCTTATATGTGTGTGCAGACTGTTGGTTCCTCACCACTCAGGCAAATGCACTCCAATTTTAAAACACCCCTAATCTGACGTCTCCTACAACCTGCTTGTTAGCGAGCACAAGGGTCTGTTCTGTGCCCGCCACAATGGGGCCACATGGAGAGACAGTCAGTGCACGACCATAATTCTAAACCATTTTGTTCTTACTTTCTTTCACAGAAACTACAGCTCAACTACACTTGATCAATGTACAGTGAGGATTTTAGCCTGGCAGATTCTGTCGCTAAAGACAACAACAAAAGGACATAGCACATTAACATGGACACCCATGAGATAAAAGAGATGTTTTCTAAATGTAAAATGTTTCATCCTGTAAGCGACTCTGACAACTTTGACTGAATAATTAACAATCATGGAGACAGCTCACCAGACATTAGACATTGATTGTAGCAAGGCAGAGAGAACTAGTGTGGACAGCCTGTGGTACAACATCAACAATCATGGAGTCTGCTCACCAGACATTAGACATTGTAGCAAGGCAGAGTGAACTAGTGTGGACAGCCTGTGGTACAACATCAACAATCATGGAGACAGCTCACCAGACATTAGTCATTGATTGTAGCAAGGCAGAGAGAACTAGTGTGAACAGCCTGTGGTACAACATCAACAATCATGGAGACAGCTCACCAGACATTAGACATTGTAGCAAGGCAGAGAGAACTAGTGTGGACAGCCTGTGGTACAACATCAACAATCATGGAGACAGCTCACCAGACATTAGACATTGATTGTAGCAAGGCAGAGTGAACTAGTGTGGACAGCCTGTGGTACAACATCAACAATCATGGAGACTGCTCACCAGACATTACACATTGATTGTAGCAAGGCAGAGTGAACTAGTGTGGACAGCCTGTGGTACAACATCAACAATCATGGAGTCTGCTCACCAGACATTAGACATTGTAGCAAGGCAGAGTGAACTAGTGTGGACAACCTGTGGTACAACATCAATAATCATGGAGACAGCTCACCAGACATTAGACATTGTAGCAAGGCAGAGTGAACTACTGTTTACAGCCTGTGGTACAACATTAACAATCATGGAGTCTGCTCACTAGACATTAGACATTGATTGTAGCAAGGCAGAGTGAACTAGTGTGGACAGCCTGTGGTACAACATCAACAATCATGGAGACAGCTCACCAGACATTAGACATTGATTGTAGCAAGGCAGAGTGAACTAGTGTGGACAGCCTGTAGTACAACATCAACAATCATGGAGACAGCACACCAGACATTAGACATTGTAGCAAGGCAGAGTGAACTACTGTGGACAGCCTGTGGTACAACATCAACAATCATGGAGTCTGCTCACCAGACATTAGACATTGTAGCAAGGCAGAGTGAACTAGTGTGTACAGCCTGTGGTACAACATCAACAATCATGGAGTCTGCTCACCAGACATTAGACATTGATTGTAGCAAGGCAGAGTGAACTAGTGTGGACAGCCTGTGGTACAACATCAACAATCATGGAGTCTGCTCACCAGACATTAGACATATATTGTAGCAAGGCAGAGAGAACTAGTGTGGACAGCCTGTGGTACAACATCAACAATCATGGAGACAGCTCACCAGACATTAGACATTGATTGTAGCAAGGCAGAGTGAACTAGTGTGGGCAGCCTGTAGTACAACATCAACAATCATGGAGACAGCACACCAGACATTAGACATTGTAGCAAGGCAGAGTGAACTACTGTGGACAGCCTGTGGTACAACATCAACAATCATGGAGACAGCACACCAGACATTAGACATTGATTGTAGCAAGGCAGAGTGAACTAGTGTGGACAGCCTGTAGTACAACATCAACAATCATGGAGTCTGCACACCAGACATTAGACATTGTAGCAAGGCAGAGTGAACTAGTGTGGTCAGCCTGTGGTACAACATCAACAATCATGGAGACAGCTCACCAGACATTAGACATTGTAGCAAGGCAGAGAGAACTAGTGTGTACAGCCTGTGGTACATCAACAATCATGGAGTCTGCTCACCAGACATTAGACATTGTAGCAAGGCAGAGTGAACTAGTGTGTACAGCCTGTGGTACAACATCAACAATCATGGAGTCTGCTCACCAGACATTAGACATTGATTGTAGCAAGGCAGAGTGAACTAGTGTGGACAGCCTGTGGTACAACATCAACAATCATGGAGTCTGCTCACCAGACATTAGACATATATTGTAGCAAGGCAGAGAGAACTAGTGTGGACAGCCTGTGGTACAACATCAACAATCATGGAGACAGCTCACCAGACATTAGACATTGATTGTAGCAAGGCAGAGTGAACTAGTGTGGGCAGCCTGTAGTACAACATCAACAATCATGGAGACAGCACACCAGACATTAGACATTGTAGCAAGGCAGAGTGAACTACTGTGGACAGCCTGTGGTACAACATCAACAATCATGGAGACAGCACACCAGACATTAGACATTGATTGTAGCAAGGCAGAGTGAACTAGTGTGGACAGCCTGTAGTACAACATCAACAATCATGGAGTCTGCACACCAGACATTAGACATTGTAGCAAGGCAGAGTGAACTAGTGTGGTCAGCCTGTGGTACAACATCAACAATCATGGAGACAGCTCACCAGACATTAGACATTGTAGCAAGGCAGAGAGAACTAGTGTGTACAGCCTGTGGTACATCAACAATCATGGAGTCTGCTCACCAGACATTAGACATTGTAGCAAGGCAGAGTGAACTAGTGTGTACAGCCTGTGGTACAACATCAACAATCATGGAGTCTGCTCACTAGACATTAGACATTGATTGTAGCAAGGCAGAGAGAACTAGTGTGGACAGCCTGTAGTACAACATTAACAATTATGAGAATAAAAAACTGGGGCTTCTGAACTTAAATTAAATCAAATCACCTATCAAGAGAAAACACAAGCAACTGTGGAGAGAAACAATGAACATCCATAACATCCCATCAACAAACTCACCAGACAACAATGTTCCGTCTGAGCAATAAACACTGCAGGCTAAACTACCACATGCATTAAATAAATACTCTACAGTCCCCACAGTGTGCATATCAGATAGGATGACAAACACCAGAGCTCATTCTGCAGACCTGCCTAATATACTTACAAATTTGAAAAGAAACCTGGCCTCAAGAGCAAAGTGTCAAGAACGAGCACTGGGGAACCATGAATGACCTGCTACTGACAAGCCAATCCAGCATTGGGGAACCACGAATGATCTGCTACTGACAAGCCAATCCAGCATTGGGGAACCACGAATGACCTGCTACTGACAAGCCAATCCAGCATTGGGGAACCATGAATGATCTGCTACTGACAAGCCAATCCAACATTGGGGAACCATGAATGACCTGCAACTGACAAGCCAATCCAACATTGGGGAACCATGAATGACCTGCTACTGACAAGCCAATCCAGCATTGGGGAACCATGAATGACCTGCTACTGACAAGCCAATCCACGCATTGGGGAACCACAAATGACCTGCTACTGACAAGCCAATCCAGCATTGGGGGACCACGAATGACCTGCTACTGACAAGCCAATCCACGCATTGGGGAATCATGAATGACCTGCTACTGACAAGCCAATCCAGCATTGGGGGACCACGAATGACCTGCTACTGACAAGCTAATCTACACAGACAGCCCACAGGATGACCTGCTACTGACAAGCCAATCCAGCACTGGGGGACCACGAATGACCTGCTACTGACAAGCCAATCCAGCACTGGGGGACCACGAATGACGTGCTACTGACAAGCCAATCCAGCACTGGGGGACCACGAATGGCCTGCTACTGACAAGCCAATCGACACAGACAGCCTACAGGATGATCTGACCTGAGCATACAAAACCGAAAACACAGAAAAAGCAGACAATTTAAAGGCTTCAACAAAATTCTGAGAGTATTCAGATCAAGAAGAAGATAAATAGTTCTGACATTCTTCAACATCTGAATACCAAGGGAGACTGACAGAACTTTTTATATAAAAACTACAATTATTTAGATAGAAAAGTAAAATCTGGAGGTAAAGGTAAAAGGTAAAGTAGGATGATGTGAACCAGCATCATTGCACATGGTTATAAACCTTAAGTGCTTTGCCACCAGTATGGACAGCTGATAAGAAAGTGTCCGCCTGTGTCGCCGTCTGCACATAACTAAGTAGCTACAGCGATGTTCCTCCATTCACCCCAGAGTGTCAACTCTGGTACCCATTTCCTAGAGGCTGGGTGAACCCCGGGAACCGCCCAGTTTCAAAAACCGACAGTGGCTGCAGCGAGTCGCAGCTGGATTTTGAAAGTGAGCCTCTTATTTACTGCACTAACGTGGCTCAAACAAATCTGGAGGGGTAATAAAGTGGCTGTGGTTGACCAGCATAGCAGTGGGCCTAGGTCAACAAGCAGTGGGTACAGGACAACAGACAGTGGGTACAGGACAACAGGCAGTGGGTACAGGACAACAGACAGTGGGTACAGGACAACAGACAGTGGGTACAGGACAACAGGCAGTGGGTACAGGACAACAGACAGTGGGTACAGGACAACAGACAGTGGGTACAGGACAACAGACAGTGGGCACAGGACAACAGGCAGTGGGTACAGGACAACAGGCAGTGGGCATAAGACAACAGACACCATTGGTTTGA
Organism: Candidula unifasciata; assembly: GCA_905116865.2. Classification (NCBI taxonomy): domain Eukaryota; kingdom Metazoa; phylum Mollusca; class Gastropoda; order Stylommatophora; family Geomitridae; genus Candidula; species Candidula unifasciata. Next base: position 140,344 of record CAJHNH020000630.1, read on the forward strand.
ACAGACATGAAGTCGGCATGGAACAAGAGTACAAATTCAGGCTTGTTCAATTGTTACTGATGAAAAAAGGACTGATAGACTGGAAAGAAGCTGCAGCAAAAAATGACACAGTCGAGCTGTGAACAAAATGCTACGATCTGTCTAGTCTGTAAGACATGATGGCAACCAACAACCTCTGACATGATTACAATCTCAGGACAGTTCAGGGACAACAACAAGCTAGAGAATCAATGCAACAGTTATTTCTATGTGTACAGAATGTGTGCAGCTGTGTTGCTTTGATGGAATACAGCATGACAAAGGGTTTACAAAACTTTAAATGGCTGTTCAAAGTAATTATGACTAACTTTGCTTTAGTTTTAAACCATTCGCTGCTAGCAAACATTACCACTGTGTTAAGCAAGTTTCCTGCTGTTTTGAAGTTTCTCCCTGTGCTGAATACTTTTCTATCCTCCAAACACCAAAGTGAGGTCGGCGGTGAGGGCTCTATTTTGTACACCAGAATTTACCCCAGGTAAGTGGGTGATGCCCCCAGTGCTGACAAATCAGACGCACAATGGCGGCCCCAAGAAACACATTTACAGAAAGGAAACACTAGAAACTAGACTGATTTGCTCAGCTTCACTCGTGATAGGGAAATAAAAGTCCATCTTTGTCTTCACCACTACCACAGATGTGTCACACAGCCTAGGACAACTACTCTATCGTGTCACACAGCCTAGGACAACTACTCAATCGTGTCACACATCCTAGGACAAGTACTCAATTGTGTCACACAGCCTAGAACAACTACTCAATCGTGTCACACAGCCTAGGACAAGTACTCAATCGTGTCACACAGCCTAGGACAAGTACTCAATCGTGTCATACAGCCTAGGACAAGTACTCAATCGTGGCTCACAGCCTAGGACAACTACTCAATCGTGTCACACATCCTAGGACAAGTACTCAATTGTGTCACACAGCCTAGGACAACTACTCAATCGTGTCACACAGCCTAGGACAAGTACTCAATCGTGTCACACAGCCTAGGACAAGTACTCAATTGTGTCACACAGCCTAGGACAACTACTCTATCGTGTCATACAGCCTAGGACAACTACTCAATCGTGTCACACAGCCTAGGACAAGTACTCAATTGTGTCACACAGCCTAGGACAACTACTCTATCGTGTCATACAGCCTAGGAAAACTACTCAATCGTGTCATACAGCCTAGGACAAGTACTCAATTGTGTCATACAGCCTAGGACAAGTACTCAATTGTGTCATACAGCCTAGGACAAGTACTCAATTGTGTCATACAGCCTAGGACAACTACTCTATCGTGTCACACAGCCTAGGACAACTACTCAATCGTGTCACACAGCCTAGGACAAGTACTGTATCGTGTCAGTCAGCATAGAACAAGTACTCAATCGTGTCACACAGCCTAGGATAATTACTCAATCGTGTCACAAATAAGTCACTTGAGCTGTGATGATATGTGTTGTACACATGACATAATCTTCCCATAAATGTTTCTAAACATATCAGATTAAACGTAAAACAATGGTGTTCACTGTTACTTGACAGAGTTTAATTTGACAAGACTGAACAATGTGAGCGGTCACATCAGAAGAATGAAACGTAATTGCCCAAGTAGATTTCAATGGCCACATAAATGAATGTCACACTACAGGCTTGTTTGGAGAATGGCTGCTCCAGTGAACACACATTCAGACAACTGATAGGTTTACTGGCAGTTAACTCAAGCCACAATTACATGTGTACTGAATACATGAACAATGTGCAAGGCTTGACAATAACATGTTTAGCAAAGTGGAACTACTGAACCTGCATGTTGCTAAATTCATTATTTTACCAAATGTGACATTTTGTTTTTATTTTCAGCTGCTAAATGAGCAGATCATCTGTGAGTGGTTGCCTGGCAACACTGCATCTGAAGGAGGACAAACTGATGATTGACTTAAGCCAAACAAATATTTCTGAGTCTGTCATGTGCCACAGCTGATTCTGTTGTGCACTACTGGCTGGTGAATTTCTGAGTCTGTCATGTGTCATAGCTGATTCTGTTGTGCTCTAGTGGCTGGTGAATTTCTGAGTCTGTCATGTGTCATAGCTGATTCTGTTGTGCTCTAGTGGCTGGTGAATTTCTGAGTCTGTCATGTGTCATAGCTGATTCTGTTGTGCTCTAATGGCTGGTGAATTTCTGAGTCTGTCATGTGCCATAGCTGATTCTGTTGTGCTCTAGTGGCTGGTGAATTTCTGAGTCTGTCATGTGCCATAGCTGATTCTGTTGTGCTCTAGTGGCTGGTGAATTGATCCTTATTAAGCTATATGTGGTCAAGGCCCTTTGGGCGAAGAGAACAATATGGAAGTGCAAAGAGATCATCAGTCTGGAGAGAATGTTTCAGCATGAAGTCACCAGTATCTGGGTAAAGATTCAACATCACAGCATTCAGGACAAGCCCATGTCAGCCTTGGCCCCCTCCTCAACAGCCAGCCAAGAGTCTCCACACTGGTGTTACCCGTTGGCATCTGGTCAACTACTTGTCTTGCCTTTCCCTCCCGAGTGGCCCCTAGAGACCACAGACACTTCCCCCAGCAACATTCTCTCCATATGCAGGTTTCAGTATCTTCCGATTTGCTGGTGACTGTATCTCACAGGCTAGAGATCACTTATGCCTTGTGCAGTTGATCCCAAAAGGGGATCAGTCTAGAGAACCTGGCTGTCTGCTCACTCCAAAATATGCCCAGGCAAAAGATCCAAGTTGACTCTCACAAACTGTGACTTCTGGATTGATGTGACCCATTCCAATAGAAAATCATCCTTGAATGATGTCCACCCCCCTCCCTAAAAGCTTTTAAAATGAAGCCCCACCCACTCTTTCTGCCCTGGCCACTGACACATCAGTGTTTGTAATCACATCTCCTGGCCACTGACACATCAGTGTTTATAATCACATCTCCTGGCCACTGAGCCATCAGTGTTTATAATCACAACCCCTGGCCACTGACACATCAGTGTTTGTAATCACATCTCCTGGCCACTGACACATCAATGTTTGTAATCACATCTCCTGGCCACTGACACATCAGTGTTTATAATCACAACCCCTGGCCACTGACACATCAGTGTTTATAATCACATCTCCTGGCCTTAAGTTGTCCTCTATCAGCTGTTGAACCCCAGTGCATGCATGTCCTATTAGCCATTATCTGTCTCCCCTTTCCAAGGTAAAAACCAGTGACCAGTCTGACCCTCAAACTCACAGGAAAGGCAAAACAGACATTAAAAAAACTGCTGCTGGTAATGAAGAAGTTGGAACTGCGTGCCCCCTGACAGATGTATGCGGAGTTCTGTTGGTAGTCTCCTGAGTGCTGTAATGTTTGCCCTAAACTCAAACAGCCAGCAAGACATGAACATCTGCTTGCTGCTAACATGTCTGCTCTCACTGTCAGTGTCAAAGCTGTGTCTGCTCAGTTGAAACTGAATTGTGTCATTACTGCTTGTAAACAAATCAAGACTTAGAAAGTGTGACAAATGAGGCACTTAGTGCAAGCAACAAAGGGCAATAGTTAAAAAAGAAGAGTTATGGATTCTCTACAGCATTCAAGAGTACTTGGTGAAATCTAGGGGGCCACAAATCTAGTCCTGTCAACTTGAGAGCACAATCAGCAACAGCCCTGATCACAAATTGAGCAGTTGTAAAACAATAACCAAGCAGTAGAAAAATGTGTACCTTTTATTGTATACTGCCCTTTGACAAGACATCTGCCTAGCAGACATTGCTAAAACCAGCCTTTGACAACATCAGCTAGCAACATTGCTAAAACCAGTCTCTGACAAGACATCTGCCTAGCAGACATTGCTAAAACCAGCCTTTGACAAGACAACTGCTAGCAGACATTGCTAAAACCAGCCTCTGACAAGACATCTGCTATCAGACATTGCTAAAACCAGCCTTTGACAACAACTGCTAGCAGACATTGCTAAACCAGCCTTTGACAAAACATCTGCTATCAGACATTGCTAAAACCAGCCTTTGACAAGACATCTGCCTAGCAGACACTGCTAAACCAGCCTTTGACAAAACATCTGCTATCAGACATTGCTAAAACCAGCCTCTGACTAGACATCTTCTAGCAGACATTGCTAACAGAATACTACATGTTAACTATCCAAGTCATGGTTTTAACAAACAAAAATGACAAATATAAGTTTGCTAAGGGAAAAAAACAGTAATGTTGTAGATGACAACAGTGTGAAAAATATTTTCTAATGTAGCAGTCTGTAAGAAATTCTAGCCATACAAATGTAGCATTCTGTAAGAAATTCTAGCCATACAAATGTAGCAGTCTGTAAGAAATTCTAGCCATACAAATGTAGCAGTCTGTAAGACATTCTAGCCATACAAATGTAGCAGTCTGTAAGAAATTCTAGCCATACAAATGTAGCAGTCTGTAAGACATTCTAGCCATACAAATGTAGCAGTCTGTAAGACATTCTAGCCATACAAAAGTAGACCGTACTTGGGCATGATTCCACTGTTAAGTACTACACAATTTTTTTTAAATCCAGAAGCCAGACTGCCAGCATTTAAAACTGACTATCATTTGAGAATAGCGAATGTTTCTGCTTCCTGTAGAGGTCATAGACAACTGTGCATCAACAATCCTGAAGCTAAGCACTGTCATGCACTTTGTGTCTTTGCTTTTATAGCGTCCATTGGGAACGACTGATGGACCCAGTGTTTCTGGTGGTATTCATGACTTGAATGCTTGCTTACAGTATCCATTTGTATTTACAGTGCTGTGTTTATACTGGTTTTGTTACTTAAAGTTCTGTCACCTGTCTTGAATGTGTTCTACTGGTATCCCTATGTAACGGACATGTGTGTAGTTTGGAATACAACCAGAATTACACACTGCCTTTAAGTGAACAGGTAAGACTTCTGACTTATATCACCGTGACATTGATATTTCTGTGTATACAACTCTCACAAAGCACAAATCTCACAGATCAATTTTAATCTGCCTAGATGTCACTGCAACCTCAGTACCTCTTCTTATAAATACAAACACTGATATTCATTTGTCTATCGCACAAACACATCAACATATTTCTTTTAACACCACTTCAACACTGTTTATGAAACATCTAAACACATGAAACATCATTGATCACACTGCTGAAATCTCTATTGTTTACACTGCTTTTGGTGAACAACCGATTATGATAGCAAATTCTTGGACAGGCTGTTCCTGCCAAACAGCACCTGGACATTCTACACTAATGTTTGTCAACAGTTATGTCCAGGCTATTGTAGCCAAGTGATGTCACAGTTATCTAATAAACTGAGATGATTCAATAAGTCACACCTGTGTGTGCTCTGGTTGTTTCTAATCAAACACTTTCATTAATCAGACATAAGGCTTGTCAAAGGTTTCAATTTACTGGAAACAAAAGAAAAATGCATGACTAACTGGATGATTGAAATAATGTCAACAATAATGACAGAAATGTGCTTCAATAACAACTTTATAAACTCACGCTCATGCTGCAGAAAATATACATCCCTCACATCTAACTGGTACATTTCTGTTCAATCAAACCAACACAATCTAACTGGTGCATAACTGTTCAATCAAACCAACACAACACAATTGTTAATAAGGAAAGACAAACTCAAAATGACACACTGCCAGCATTTGCAATGCTTACTTGATGCACTCAGCTTGTAACATTATTTATTGCAATAATGGGGTGACTTTCGTAACATTCCAATATTTACACACACAAAACTGCTAATCAGCTGGTCGCTTTTCGCTGAACTTTTTTGTGTGTTCCTCTGCATTTTTCATGTACTTTTTTCTGTCTTTGGTATATTCTTCTGCCAGGTCAGCTCGCAGTGGGTGTTCTGGCTCTGGGTCATTGATAAGTGCAATCAAAGAACTCACCACTAAAGAAGACAACAAGAAAGAAAAATCATACTGACAATCGATGAAATCACATAGAAACTATCACATACCATTGTTCTGGCAGCTCTTATAAGACAAGAGCAATGAGGACCTCATGAAAGGCGGTGGCGTGGCCACTTTCATTTACCATCACAAATTGATTTGATTGGTGGGTTTGTTTTTTTGCCAAGACAGTGATTGTCTGTGGTTTTGTTGCCTGCAGGATTGTGGCTAATGCTACAGAGCTACTGCATTTGGCTGAGATCATCTTTGTAAACACCAAGTATCATGTGTTTAGTTTTGTTTGCTAACAGCAAATGACTCCACACAAAAGAAAGCAAGCTCCACTAAAGTGTGAAAGGATTGGGCTCAAATACATGAATCCTACACGGGAACTCTGCCAGTCTAAAAAAGCGATGACCCATTCTTAACCGTTTAATATTTGTAGCAGACATCATTACTCTACAAGAAACAAACTCAGTGATGAAGACATAAGGTTAATGGGCTTCAAAGCCATGGACAAGATATTCTCCTGCGGAACCACATTGTAGCAACTCTAACAAATATGTTTACATGGAGCAATAAAAAATGTTCAACTGCTTGTTGTCGGTGTAGAGGTAGTGCCACAACCATATACTCTAATTAACGTGTATGTCTGCAATCCAAGTATGATGGGTAAGTTGTCATGGATTTTCTTCAGTGAAATAATCCAACGCATAAGCCAGGTGATATTCCCTGGTGTGATTTTAATGCCAGAGGAAGACAGCGGGGAAAACATCCGCTCTAATCCACAAGGTAAGGACCTGGAGGAGGCACTAGTACATACAGATGTTGTATGTCTAAACGATGGAAGAACTACTCGACTAGTCCTACACCCTGGTGATACAGATGCTGTATGTCTAAACGATGGAAGAACTACTCGACTAGTCCTACACCCTGGTGATACAGATGTTGTATGTCTAAACGATGGAAGAACTACTCGACTAGTCCTACACCCTGGTGATACAGACTCTGTGTTATTGACTTGGCTCCTGTTACCTAAACTCTGGCCTCCACATGTCAATGGGACCATGTTGACTACAATGGCAGTGACTGCCGCCAATGTGTATGTCAATGGGACCACGTTGACTACAATGGCAGTGACTGCAGTCCATGTGTATGTCAATGGGACCACGTTGACTACAATGGCAGTGACTACAGTCCATGTGTATGTCAATGGGACCACGTTGACTACAATGGCAGTGACTACCGTCTATGTGTAGTGCTGCTAAAGACAAGCAAACTACTAACCCACTTTAAGGAAACATTTTATACGAAAATACCTGCAGTGACATCACTAGCAGAATTAAAAGATTCGGACATGACTGATAATCTACTAGTGTATAAAGTGTGTTCACCTGAGATCATCAGATTGCATACAACATATACATGTGTATTTTCACACACACACACATATATATCATACGCGATTTGATGTACTTAAGTGTCTGAGAAACAGGAGGAAACTATCAAAATGTTCAAAAAATTGAAAATGAGGGAAATGAATCTATGAATTAAATAATATATATTGGGGGCCAACAGAAGCTACAAGAATCAACAATATTTACAAACATTTCAGAGCATCAAGAAGGTTGTATGACAAGGACTCATGACTATGCTCAAGGAGCTGCTAAAATATTGTCTGAGATGTCAAATGTCTGGCATGATACTGACTGTATCTATATCTTAATCAACATACACAGACACAGAAGTCAAGTCCTGCCAGCTGTTTAATCAACATACATAGACACAGAAGTCAAGTCCTGCCAGCTGTTTAATCAACATACACAGACACAGAAGTCAAGTCCTGCCAGCTGTTTAATCAACATACATAGACATAGAAGTCAAGTCCTGCCAGCTGTTTAATCAACATACACAGACACAGAAGTCAAGTCCTGCCAGCTGTTTAATCAACATAAACAGACACAGAAGTCAAGTCCTGCCAGCTGTTTAATCAACATACACAGACACAGAAGTTAAGTCCTGCCAGCTGTTTAATCAACATACACAGACACAGAAGTTAAGTCCTGCCAGCTGTTTAATCAACATACACAGACACAGAAGTCAAGTCCTGCCAGCTGTTTAATCAACATACACAGACACAGAAGTCAAGTCCTGCCAGCTGTTTAATCAACATACACAGACACAGAAGTCAAGTCCTGCCAGCTGTTTAATCAACATACACAGACACAGAAGTCCTACCAGCTGTTTAATCAACATACACAGACACAGAAGTCCTACCAGCTGTTTAATCAACATACACAGACACAGAAGTCAAGTCCTGCCAGCTCTTTAATCAACATACACAGAAGTCAAGTCCTGCCAGCTGTTTAATCAACATACACAGAAGTCAAGTCCTGCCAGCTGTTCAATCAACATACACAGAAGTCAAGTCCTGCCAGCTGTTTAATCAACACAGACAGACACAGAAGTCAAGTCCTGCCAGCTGTTTAATCAACATACACAGACACAGAAGTCAAGTCCTGCCTTCTGTTGTAAACATCTTCTTCCTCACTTCCTCTTTTACTGCTGTCTGCGTCGAGGGAGATATAAGGTCCTGCTTATGCTCTTCTCGCCGTCTCGACCATAGACACATCCTGCTATTGAAGTTTCTCTGATGTTATCTTTCCATTTAGTTCTTGGTCTACCTCGTGATCTTTGTCCATCTCCTGTTTTGGTGTATGCCTCTATAGTATGGCATCACAATGCATTCTTTCAAAGTGGGCAAATAATTTCATTTGCTGTCTTTGTCATTTGGAATTAATTATGAGTTTTTTTTTTTTTATTCTCATTCCTGGTTTTATTTTATTTTTTTATTGGTCACTTCTGCAGCCCTGCTCATGCATCTCATTTCTAGGGTTACTAATTTTCTTGTTTGTTTTGTTGTCAGTGACCATGTCTGTCACTGGTAGCATAAGGCTGAAATGACTATGCTTTGTATGAGATGTGACTTTGTGCTGACGGAGATTTTCTCCTGTTTTGAAAGTGGGGCTAGCTGCCCCAATACCTGGTTTGCATCAGACGTTAATTTCTTCATCTAATTTACCATCTTTGTGAATGCTGTTTTCAGATGTTTAAACTCAGAGGCCAGTTAAATGCCTCTGCACTTTACTATCATATTTAGGTTCTGCTTCTTTTCTTGACATGTTCTTGTCTTTTCAGTTTTGATTCTCATATTTCCTTAATTTTTTGTTTTTGCATTCTTCATTCCTGGCTGTCATATGTTGCAGTTTCATGGCTGTATCTGCTATCAAAGCCTGGTCATCAGCACAGTCATTTGTTGATGTTACAACTAACATGTTTGTTCCCAGGCTTGGCATCCTTACTTATAGTGTTGACGTGCGTGATACACAGCAGTGTTGACGTGTGATACACAACAGTGTTGTCATGTGTGATACACAACAGTGTTGACGTGTGTGATACACAACAGTGTTGACTAGAAACATTCCTGTCTTACTCCAGATTCACGCTCAACGGTTGAGATGTTCTGGGATTTATTTTAACTACGCTTCTATAATCCCTATATAAACTTCTGTACACTCCGTGACATGTTCACTCACTCGAAAAGGAGCTATTATTTTCCATAATATTTTTCTATTAAGTCTGTCGAATGTCTTCTCCTGGTCTAGAATGCATCAAATAGCTTTGTATCTGATGTTCTTTTCTTTTAACTGTTTAAGTGTAAAGACTGCATTCGTGCAGCTTCTATTTCTTTTAAATTCCGTCTGTTCAGCCAACTAAGGTTCTATCACTAGTCTCTTATTCATTTTTATTATCTTGGCAAATATTTTTTCAGCATGACTCAAAAGAGAGATGCCTTGATACTGAGTGCATTCCCACATGCTTCTGTTGTTCTTCCACAATGGTACAACTATTACATGTTGCCAGTCAATAGGAGTATATTAATCAAGTAACAGAAAATGTATTGATCGGCGCTCATAGAAAGAAGTAGAAAAACACACAAGACAACTGGAAGCTATATAAAAAAGCTATAGTTACTGCACCGGGAAAAGAACCTTTCATGGAAACAAGTGCACTAAGAATATGGTCAAAGGCACTCCCAAAGAAAAACAGGTGTCTTAGTGGCTATGTCTATTGTACAACTTGAAATCTACAACTATGGAATACGGACAGAATTCATTTCAAACCATTGAAATGGCGCCATAGGTTACAGAAATTTCTATTAACGAAGCATATGTTGAATAACACCTCAATAATAGCAGCTTCTGGCATCCATGCTGAATTAAATATTCTGGGAAGCCAACTAATGTTGCTTTCTCCTGCTGCTTAGATTATTTCTGTAGGTAATCTATCAGCTCCTGGTGCTTAATACATACATCTAGAAAAATCTATATGTAGAAAGAAAACTTGCAACAGCCTCTTCAGACAGGCTGTTTGTTGCAAGTTTTCTTCCTACATATAGATTTGTCTAGATGTATGTATACATTAAGCACCAGGAGCTGATAGATTACCTACATAAATAATGATAAATATAAATGAACCACTTGGTGAAAAGCAGTAATATGGCAAAATAACTCTGGCAAGAGGGTGAGGCTAGGAAAAAAAGGGGAGGGGGAGAAATCATGAATATAAAAAATGATTATCAGATTCATAAAAGTCAAGTGACTACAAACCTTGATCTGTTTTAGTGGCAGGTTTCCAGTTTTCAGCATTGATGATAGGTAAGCACACCTGACCCTTCTCATCAACATTTGGGTGATAGATTTTGGTTTTGAAAACCACCTTTGGTGGCTTAAATGGGTATTCAGCTGGAAATGATATTTCTATTTTGAAAGCCCCTTTGTTGTATGGAGGATTTTCCTATAACAGAAAGAACACACAATCCATGTGAAATACATTTCATGACTGATGGAAACAAACAATATCACACAAGCTTGCATATGCAGGCAGTTGTGTGTGCACAAACACTTACAATATGCAGGCAGTTGTGTGTGCACAAACACTTACAATATGCAGGCAGTTGTGTGTGCACAAACACTTACAATATGCAGGCAGTTGTGTGTGCACAAACACTTACAATATGCAGGCAGTTGTGTGTGCACAAACACTTACAATATGCAGGCAGTTGTGTGTGCACAAACACTTACAATATGAAGGCAGTTGTGTGTGCACAAACACTTACAGTGAAGTGGCTGTTAAATGCTGTCTGCGGAGTGTGAGAGTTTTCAGATTTTGGGCAAGTAACTGTCTGCTTACCTCTTTCCCTTGTCAACTAACAAAGATACACTGGATACAGTTTTCTTCATCATGCAAACTTGTATTTTTGCATTGGCAATTCTTTCATTGACTTTCCATCGGATATCATAGACCTAAATACTTCAATACACTGGTCTGCTTCAGGTAGTCCCCATTAGGATGGCAACAAGAACAGCGCTATCTTATTTTAAGGGTTTGTTTCTGGTCGATTCATGCTTGTAATTTAGTGTTCCTTTAAGGATGAAGCTGCAGAAGGTCCAGCAAACCCACAGTGGATTTAAATATTCACAAAAATATGATCTAGAAACTGCAGAGGAAATTATGAAAACCTGCAGACAGAACAAACATCACACAGGGTAGGAGAACTAACCAGCCACCACACGCTTCTCAACAAGCTAGCCACACAGGGTAGGAGAATTAACCAGCCACCACACACTTCTGACAAAGCTAGCCACACAGGGTAGGAGAACTAACCAGCCACCACACGCTTCTCAACAAGCTAGCCACACAGGGTAGGAGAACTAACCAGCCATCACACACTTCTCAACAAGCTAGCCACACAGGGTAGGAGAATTAACCAGCCACCACACACTTCTGACAAAGCTAGCCACACAGGGTAGGAGAACTAACCAGCCACCACACGCTTCTCAACAAGCTAGCCACACAGGGTAGGAGAACTAACCAGCCATCACACACTTCTCAACAAGCTAGCCACACAGGGTAGGAGAACTAACCAGCCATCACACACTTCTCAACAAGCTAGCCACACAGGGTAGGAGAAGTAACTAGCCACCTCACACTTCTGACAAAGCTAGCCACACAGGGTAGGAGAAGTAACTAGCCACCTCACACTTCTCAACAAGCTAGCCACACAGGGTGGAAGAACTAACCAGCCACCTCACACTTCTCAACAAGCTAGCCACACAGGGTAGGAGAAGTGACCAGCCACCACACACTTCTCAACAAGCTAGCCACACAGGGTAGGAGAAGTGACCAGCCACCACACACTTCTCAACAAGCTAGCCACACAGGGTAGGAGAAGTAACTAGCCACCTCACACTTCTCAACAAGCTAGCCACACAGGGTAGGAGAAGTGACCAGCCACCACACACTTCTCAACAAGCTAGCCACACAGGGTAGGAGAAGTGACCAGCCACCTCACACTTCTCAACAAGCTAGCCACACAGGGTAGGAGAAGTGACTAGCCACCTCACACTTCTCAACAAGCTAGCCACACAGGGTAGGAGAAGTAACTAGCCACCTCACACTTCTCAACAAGCTAGCCACACATGGTAGGAGAAGTGACCAGCCACCACACACTTCTCAACAAGCTAGCCACTCAGGGTAGGAGAACTAACCAGCCACCACACACTTCTCAACAAGCTAGCCACACATGGTAGGAGAAGTGACCAGCCACCACACACTTCTCAACAAGCTAGCCACTCAGGGTAGGAGAAGTGACTCAAATCAGCAGCCCTTAAACTGCCCTGCCTAGTGGCACAAAGCAAATACTGACCCAAAACTGCTGTGTTGAATTCAATGCTGCATTCTGAAAGATTACTTGTTGATATAATTACCATCACATCTATTTATTTTTTGCTACTGTTTTCACTTTCTGTGGCAATTACAAGTTATCATTTCTAAGTCAATTCTGTGCTACCCGCACAATATACATTATTGTTCCAGCTACAATTCCTGGCATATCCCCTATGTGTCTATTTCAAACCACACTTGTTTCTTGACATCTTTAGATATCAAATATGAGTATTTTGAAGGCAAAGATCACCATCCAGTGCCAAATAGTCTATTAAATACAGGTCTAGCCACATATGCCTGAAAGCATGGGAAAGTTCCTTTACTCCCTCATCAGTCAACTAAAGGCTTGTCAACAACTCTTTACTCATCAGTCAAGTGAAGGCTTGTCAACAACTCTTTACTCATCAGTCAACTGAAGGCTTGTCAATAACTCTTTACTCATCAGTCAACTGAAGGCTTGTCAACAACTCTTTACTCATCAGTCAACTGAAGGCTTGTCAACAACTCTTTACTCATCAGTCAACTGAAGGCTTGTCAACAACTCTTTACTCATCAGTCAACTGAAGGCTTGTCAACAACTTTTTACTCATCAGTCAACTGAAGGCTTGTCAACAACTCTTTACTCATCAGTCAACTGAAGGCTTGTCAATAACTCTTTACTCATCGGTCAACTGAAGGCTTGTCAACAACTCTTTACACATCAGGCAACTGAAGGCTTGTCAACAACTCTTTACTCATCAGTCAACTGAAGGCTGAAGGCTAACAACTCAACAGAATTTCTCAAATGGAGCAGATGTAGGTCAAAACAGAACTCTGCTTTAAACTTGTTGAATACCTTTACTTGCATCAAATATTTAGCCATCCTTTTTACCCATTACTGAGTAACCGACAATCAACAATAGTTCCTATCATACACTTGCTGAATAAGCAGAATGTCAACTTCTTCTTCTATTGTGGTCTCACTGTTGCCAGGATGTCACTCAGTGTCATGGCTAGGTCAACAATACCATAAACGTCCAGAAAGTCAACTCAGATGTATTCTGTTTTATGCAAACACAAGATGTCTGTCAAATGTCAATAACATTCCAGTCAGATAATCAGATTAAGTTACCAACCGGAACTATTAAGCCATGCCACAAAAGTATATTGGACTCATCAACAGTTATGTCCCTGAATAATTTCCTCAAAGCACAGTTTGGAGATTTCAGGTCACTCAGCTCCTGAGATAAAAATAAATAATTATTAAATATTTGTATTTTTAAAAAAATGAATGGAATAAACATGAGTAGAATTCCTTGTCTGCTCTATATATAGGGTTTGTTTGTTGTTGTTTGCGTTCACCAGCTATAAACTCCAGTGGAAAGACCTGGTTGTTCATCCATTTCTGGACTTTGGCTTTGTTCCAGGACCTGAGTTTTGCTTGTGCATCTGTTTTACAGATCTGACTTATTTGTATGCAGATTGCTGGTTCCTTGCCTCTCAGGCAGATGCACTCCGGCTTCAAAGGAAGCCCCCAGTTAATCGACTCTTACAACATGCTTTTTGGGGAGGCAGTGGGTCTATTCTTGTTTTCCTTACAATGGGGCGCCGGAACCCACACAGGGGTATACAGGGTTGAATGGTACATGTCTGTATAACAGTAGCCGGTACCACCTGTCTTCTGTTATGCTGAATGTTGGGCGGTGAATACTAACCCAACATCCCATATTGTGCCAATGGCTTCGGGCGAAGAAGCACAGTGGGGAGGATACTAGCCTTATCCTGGGAAGAGGAAATACAACCTGAAAACTTTATGAAAAAATATGGTCCTGAAAGAGGTAATAATCATCTTTTGTTGTTGTATTTTAACTCTACAATTTTCATCAAATTCTTTGAATAAATTAACAAAAACCAATTTCAGGTCTTTATATTATTTCTACTAAAATTAACTTGGTACCCCTTAAAATGTTTGGTTTAAACTGACTCATTAACAAAGTAGGGTACTTTTCAGTTTTTTTCCCCCATCTGTTGGCTGAGAGATTTGGTAGGGAATTTCAACAGAATTTCCTGGAAGGTCCCATAGGGTGGGTGCACGTGCGTGTGTCAGGGTTAGTTTCCTCTACTCTTTGTTTCAGTTACCCGGAATAGATTATCTATATCTGCAATATCGTCTCTAGTATGAACTTCATTGTATTCCATATTTCACTGAAACAACAGTAAAGTTCGACTTGAATTAGTGGTTTCTCTTAGGCAGACCTTGGGCAGTATTCTGGGGCGGGCAACGGAAAGGGCCATCTTGGGATTGTTGACAGGGGAGGGTTCCAAACAGGAGCGACAGTCTCCACACATGCCTACTCGTCGGTTAGGGTTAGCATTAGGGTTAGGGTTAGCATTAGGGTTAGGGTTAGCATTAGGGTTAGGGTTAGCATTAGCATTAGGGTTAGCATTAGGGTTAGGGTTAGCATTAGGGTTAGGGTTAGCATTAGGGTTAGGGTTAGGGTTAGCATTAGGGTTAGCATTAGAGTTAGGAACAGAAATGCTGACAGGTCAGGGAAATTCACAGTGAAGGCAAAGTCACAAAGTAAGAACACTGCTTGCAGACAGGGCAAAGTGATAGCGACGAACAAATGAAAGTAGCACACACAGTGGAAAAGATGATGCAATAAACAAAGAACACACTGAAAACAACTAACACATGACACACCTAGAACATAGCAGTTTGACTTTTGTAGGGTTACTCTTAAATGAACATCGTCTAACTCTGACCCTAAATCTAACTCCCCTATAACTACTGGACGAAAACTTGCCTAGAAAAACCACAAAAACCAGAAAAAAAAAATGCTGGGGTTGGTTCTGCAACTACACTAAAGGACCTTCCTAGTTACTCCCAAGGACTTCCCAAACAAAACAAATTTAGCAGCCAACGAGATGGGTGAAAAGCTGAAAAGAACCCAAAGTAGCGCCACTGTTGTCCTATGCAGAGTTAAACTGTGACTTGTGCCATAAATGTGGCTGATGCTGGTAGTCCATTGATGTCTCTAATTTTCTTGAAGGGAAACAACTCTGTAGTGCACACAGTACATTTGTCCTAAAACTGTTTGACAAGCTCTCATGGAGATGGATATTTTATCATGGCCTTGAACTCTGGGAACCATCGTGGTTGTACATTTTTTAGAATATTTCTGGTGCTACAGGTAATTTTCTTTGAAAAGTGAAGGTGAAGATATTACTGAACAGTTTGATAACTCTGACTTTGATAGATATTACAAAGTGACATCAAAAACATTGCTGAAACTGAAACGGGGGGGGGGGGGGGGTCAGTTCAAGGTCAAGTCTAATGTATGTGCTGCCTCTGACATGTATGTGCTGCCTCTGACATGTATGTGCTGCCTCTGACATGTATGTGCTGCCTCTGACATGTATGTGCTGCCTCTGACATGTATGTGCTGCCTCTGACATGTATGTGCTGCCTCTGACATGTATGTGCTGCCTCTGACATGTATGTGCTGCCTCTGACATGTATGTGCTGCCTCTGACATGTATGTGCTGCCTCTGACATGTATGTGCTGCCTCTGACATGTATGTGCTGCCTCTGACATGTATGTGCTGCCTCTGACATGTATGTGCTGCCTCTGACATGTATGTGCTGCCTCTGACATGTATGTGCTGCCTCTGACATGTATGTGCTGCCTCTGACATGTATGTGCTGCCTCTGACATGTATGTGCTGCCTCTGACATGTATGTGCTGCCTCTGACATGTATGTGCTGCCTCTGACATGTATGTGCTGCCTCTGACATGTATGTGCTGCCTCTGACATGTATGTGCTGCCTCTGACATGTATGTGCTGCCTCTGACATGTATGTGCTGCCTCTGACATGTATGTGCTGCCTCTGACATGTATGTGCTGCCTCTGACATGTATGTGCTGCCTCTGACATGTATGTGCTGCCTCTGACATGTATGTGCTGCCTCTGACATGTATGTGCTGCCTCTGACATGTATGTGCTGCCTCTGACATGTATGTGCTGCCTCTGACATGTATGTGCTGCCTCTGACATGTATGTGCTGCCTCTGACATGTATGTGCTGCCTCTGACATGTATGTGCTGCCTCTGACATGTATGTGCTGCCTCTGACATGTATGTGCTGCCTCTGACATGTATGTGCTGCCTCTGACATGTATGTGCTGCCTCTGACATGTATGTGCTGCCTCTGACATGTATGTGCTGCCTCTGACATGTATGTGCTGCCTCTGACATGTATGTGCTGCCTCTGACATGTATGTGCTGCCTCTGACATGTATGTGCTGCCTCTGACATGTTTGTGCTGCCTCTGACATGTTTGTGTTGCCTCTGACATGTTTGTGCTGCCTCTGACATGTATGTGCTGCCTCTGACATGTATGTGCTGCCTCTGACATGTATGTGCTGCCTCTGACATGTATGTGCTGCCTCTGACATGTATGTGCTGCCTCTGACATGTATGTGCTGCCTCTGACATGTATGTGCTGCCTCTGACATGTATGTGCTGCCTCTGACATGTATGTGCTGCCTCTGACATGTATGTGCTGCCTCTGACATGTATGTGCTGCCTCTGACATGTATGTGCTGCCTCTGACATGTATGTGCTGCCTCTGACATGTATGTGCTGCCTCTGACATGTATGTGCTGCCTCTGACATGTATGTGCTGCCTCTGACATGTATGTGCTGCCTCTGACATGTATGTGCTGCCTCTGACATGTATGTGCTGCCTCTGACATGTATGTGCTGCCTCTGACATGTATGTGCTGCCTCTGACATGTATGTGCTGCCTCTGACATGTATGTGCTGCCTCTGACATGTATGTGCTGCCTCTGACATGTATGTGCTGCCTCTTACATGTATGTGCTGCCTCTTACATGTATGTGCTGCCTCTTACATGTATGTGCTGCCTCTTACATGTATGTGCTGCCTCTCACATGTATGTGCTGCCTCTTACATGTATGTGCTGCCTCTTACATGTATGTGCTGCATCTTACATGTATGTGCTGCCTCTGACATGTATGTGCTGCCTCTTACATGTATGTGCTGCCTCTTACATGTATGTGCTGCCTCTGACATGTATGTGCTTCAGGTGTGTATTGTTAGATGCATCTGTTTGTGTAGATTACAGCTCTGTGGCTTACAGCTTAGTGAGAATCATTCCCCAATGCAGTCCTCGGCATTGACCAGCCTGTGATTCCTGTGATAGGAAGTTCAGAAAAAGACTGTTCTTCCACAATTCAGTCCTACTGCATCAGACATTATTGGTACAAAGTGACAAACAGCCATTGAAAATGAAGAATTTACTTTCATTGTTAGGCAGAGCTCTCACCCATGATTATTTCAGCAAAAACGAAACAACAATGATACTGGTGTCAGAGAGATGATTTCTCAGTTGCCTTTGTTTGTTTGTTTGCACCTGGCTGCATCCATGTGATGATGAAGTCAAACCAAATAAACTAAATACTTGTTGACAATTTCTTCTCCATTCAATATAGTGCACAAATATGATAAGTGTATGTTAAATAAACAGTTGTAAGGCTGTGGCATTTATTTTTGTTAGTCTAACTTGGCTTCTGAGAAAAGATGTTTGGTTTTCATTTACCTTTTTTGCACCAATACAAAATCTGATTATAATGTGGAGTGATTCTGAAAATCTGTTCTTCATTACAATGGGTGCACACACAAAAAAAATTCAGAATATGATAATTGTATGTTAAATAGTTTTGAAGCTATGATGGCATTTTTAATAATCACTGACTGGCAGGCACTGTGGTGACTCAACTGTGACAGTGCAAGCATAAATCCAAATGTGTTTCCTAGTCAGCGGCTTGAGTTAAAAAAAAAAAAAATGCTAATCTGGATGCAATTTACAACAAATACAATAACAATAACGAAATACACAAGTCAGTCACTCTTCCTCGTTTAGTTTGGTCAGTTTCCGTTATTATTTGGTTAGTCAAGTTTATCAAGTTGTTTCATTCATTTTTTGTACTAACTTTAACTATGACTAAGCACCGCTTTTAGTACTTTTACAATTACATCTCCTGATAGAACGTCACCACAAGTCAAATTGGGCGCATTAAACTCTTCTTGTTCAACAACGCTTTTATAGCTCTAAACAATAATGTATGTCTCCTAGTGTAAACAAGAAAAGAAAATATTATAGTGCCGAACATTAGAATATTGGCTAGCAGTGAGATCTATCTCATCATGGTGCAACTCGTCAAGCAAGATTGAAGACTCAATGAAGAATCCGACTGATGAACCGCCGCCTTATAGGAAATTACTAACTAAAGCAAATTTGGCTCCATTTAAATATAATATTTTATACTCCTCATGTTAATAAAGCCGGACGTTTTCGAGTACTCTTCTCGTTGTTAAAACTAGAACATTAAACAATAATAAAAGAAGAAGCACATCGTACTTTCTGTAGCCGTCTGGTTGCTGCCATTTTCCTCCCTTCTTTCGCAGCTTCTGGCGCCCCCTGTTGGCGACCAAGGGAAGACACTTGCTAATCGCGTCCTTGGAAACGTATGTAACTGTTAATTGATGAATTCAAATTAGTAACTATTTAAAAAAAAAAAACATGTAAAGAATATATGACAGCAACCTTATATGGGATTATTTTTTTATATAATATTTATGTTGTTAAAGCTAGATCATTTCTAAGAAACTTACTTTAATTGCTTGTTTCGGTTTCATTTGTACAAGTCCCGGAAACAACACAGCCTCATACTCACTTAATTTGGAGTAATACACAATGGCCACTGTATTACTTTCACTCTTGTGTGGGTGTGCCTGACGAATATTGTCAGTGCGTTTGCTTAGTCTGGAGTAAACATTGGCGATCTTAATGGTCCTGCACTCAGGTGACTGTGTAAAAATTTGGGGAACCAGATATAAGTTATAACTGGTATGCTGGGATTTCGAGATTTATATCTGTGTGAACTTTACCCTTAAGGTGTTTATCCTGTCGACTACAATCCTGGAGGCGACTAACTACGGCCACCGCCACACGTCCGGGGATCATGCAACCTCACCCACATCAGACAGCGGGTTACTTCAGGTTTCAGAAGGAAAGGAAAAACTAGGCTTTTATAAACAGTTTTTTTTTTCTAAAACAAAAAATGCCGATACTGACCACAAAGTATCTAATACGCTGGACAAAATGATGCCTAAATAGTGCCGGTACTGTATACCGTTGTATCATCATTATCATCATGTAGCACGACGTTGCTCTCATCACGGTCTGCCTAAAAGAAACTTGGTCACTAGTCAGCTCTCCCGCCTCATGCACTCTCATACTCGAAGAGTCACTTATATACTGTGCTCATCTTCGTGTTGGTCGACCCCTGCTCCTCCTTCCTAGTGCTTTACCATAGACGTTTAAGGCTGTTTAATCTTTGCATTGCTATGGCCATCCTCCTTTTAATTTCTGTCAAACAGTCTCCATCGCTATTTATTACAGGGCCTAGATATTCAAAGTTTGTGTCAGTTTCAATTTTTTCACCATTTATTACCGTTGCATACCACCGGGAGAGGGGGGGGGGCATGAAAGTTTAACTGAGTTGAGTTAAGATGATTCAAGAACCGGCATCACAGAACTCGGGGCTTTCAGAGTTACAATGCCAGTTGCAGTCTGATTTTATGTCCTTCCTGCCTTTCATCTGGGCGTCGAGGATCGGTCAGATCCCCTTGTCCCTCCTTACTAGGCTGTGATGATCGGTTGGCTGTTCCCAATTCTATATGTGCTCACATAAAACCTTAACCACTTCTGCCTTACCATGCATCAATTTTTCACCAAGTTGCTCAGAGACAGCCAGTCTGTCGGCCGGTTTATTTCCCAGCACACCGGTATGCACCATAGAAAAGATGCACACAGTGTCCCTTGCCATGCCACTCTGCACGAAGCATGCCACTCTGCACGAAGCATGCCTTTCCTCACCTTACTCGGTATGCGTTTAGAGTCTGTTACAGTCACAATGTGTGTGTGTGTGTGTGTGTGCCTGTCCGGTTCGTGTTCTCTAGCCAGCGAAAAGCTGTAGTGACCGCCTCCATCTCCATTCCTAAGCTGGATGTTGTGGCATCAAGGCCATGAAAGTCCAGCGTTGAGCCGGATTGATAGGATTTGCTTTTGTTCCATGACCTCCAAATAGCAAGTGATTGCGATCCCAAAAAGGATGCGGGCAGGCGTGGCGAATATGACTCAGTCCAGACCTCTGTTTTTTTTTTTTCAAATACTTTGGTAAAGCTGCTATCTATACTAGTTGTTAGTACGTGAGACAGAAGATCGCGCGTGTACGTGTTGACCAAAGCCACATGCTATGGATTTTAGGATGCTCGTTGCTTTAGCTGCCCAGCTGTTTATCCATGCAAGTGTGTCAAAAGTTAAACCTATTATTATTATTATTGCGCTGAATAGAAAAAAATAATAATGTACTTGAAATAATATAAAATAATAAACAAATACTTTGAAAGAGACTATCTGAACGCGATTAAAGATGGCTTCTTATTCCGCTTATAAAATTACCGTGGGAGAAGGAAGGAGGGGCCAGTAAGAGCCTCGTGTCTTGGGGCCTACGAGGGACACTATATATCCCACTTCAAGCCTTAAAACAATCAGCTGTTTTCGTAAAAACAAGTTTTACTTTCCACTTGTTATTAAAAACATCGCAGTTTAACAAAAAATCGGATCTCAGGCCTGCGGATTTGTGTTAAGTTCCACATTGGCCTCATCTGGATGCCGAAGCGGCCAGTCTACCGGACGTGTGTGAAAGCTGCCATTAGATAACATTGCAGTCTCCGATACAGGCACCGGTTTTGCCGGCGGGCGTGAAAACGGCCTAAGGAGTGTAATAAATCTCTATGCCAACAAGGCTCACCAAGTTAGCGCCCTAACATAAACTAGAAAAATCGAAAGTAGATAATATGATGTGTCCGCCGGTAGAGGGCGCTGGGCTAATGTATGTAGCTGCCGGAAGTCAGAGAGCCGAGCCAGTCATGCGCAGAGCTGTAGAAGAGCTGCTCTCTCCTCCAATATTACAATTGCATCGATCCATCAGTCGTCGTACAGAAACAGTAATGTGAAATCAGCAAAAGCAGAATGAATGGAGATCACAGTTTGATGTGGATACACAATTTACGGAGCAAATCCTTAGATTAACGGTTGCTCTCCATCATGACGAAAGATCGGTTAGCGGCCCTGAAGGCGGTAGGTCTTGTTGTTTCGACTGCTAGACATGTAGACAGACGACTCAATGATGAGGGACCAGCCCACTTTTGACTCACAGCAATATTTCAATACTTATTTGGCCCTAGCGCTAGCCAATATGGCTCCGTGTTTAGGGAGACACTATCAACAGTAG
Organism: Candidula unifasciata; assembly: GCA_905116865.2. Classification (NCBI taxonomy): domain Eukaryota; kingdom Metazoa; phylum Mollusca; class Gastropoda; order Stylommatophora; family Geomitridae; genus Candidula; species Candidula unifasciata. The sequence goes on from CAJHNH020000630.1 coordinate 162,466, forward strand.
ATGTGTGCGATAGCAGAGGAATATGATGTTGTCACAATATATGGATAGAAGACCACGTTAAACTGTGTTAGTCAATAAAGTACTGCCACCCAAGTTGAGTCAGTTGATCATTATTTGGTATTATTTAACAATATTACACATCAGATGACAGTTGGAGAGACTGGGGTAGTCACGGATCACAGCACGTCGACTGTATTGTTGTTGATTGTGTACCCTAATATTGTTTCACATAAACATGTCCATATTTCCGTCCAACATATTTAATATTGATTAACTTCACTATTACCCTGTGTAATTACACACCAACTCCGGACTTGAGCACATATTTAAGAAACATTAACAGTCGGCAAATAATATAATTTTGTTGAAGTTATCTTTATAGATGGTGATCATTAAATTACAGCCTATTACAAGCCACCTTAAAAGGAAATGCATCTCATTGCAAAATTTCAGCTCTTATGAAATTTAGGTTTGCTTGGTGTTTAAAAAAATATATCAAACTAAAATAAATGTTAAAATAAGGATACCTATTGCCCACTTACCTAAGGCCTTTGACAATGTACTGTTAATGGAGGTGCGTCTATGGCTGATGTTTCTATGTAGCTAATCTAGTCATCATTTATTGCTCACTTCTCTGTCTCCACTCTGAAGGTTTGCTGCAAAATCAGAACCATGGGTCCCTGCTCTGAGGTTTGCTGCACAATCAGAACCATGGGTCCCTGCTCTGAAGGTTTGCTACAAAATTAGAACCATGGGTCCCTGCTCTGAAGGTTTGCTACAAAATCAGAACCATGGGTCCCTGCTCTGACAGGCTTTTTTCCAGTCATTTAGTGATGTCATTTCCAGTATTATTTTTTATAAAATAAACATTTTCTCTTAAGTATAAATTAGAGAATGAGAGTTGCCATGGCGACTAGACGCACCCCTGTGGACTGGAAGATCATAGGTTTGCTCCCTGGTGGAGCCAAACTTTTTTCAAATAATGACCTTGGCTTTCAGGTCGACCCAGCCTTGAGTGGGTACCAGGGGCAGTCCTTGGAAGTAAATATGGCCAGCCTGATGCTGACCATATCACCCATCTTGTGTGGTTGGTCTATAAAATAAAGGTTGTGCCCTATATACCCAATACGCCTGAAAGGCGGGAAAAAGGGTCCTTTACTTTACTTTATAAATGAGAAAATGCTGGGAAGTTAACCAGGTCAGCAAATGCTCGATGAAGTGGGATGTGTCGGCCTAGTGGTCAGAGGTCACACCTATACTGTGTAAACAGCACAACACAATTACATTACTTAGATCAATAAACAGAAAACAGAATTAGTGAGCGAAGTCACTTATCTTTGAAAAGAATCAATTACTTGTAAATTGTACTGTCATTCAAAATCTATAGCTAGTTTTCTTTGGTTTACTGTTACTAATATATAGCATAAGACTTCTTTATATTATTGCAAGTTGATGTGGTTTACTTAGGTAAACATGATGAGAATCTCCTCAAACAGAGTTAGCCCTGCCTCTTTATACACTGGGTGACTTTTAAATAAGTTGTTGCTGAGCCTCGTCAACTTTGCTTTGAAGAGAGGCAGAGGAAGACAGAGAGAACATATGCTGGACAGTGTGACATCATGGCATGGAAGATCATATGATTAAAAGTACATGAGACAGAAGGTTGTGGATAGACATGACTACCAATGCCACACGGCACAGACTCTAAGGAGAAGTTATAAACAAAATATAAATAAAAACAGTGTAGGCCTGTCCGTAATGAATAATATTTCTGCACCACTTAATTTCCCCCGGCTGGAAATTTACTGTTGGAGGTTGAGAATGAAAATACAAATAACTTGCAGTTGTCTCAGATGTAAGAGCTCACATTGTTTATTGTCATGGTTTTTCCTACAGAATATGGCAGACAATTCTAGATCAGTATTTGGTTATGATATACATTGAGAATCATGAAGACATTGAAAAGACGGGGAAAGTTGGGGGGGGGGGGGGGGGGGGAAGCCAGCTTGAGTGGTTAAGCCACAACTTGTGCAACAAACTGGCTAATAGTAGACATTTCTAATACTAGAAAGCAATAATGGAAATATATCATGTCAACAGGACATCTAATGGGGTAGGGGGGAGGTGGGGGGGGGGGGGAGGGGGGAATGAGCTCATGGGACAGAATGTTGGACATCATGGCATGGAAAATCTGTATACAAAATGATGGGCACTGCATGAGACAGAATGTTGGACATCATGGCATGGAAGATCTGTATACAAAATGATGGGCACTGCATGAGACAGAATGTTGGACATCAAGGCATGGAAGATCTGTATACAAAATGATGGGCACTGCATGAGACAGAATGTTGGACATCATGGCATGGAAGATCTGTATACAAAAGGATGGGCACTGCATGAGACAGAATGTTGGACATCATGGCATGGAAGATCTGTATACAAAATGATGGGCACTGCATGAGACAGAATGTTGGACATCATGGCATGGAAGATCTGTATACAAAATGATGGGCACTGCATGAGACAGAATGTTGGACATCATGGCATGGAAGATCTGTATACAAAATGATGGGCACTGCATAAGACAGAATGTTGGACATCATGGCATGGAAGATCTGTATACAAAATGATGGGCACTGCTTGAGACAGAATGTTGGACATCATGGCATGGAAGATCTGTATACAAAATGATGGGCACTGCATGAGACAGAATGTTGGACATCATGGCATGGAAGATCTGTATACAAAATGATGGGCACTACATAAGGCTGCAGACAGACAGTATGACCAAATTGCATTAAGGAAGAACATTTGATAAGACATCACATCATACACAGGTCTTAATTTGCCCCATAACACATTGAATATCTAATAGAGAAGACAGGTCTTGACTGTACTAGAAACCAATCATAGAAGGGATCTTTATGCTCTGTTTGCATCACACTCTGAAGGTTATGTTGGTGGCTTTGGGCTCTATGCTTCAGTTGACATGTGCAGCTGTTTGTGATAGTTCTTATTGTTGGAGCTGCAAAGCTTTGTGTAATGCTCTCCAGGGTTCGCTGCGGCTCTGCATGATGTCTCTCTATATCTGTTATATGCATCTAATAAGATGCAGTGAAATATGTCAGGCAATATAATTGTGCAGTCTGTTTGCACCTTCTTTGTTCAAAATTACAATGGGAAAAACATATTTTTTGATTTGTATAATCTATTTACTGTCATTAAAATTCACAGTAGGCATTATTTTAGTTTATAAAACTCTATCTGTAGGTAGATTGTCCTTTTAAAGTTTACTCAGAATCCAGGAGAAACCTTTTTTGTTTGTGTGGTAGAACATTTATCATCTTCTTCATCTTCAGCATTCCGAGCCCTTGAGGTTCATAGCTGCAGATATCACCCGCCTCCACTAATCTCTCTGGTTGGCCTTCTCTTTCCAATTGGTAACACCAAGTGTTTGCAGGTCTGTCTGGACTTTATCTCTTTATCATCTTCTTGGTCTTGTTGGCAGAACATTTATAGGGTGCATAATTTATATTACAAAGTAGGTAACTTGTTAAATCAAAGTATACATTTGTTCTAACAATTAATGCTTGGGCAGTCAAACAATGTTGGATAGAGTGACATGTTTAGATATTCCATGTCAGCCTTTGCTGTCAGTGACAGACAGCAGAAAGCCATCTGATGGACATTAATATCATGGCCAAGTGATTCAACCATTTTACTTCTGCTCTGATGGGTGTGAGTGGGATGTTTCAGCCACCAGCATTTGGCTGATAACTTGAGGAGTTGCTGAGATCCGTAGGGTTGTCATTGGAGCTAATCATGCTTTGTATGGAACTCTTAGTGAACAACCATCTGCTTTGTAGAGAGTGGCAGAGAGGGGGGGGGGGGGGGGGTGGAGACTGTGCCTTATGGGATGAAAGCTAGTGCTATGATGTTAATCCCCTCACATTCAGATGCCTTTTTAATCCATTGATTAAAGACCCTACCCACTTGAAGATTATTTTCAATACAGCACAATCTATCTGTAGATTGGATCTATACTCTTATGTATATCTTTATTTACTGGCAATAGTCCTAAGCTTCTTAAGCAATTGTCCTAATGAATACTGATATATAAATGAGGGATTGTAATACTTTGCTACTAAATATTTGTTCACAGGCTCAGAGTGATGATGATGACAATGATGATGTGGCTGTCACCGTTGACAGCAGTGGATTTATGGAGGAGTTTTTTGAACAGGTTGTTATCTCATTTCATGTCAGGCAGGGAAGAAAGGGAGTATTTGCAACTTTGTTCAGGTTGTTATCTCATTTCATTTCAGGGAGGGAAGAAAGGGAGTATTTGCAACTTTTTTCAGGTTGTTATCTCATTTCATTTCAGGGAGGAAAGAAAGGGAGTATTTGCAACTTTGTTCAGGTTGTTATCTCATTTCATGTCAGGCAGGGAAAAAAGGGAGTATTTGCAACTTTGTTCAGGTTGTTATCTCATTTCATGTCAGGCAGGGAAAAAAGGGAGTATTTGCAACTTTGTTCAGGTTGTTATCTCATTTCATTTCAGGCAGGGAAGAAAGGGAGTATTTGCAACTTTGTTCAGGTTGTTATCTCATTTCATTTCAGGCAGGGAAGAAAGGGAGTATTTGCAACTTAGTTGTTCTACATCCAAGTGCTTGATACCTCGCAACAACTGTCTACTATTATCTATGCATGTTAATGGTTGAACAAGAGAGTCATCCTGGACAGCTACAATGAATATTTGAAAAGACACTTAAGACAACTTATCACAAACACCAAAAGGAGTCAGTTTTTTTGCTCTGGTCATATAGTGAGAAAAACTAGAGCATGTTGTGACAACTAGAAAGATTTATCTAAAGGAATAAGACAATACACACAGATTATTGGTGACTTTATGGCACAAACTGGTTTAATATAAGGACTCTCTCAGATGGAAAGAATTAACAACAACAACAACAACAAAGTACTTTACATATGTATTAACTAGTAACACCTGTATATTTTACTGGAATATGGGAGCAAAGGTAACTGAACATGCAGTTTGTGAGATGCAGCAAAAAGGCTTGGTTGGCCTCCCTCATTATTCCATAGAAAACTAACAGCAAAATCCAATTAGGGATTGCTCATTTCCTTCCTTTGTTAAAAGGTAGCTGAATAAAGCAGGGGCAGACAATCTTTTTTTTTTTTGTACAGTAATAACAGTGATTATAAATCCATAAATCCCAATTATAGATGTTAAACCAAAGACTACCTGTGTTAACTTAGAAAAACAAACACCTTCTGCAGAGTTGCCTTTGAAGTAAATACCACAGAGTTGCCTTTGAAGTAAATACCACAGAGTTGCCTTTGAAGTAAATACTACAGAGTTGCCTTTGAAGTAAATACTACAGAGTTGCCTTTGAAGTAAATACCACAGAGTTGCCTTTGAAGTAAATACCACAGAGTTGCCTTTGAAGTAAATACTACAGAGTTGCCTTTGAAGTAAATACTACAAAAGTAAATGAAAATCAGGAAGATCATATGATGATCAGAAGTGAAGATTAAGTAGAAAAGCTTGAAACTAGGTTGATGTTTATCATTGAAAAAGCAGTGTTAGCGCAGGAACATCAAAGCCTGTAGTGTGTGTATGTGTGTGTGTTTGTTTTTTCTTTTTTTTTTCAAGTTTGAAACAGTGTTTAATGTACACCTTATTCATAAAGGTTGATGAAATTCGGGAGATGATTGACAAAATAGCCTTGAATGTAGATGAAGTCAAAAAGAAGCACAGTGCAATATTGTCAGCACCCCAGACTGATGACAGTAAGTGAACTTGTTTCCTATCAAGAATATATAAACTCTCTGCTATCTGTCAGGGATATTAAGTAGCTCATTCATTTTGATCATTTCTGCACATGGTTTGAAAGATTATGTGAAGAAAAGGAAGAAGCATATATGCATACTTAGTTCTTCCTACCATAAACACACATGCACATATGAGTGCAAATTATTGTGCATGTTTTATAAATACATATTAAATGCCTCAGTGGTTTAGAAATGAAGTATTGGAAGACATGGTTCATTGAGGAAGTAGCAGAAGTCAGCTAGCCTAGAAGTGGACATGGTTCATTGAGGAAGCAACAGAAGTCAGCTAGCCTAGAAGTGGTCATGGTTCATTGAGGAAGTAGCAGAAGTCAGCTAGCCTAGAAGTGGACATGGTTCATTGAGGAAGGAGCAGAAGTCAGCTAGCCTAGAAGTGGACATGGTTCATTGAGGAAGTAGCAGAAGTCAGCTAGCCTAGAAGTGGACATGGTTCATTGAGGAAGCAGCAGAAGTCAGCTAGCCTAGAAGTGGACATGGTTCATTGAGGAAGTAGCAGAAGTCAGCTAGCCTAGAAGTGGACATGGTTCATTGAGGAAGTAGCAGAAGTCAGCTAGCCTAGAAGTGGACATGGTTCATTGAGGAAGGAGCAGAAGTCAGCTAGCCTAGAAGTGGTCATGGTTCATTGAGGAAGAAACAGAAGTCAGCTAGCCTAGAAGTGGACATGGTTCATTGAGGAAGAAACAGAAGTCAGCTAGCCTAGAAGTGGACATGGTTCATTGAGGAAGAAACAGAAGTCAGCTAGCCTAGAAGTGGACATGAACTATTGAAGAGCATGAAACCACTGTCATGACACTGTGTGAGTGCTGTGGTCACTGTCATGACACTGTGTGAGTGCTGTGATCACTGTCATGACACTGTGTGAGTGCTGTGATCACTGCCATGACACTGTGTGAGTGCTGTGACCTCTGTCGTGACACTGTGTGAGTGCTGTGGTCACTGTCATGACACTGTGTGAGTGCTGTGACCTCTGTCGTGACACTGTGTGAGTGCTGTGACCTCTGTCATGACACTGTGTGAGTGCTGGGACCTCTGTCCTGACACTGTGTGAGTGCTGTGACCACTGTCATGACACTGTGTGAGTGCCGTAACCTCTGTCATGACACTGTGTGAGTGCTGTGACCACTGTCATGACACTGTGTGAGTGCCGTGACCTCAGTCATGACACTGTGAATGCTGAGGTCTGCCTTATGACACTGTCATTTTTTCACCTCTTTTACTGTGTTAAATTTGTTTACTTGTAGTTTAGTTAAAAATAGTAAGCTTTGTCAGTGAAAACACATTGTCACAGTAACTGTTCATTACTGCAGTTACGGTGGCTTGTTCTGTTGCATGCTGATATTGTCTTATTTCATGTATATTAATCAACACTTTTTGTCTCTTTTAGAGATGAAAGAAGACTTGGAGGAGTTGATGTCAGAGATTAAGAAGAATGCCAATAAAGTTAGAGCTAAGTTGAAGGGTAAGCAATGTTTTTAAAGTCTACAGTTCTGTGATAAAAATAATTGTGACTGAAACAACCAATGCACATACTTATTTGCAATATATTTAAATGTGAAATGTATATGTTCTACAAAGAAGTTAAAAAAAAAACAAACTAAGTGAATGTAAAAGAAAAATTCCCATTTAATTTACAGTTTAGTGAATAGTTTCATCGGATAATTTATACTTTCTATTTAATTAGAATGAACATGAGAAAAAATTTACTGATAACTAAAATATATCACCAGCAAATGTACTTATGGATTTTTGTTCTTTGTAACAATGCCTCCAATATAGTCATGTCAACCAGGTCTGTCAAATTTGACAAGAAGCAAGCTAAAATATCTTAAACAAATACCTGAAAATCTAGCTATTTTAAAATAATTTAGCCAGTAATTTGTCAGTTCATGTGTACATAATTTCAGTTTGTAACTTCACTTGTAATTTAAAGGTCACATTGCTCAGAGAAAGTGTTGGTTTTTGTGAATTTTTTAGCAGTAACTAAGATAATTGTGGAGAATAAGTAAGTGGCCATGCCAACAGACAGTTTGTTTTGATTCATCTGGTTCCTGGAGACATCCTCCTGGTTCCTGTAGACATCCTCCTGGTTCCTGTGGACATCCTCCTAGTTCCTGTAGACATCCTCCCGGTTCCTGTAGACATCCTCCCGGTTCCTGTGGACATACTCCCGGTTCCTGTGGACACCCTCCTGGTTCCTGTGGACATCCTCCTGGTTCCTGTGGACATCCTCCCAGTTCCTGTAGACACCCTCCCAGTTCCTGTAGACATTCTCCCGGTTCCTGTGGACACCCTCCTGGTTCCTTTGGACATCCTCCTGGTTTCTGTAGACATCCTCCTGGTTCCTTTGGACATCCTCCTGGTTCCTTTGGACATCCTCCTGGTTTCTGTAGACATCCTCCCAGTTTCTGTAGACATCCTCCCAGTTCCTGTAGACATCCTCCCAGTTCCTGTAGACATCCTCTTTTTGGAACAGATTTGTGTTACTTGTCAAATCAGTTTCATTCACAATGTTAGCTTCAAATCAGGGACCGATTATATATTCTGTGTTTTATGGTGATTTCACTGCTAATTTTCTATATGTCATAGATTTCACTGCTGACAGTTATAGCCACTGCTAATTTTCTACATCTGTCATATCTTTAGAAATTATGTCAACACTGACTTCATAGAACTGAGGACATGTTCATAAATGCTCTTTTTGAACATCTTATTTTAGTTCCATAAGTTTTTTAATCAATAAGCCATTCGTTTTTCTTTATCTTTTTTTTCCCCTACTTGCTTCTATCATTTCTGGACCTTCAGCTTCATGTTAACTACCATTAGTCCACCCACAACTGTCTCACAAATGGACCACTGTGTCAGAATAATGTTATGGCTGTGTGACAACATTACCACAAGACACTGTCTCACAAATGGACCACAGTTGCAGAATAATGTTATGGCTGTGTGACAACATTACCACAAGACACTGTCTCACAAATGGACCACAGTTGCAGAATAATGTTATGGCTGTGTGACAACATTACCACAAGACACTGTCTCACAAATGGACCACAGTTGCAGAATAATGTTATGGCTGTGTGACAACATTACCACAAGACACTGTCTCACAAATGGACCACAGTTGCAGAATAATGTTATGGCTGTGTGACAACATTACCACAAGACACTGTCTCACAAATGGACCACAGTTGCAGAATAATGTTATGGCTGTGTGACAACATTACCACAAGACACTGTCTCACAAATGGACCACAGTTGCAGAATAATGTTATGGCTGTGTGACAACATTACCACAAGACACTGTCTCACAAATGGACCACAGTTGCAGAATAATGTTATGGCTGTGTGACAACATTACCACAAGACACTGTCTCACAAATGGACCACAGTTGCAGAATAATGTTATGGCTGTGTGACAACATTACCACAAGACACTGTCTCACAAATGGACCACAGTTGCAGAATAATGTTATGGCTGTGTGACAACATTATGAAAAGAGTTCAGGCCCATGCAGACTCAAACTGTGCAAAGACTGCGTGAATGTTGACTGTTGAAATGTCTGTATCAGTTTAAATACCTGTAAACGGAATTGGAATGATAGCCAAATAAATGCATAGAACAAGATATAATATATCCTAGTTTTTATTTTTTTTTTTAACTTGTCCATTGTTGACATTGATCTACTTGCAGTTATTGAACAGAACATAGAACAAGAAGAGCATACAAACAAGTCTTCAGCAGATCTCAGAATACGTAAAACACAGGTGACATCATTGATGTTCTTCATTTGTCAAACTGTTTAACTCCCTTGAACATGTTTAACATCAATTGGCTTATACTCTGAGCTTGTCTCAGCAATTAGATGTAATTTGCTGCAGCTGTCATCTCTGACTTTCATTAGTTGTTTTTTAAATGTTAATCTGGACATATAGTCAGCAAATGTTACTGTGTATGTTTAGTGTGATCCTGACCTATTCAGTTACAGTGAAGCAAGTAATAAATACCATAGGCTATCATCATCATCAAGTAGCAACATGTCACCATAATCACAGACCAGACTCTCAGGTCTGCTGCTAATTCCCTCATCTTACGCATCTTTATGCCCACAATAACCAGCATTGAATGCCTGGGAACGGCAGATAAAAGCAGAACATTATACACAACAATGAGAAGGAGACAAACGCAGTTCTTTGGTCATGAGCACTGGAAAATATTGTGATGACTGGAAAGATCACTGGTGGCAGAGGCAGACCAAGAGAAATGATGGCGGATGGCTCAAGACAGTGGCATGGAGGACTATCAGTAGAATGAACACCTACGCCAGCTGGCAAGGCAGTTGATGATGATGATGCTGAACCTTACATAGGATTCAAACCTGGGTCTCATGAATGAGAGTCCAGCATTCTAAACCATTGGGCCAGCCACAGCTCAGAAAATATATTCACCAGTGATAAACAATGGTTAACCCACTAACTACCAAGACAATAACTCTTGCATTTTCCCAGAGACCATGTGTTTTAGTGTGTACTAAAACTGCCCTAGCTTCACAACTAATTGATACAATCTCACAATATTTTGTATTTCTGCACCTAAATGAATGAAGAACAAATTTCAAGGGTAACAAGTTTTTATTCTGTTTGGCATCATCATCATGTGGCTGTAGATTGGTGCAAAAAAGGAAACCAAAAAATTGTTTAAATGACAACAATGTAGACTAATAAAAATGTCATATCTTCAAAAAATATTCAACGAACATCTATGACATTTTGTGTTTTTGTTCAAAATTGAACCCAGAACACATTTGAAGAAAAAGAATTGGGTTTACTTTGTCTAAAACAATCATCGTCATCATGTGGGTGTCGATTGTTGCAAAAAAGGCAACTGCAAATCTTTTTTATGATGACAGTATATACTAATAAAAATGTCATATCTTCTAAAATATTTAACAAACATTGTTTATATTAAGTATTTTTGCACAAAATTGAACCGAGAACACATATGAAGAAAAAAAAAAAAATGGGGTTTACTCTGAAATAATCATCATCATCATTGGCTGAAATAATAATCATCATCAAGTGGCTGTAAATTGTTGCAAAAAAGGCAACTTAAAAATCCTTTGTCTGACAATAATACAGACCACCATAAAATGTCAGAGCTTCACAACTGTTCAAGATCACTCATTCTATCTGATATCCAATGGTGAGTGAGTGAATAAATGGATGTATGCTCCAGGAGTCTGAAATAGACAGCTTTTTCATAACACCTGTGTGAAGCAACAGTACAAGAAACCCTCTCACTTCATCTGGGGTTGTGTGTTTCCAGTTCTTGGCAAAACAGCTGTCTGGTTTCTTTTCAGCATAACAGTTTGTTTCTTTAGCAAGCACAGCAAGAAGTTCTTTACTGAAGAAAATATCCAGTGGTTCATTTGTTCCTTCTGGCAGAAAAGACCCAGAAGTGCCAGTAAATACTCCAGGAAAGCCCTCCAAATCACAGTGCCAGTCATCAACCAGTGGGGGCGTGGCAAATCTTCCCCAGACTCACCAGATGACGATGACATGATAAAAACTTCGTCAATGTCTCACTGACATGGGAGCTAACTAAGCAAATTCGTCAAATATTTACTTTAAGCACTACAAAGCTATTTCCCTTAATTAATCATACAGAAGTGAATAAGCTCAAGGCTTCAACTAAATTCATCATAAAAGTTGCAATTTGAACACGACGGCGAGTGTCCAAAGCTACAGTCACAAGGAGTGCAACCTTGGTAGCTTGTTGGCATAACATGCAACACTCACTGGTAGTCAGTGGGTTCAATACTGAACTGACACTTGTCATAACATGCAACACTCACTGGTAGTCAGTGGGTTCACTACTGAACTGACACTTGTCATAACATGCAACACTCACTGGTAGTCAGTGGGTTCAATACTGAACTGACACTTGTCCAGCATCTAGTTGTAATAGAATGACACTATACATATTTAATGAGGTAATCACTGAGTTCTCATAAAAAATATATATTCACCATTATTATTGACCATCCTAACTTGTGTGGACAGCCATTGTTGTTGACCATCCCAACTTGAGTGGACAGCCATTGTTGTTGACCATCCTAACTTGTGTGGACAGCCATTGTTGTTGACCATCCTAACATGTGTGGACAGCCATTGTTGTTGACCATCCTAACATGTGTGGACAGCCATTGTTGTTGACCATCCTAACATGTGTGGACAGCCATTGTTGTTGACCATCCCAACTTGAGAGGACACCCATTGTTGTTGACCATCCTAACTTGTGTGGACAGCCATTGTTGTTGAACATCCTAACTTGAGTGGACAGCCATTGTTGTTGACCATCCTAACTTGTGTGGACAGCCATTGTTGTTGACCATCAAAACTTGTGTGGACAGCCATTGTTGTTGACCATTCTAACTTGTGTGGACAGCCATTGTTGTTGACCATTCTAACTTGTGTGGACAGCCATTGTTGTTGACCATCCTAACTTGTGTGGACAGCCATTGTTGTTGACCATTCTAACTTGTGTGGACAGCCATTGTTGTTGACCATTCTAACTTGTGTGGACAGCCATTGTTGTTCACAGCTTCTGTTCTCTGGTATCCTTGATTCATTCTTGTGCTGACATCTTCTATGGCTTGTTATAGGGAAGGGCACTTGCTATCTTTCTCTTTTTTCTTACTTTTCATTAAATTGTATGTTGACATGTTGTAACTGTTCTTGTGCTAAAGATTTTTTTTAAAATAATGTTACCACATAATTTTTTTTGGGGTGTGTGTTGACATCTCTGAAAACATTTGTTATTGCTGTTTGTACAGTTGTGAGATTGTTTGTTTAAAGGGGTGGAATGTTTTTTTTTATTTTCTGCGCAAACAGCATTTGTAGGACTAGAAGGGTCAGGCAGGAATACTTGTCTGAACTGATGTTGATGATTGTTATGTGAAACATTTGTGTCAACAGCATGCCACATTGTCTAGAAAGTTTGTGGAAGTCATGAATGACTACAACGCCTGTCAGATTGATTACAGGGAGCGCTGTAAGGGACGGATCAAACGACAGCTTGCAATTAGTAAGTTGTCTTCCTTTGTTCTCTTGAACTAACATTCTCTTTGTGAGTAGACAACACCAGAGGCAGCGGCCAGCTACTTGATGCATAAGTGAATTTTGGCAGCCTATTTGTAAATCAAGTAGACAGTTGCTCATTTCCTAGACTGATTTATTTTCATTTACTGATGTAATGACACAGAGAACACCAAATGTTTTGTATTGTGAATTTTACAAATATTTTGTTCTTTCATGTGATTCTGTTTGTCTTTATAAAGGATTGAGCGGACATATAGAATCTTGGTAGTCTTAGAAATTCTCAACGTTGCTACTAGAATCATGCAATCTGGGAATATTCTTTTGTGTCTAGGTTTTCTATTTTGAAATGTAGACATGATAGAAGCGCACGTGGCCTATTGTTGTCAGCTTGAAACTATGTATGGATTCATTGTATTAAAAAGCCTTCACCACCTGCATTTACCACTGTTTATGGCAGTGTAGGACCGGAACGGGGGGGGGGGGGGGGGGGGGTCTTGAGCATTAGGATTCAAGGCTGCATGGCTAGTGGTGTCACTGTGATCTCCACATAAAAGGATGTTTATTCTTGCTCTCTACAAAAAAAGACTTCCATTAACTTAGCCAAGATTAAAGCCAGCCATTTATCCATGAACTATATACAGTTCTACAAACGTGTCTATTTTTTATTTAGTAATTTTTCTTTCAGCCTTATGGTTTTCCAATATGGTTTAAGGTTAGTGATAAGCTGCTTCCAAGTTTCCAAGGCGCACTCGCACACACACACTCACACACACACGCACGCACGCACGCGTGCGCGCGCCGCAGCCCACGGCCGGTGGTTGAAACCGAGTCGCTCCTGGGGTTCACCCAGCCTCTAGGAAATGGGTACCAGAGTGATACTCTGGGGTAAAAGGAGGAACGTCGCTGTAGCTACAGAGTTACATGCGAACTGTGACACAGGCAGACTATTCTTATCAGCTGTCCGTACTGGTGGCAGAGCACTTATGGTTTATAATGTGTGCAGTGACGCTGGTTCACATCTCCCGACTTTACCTTTATATATATATATATATATATATATATATATATATATATATATATATATATATATATATATATATATATATATATATATATATATATATATATATAATATTATATATATATATATATATATATATATATATGTATATATATATATATATATATATATATATATATATATATATATGTATGTATGTAGGTAGAGCTGAATGTAGATCTGGAAGATGTTGACAGTCAAGATTATTGTTTTATTTTAAGAGTGGTGCACAATGTTGATAGAATCACTCATGTTGAGCTTTGGGTGAGAACTGAATAGGTTCCAGTAGAGCAAGAGCTGAAGAAATGATGCTGGCATTGGTTAGGACACACAGTGAGAAAACCTAAGAACAGTATAACTAGAATTTCTGCATTGAAACCTACAGGGCCATAGAAATGAAGATTGACCTGTTCAAATAATTTTTTTTTGTCTGCAAACAAACACTTCACTGCATAATCTTGTGCAAGATTTGTTAGCCTTTCATTCATGGTTCCCAAGTGCTGCACTATCTTATAGGGGTTTTAGCAGATGCGTTCATTCCCATGTGTCGACGTCTCTACACACCGGTACTCCAGTAGATGTCTATGCCTTCAGCTCTGCCTCTTTGTTTCTCTTCTTTGCCTTTCTTCACATGCTTCATGCATACATTCACAGCAACTAGGCTGCACAGACTCGTGGGACTTAAGCTGCATACACTAGTGGGAACTAGACTGCATAACCTCGTGGGACCTAGGCTGCATACACTAGTGGGAACTAGGCTGCATAACCTCGTGGAACCTAGGCTGCATACACTAGTGGGAACTAGGCTGCATACACTAGTGGGAACTAGGCTGCATACACTAGTAGGAACTAGGCTGCATACACTAGTGGGAACTAGGCTGCATACACTAGTGGGAACTAGGCTGCATACACTAGTGGGAACTAGGCTGCATACACTAGTAGGAACTAGGCTGCATAACCTCGTGGGACCTAGGCTGCATACACTAGTGGGAACTAGGCTGCATACACTAGTGGGAACTAGGCTGCATACACTAGTAGGAACTAGGCTGCATACACTAGTGGGAACTAGGCTGCATACACTAGTGGGAACTAGGCTGCATACACTAGTAGGAACTAGGCTGCATACACTAGTGGGAACTAGGCTGCATACACTAGTGGGAACTAGGCTGCATACACTAGTGGGAACTAGGCTGCATACACTAGTAGGAACTAGGCTGCATAACCTCGTGGGACCTAGGCTGCATACACTAGTGGGAACTAGGCTGCATAACCTCGTGGAACCTAGGCTGCATACACTAGTGGGAACTAGGCTGCATACACTAGTGGGAACTAGGCTGCATACACTAGTAGGAACTAGGCTGCATACACTAGTGGGAACTAGGCTGCATACACTAGTGGGAACTAGGCTGCATACACTAGTGGGAACTAGGCTGCATACACTAGTAGGAACTAGGCTGCATAACCTCGTGGGACCTAGGCTGCATACACTAGTGGGAACTAGGCTGCATAACCTCGTGGAACCTAGGCTGCATACACTAGTGGGAACTAGGCTGCATAACCTCGTGGGAACTAGGCTGCAAACACTAGTGGGAACTAGGCTGCATAACCTTGTGGGACCTAGGCTGCATACACTAGTGGGAACTAGGCTGCATAACCTCGTGGGAACTAGGCTGCAAACACTAGTGGGAACTAGGCTGCATAACCTTGTGGGAACTAGGCTGCATACACTAGTAGGAACTAGGCTGCATAACCTCGTGGGACCTAGGCTGCATACACTAGTGGGAACTAGGCTGCATAACCTCGTGGGAACTAGGCTGCAAACACTAGTGGGAACTAGGCTGCATAACCTTGTGGGACCTAGGCTGCATACACTAGTGGGAACTAGGCTGCATAACCTCGTGGGAACTAGGCTGCAAACACTAGTGGGAACTAGGCTGCATAACCTCGTGGGAACTAGGCTGCATACACTAGTAGGAACTAGGCTGCATAACCTCGTGGGAACTAGGCTGCATACACTAGTGGGACCTAGGCTGCATACACTAGTGGGAACTAGGCTGCATACACTAGTGGGAACTAGGCTGCATACACTAGTGGGAACTAGGCTGCATACACTAGTGGGACCTAGGCTGCATAACCTTGTGGGACCTAGGCTGCATAACCTCGTGGAACCTAGGCTGCATACACTAGTGGGAACTAGGCTGCATACACTAGTGGGAACTAGGCTGCATACACTAGTAGGAACTAGGCTGCATACACTAGTGGGAACTAGGCTGCATACACTAGTGGGAACTAGGCTGCATACACTAGTAGGAACTAGGCTGCATAACCTCGTGGGAACTAGGCTGCATACACTAGTGGGACCTAGGCTGCATAACCTCGTGGGACCTAGGCTGCATACACTAGTGGGACCTAGGCTGCATACACTAGTGGGAACTAGGCTGCATAACCTTGTGGGACCGAGGCTGCACTCTCTCATAAGACATAGGCTGAGGCTGTGGGGTAGGGGGCTTCAGGTTAGGGCCACTTTCCAGTTCTAGATGTTTTGGAATCGTTAAAACTGTTTACAACTTGGGGAATACAGAATGCTTAGATTGTTGACAATAACACAGCATGATACCCCTTGAAGATAGAGCAGCCCGTGGGAAAGTTCACGGCTCATGAATGGAAGGTCAAGAAATCTCGCGCCACGACGTGAAGTGGTTGTTTGCGGACTAAAATGTTACTTGTACCGACAGACTAAAATGTTACTAGTACCGACAGACTAAAATGTTACTAGTACCGACAGACTAAAATGTTACTTGTACCGACAGACTAAAATGTTACTTGTACCGACAGATTAAAATGTTACTTGTACCGACAGACTAAAAAGTTACTAGTACCGACAGACTAAAATGTTACTAGTACCGACAGACTAAAATGTTACTAGTACCGACAGACTAAAATGTTACTAGTACCGACAGACTAAAATGTTACTTGTACCGACAGACTAAAATGTTACTAGTACCGACAGACTAAAATGTTACTAGTACCGACAGACTAAAATCAAAACAAATGGATAAGGGAGTTAGAGAGTGAGTTTAAAAACGATGATGAGGACATGGGGTGAGCTGCATGCAATAGTCACGGACAGTGTCAGTTGGTTGAGGGCCTATGCTGAATTGGGGGATAGAAGGTAGAAGAAAAATAAGTGCACAATGTTTACTGCTTGCATTTATTGTGTGACTCAGAGGGCAACAAAATGAACACAAACATGTGTGCACCTTCAGGTCACAAACATGTGTGCACCTTCCGGTAGCATCTAGCAAGTCCATGGACATGCCTGAAATAAACCTACTTGTTTGTTTTCAGCTGGTAAAACAACAACCAACGAGGAACTAGAAGACATGATTGAGTCGGGAAATCCTGCCATATTTACTCAAGGGGTGAGAAAATCATAATGTGACAATTTCTGAACACTTCTCCATCTCCTCTATTACTCCTTCTCCTCCTCTATTACTCCTTCTCCTCCTCTGTTACTCCTTCTCCTCCTCTGTTACTCCTTCTCCTCCTCTGTTACTCCTTCTCCTCTATTACTCCTTCTCCTCCTCTATTACTCCTTCTCCTCCTCTATTACTACTTCTCCTCCTCTATTACTCCTCATCCTCTATTACTCCTTCTCCTCCTCTATTACTCCTCATCCTCTATTACTCTTTCTCCTCCTCTATTACTCCTCATCCTCTATTACTCTTTCTCCTCCTCTATTACTCCTCATCCTCTATTACTCTTTCTCCTCCTCTATTACTCCTTCTCCTCCTCTATTACTCCTTCTCCTCCTCTGTTACTCCTCATCCTCTATTACTCCTTCTCCTCCTCTATTACTCCTTCTCCTCCTCTATTACTCCTTCTCCTCCTCTATTACTCCTTCTCCTCTATTACTCCTTCTCCTCCTCTATTACTCCTTCTCCTCCTCTATTACTCCTCCTCCTCCTCTATTACTCCTCCTCCTCTATTACTCCTTCTCCTCCTCTATTACTCCTTCTCCTCCTCTATTACTCCTTCTCCTCCTCTATTACTCCTTCTCCTCCTCTATTACTCCTTCTCCTCCTCTATTACTCATTCTCATCCTCTATTACTCCTTCTCCTCTATTACTCCTTCTCCTCCTCTATTACTCCTTCTCCTCCTCTATTACTCCTTCTCCTCCTCTATTACTCCTCATCCTCTATTACTCCTTCTCCTTCTCTATTACTCCTTCTCCTCCTCTATTACTCCTTCTCCTCCTCTATTACTCCTTCTCCTCCTCTATTACTCCTTCTCCTCCTCTATTACTCCTCATCCTCTATTATTCCTTCTCCTCCTCTATTGCTCCTCATCCTCTATTACTCCTTCTCCTCCTCTATTACTCCTTCTCCTTCTCTATTACTCCTTCTCCTCCTCTATTACTCTTTCTCCTCCTCTATTACTCCTCATCCTCTATTACTCCTTCTCCTCCTCTATTACTCCTTCTCCTCCTCAATTACTCCTTCTCCTCCTCTATTACTCCTTCTCCTCCTCTATTACTCCTTTTCCTCCTCTATTACTCCTCATCCTCTATTACTCCTTCTCCTCCTCTATTACTCCTTCTCCTTCTCTATTACTCCTTCTCCTTCTCTATTACTCCTTCTCCTCCTCTATTACTCCTTCTCCTCCTCTATTACTCCTTCTCCTCCTCTATTACTCCTCATCCTCTATTACTCTTTCTCCTCCTCTATTACTCCTCATCCTCTATTACTCCTTCTCCTCCTCTATTACTCCTCCTTCTCCTCTATTACTCCTTCTCCTCCTCTATTACTCCTTCTCCTCCTCTATTACTACTTCTCCTCCTCTATTACTCCTCATCCTCTATTACTCCTTCTCCTCCTCTATTACTCCTCATCCTCTATTACTCTTTCTCCTCCTCTATTACTCCTCATCCTCTATTACTCTTTCTCCTCCTCTATTACTCCTCATCCTCTATTACTCTTTCTCCTCCTCTATTACTCCTTCTCCTCCTCTATTACTCCTTCGCCTCCTCTGTTACTCCTCATCCTCTATTACTCCTTCTCCTCCTCTATTACTCCTTCTCCTCCTCTATTACTCCTTCTCCTCCTCTATTACTCCTTCTCCTCTATTACTCCTTCTCCTCCTCTATTACTCCTTCTCCTCCTCTATTACTCCTCCTCCTCCTCTATTACTCCTCCTCCTCTATTACTCCTTCTCCTCCTCTATTACTCCTTCTCCTCCTCTATTACTCCTTCTCCTCCTCTATTACTCCTTCTCCTCTATTACTCCTTCTCTTCCTCTATTACTCATTCTCATCCTCTATTACTCCTTCTCCTCTATTACTCCTTCTCCTCCTCTATTACTCCTTCTCCTCCTCTATTACTGCTTCTCCTTCTCTATTACTCCTTCTCCTCCTCTATTACTCATTCTCATCCTCTATTACTCCTTCTCCTCTATTACTCCTTCTCCTTCTCTATTACTCCTTCTCCTCCTCTATTACTCCTTCTCCTCCTCTATTACTCCTTCTCCTCCTCTATTACTCCTTCTCCTCCTCTATTACTCCTCATCCTCTATTATTCCTTCTCCTCCTCTATTGCTCCTCATCCTCTATTACTCCTTCTCCTCCTCTATTACTCCTTCTCCTTCTCTATTACTCCTTCTCCTCCTCTATTACTCCTCATCCTCTATTACTCTTTCTCCTCCTCTATTACTCCTCATCCTCTATTACTCCTTCTCCTCCTCTATTACTCCTTCTCCTCCTCAATTACTCCTTCTCCTCCTCTATTACTCCTTCTCCTCCTCTATTACTCCTTTTCCTCCTCTATTACTCCTCACCCTCTATTACTCCTTCTCCTCCTCTATTACTCCTTCTCCTTCTCTATTACTCCTTCTCCTCCTCTATTACTCCTTCTCCTCCTCTATTACTCCTTCTCCTCCTCTATTACTCCTCATCCTCTATTACTCTTTCTCCTCCTCTATTACTCCTCATCCTCTATTACTCCTTCTCCTCCTCTATTACTCCTTCTTCTCCTCTATTACTCCTTCTCCTCCTCTATTACTCCTTCTCCTCCTCTATTACTCCTTCTCCTCCTCTATTACTCCTTCTCCTCCTCTATTACTCCTCATCCTCTATTACTCCTTCTCCTCCTCTATTACTCCTTCTTCTTCTCTATTACTCCTTTTCCTCCTCTATTACTCCTCATCCTCTATTACTCTTTCTCCTCCTCTATTACTCCTTCTCCTCCTGCTCACAGTATTCTCAGAGTTATATGTTGGTGAAACCAGACCCATGTAAGAATATTGAATTGCCTTCTGGTCAACCACTCCTGAATACAATATTGTTCAAAGATTGACTGATACAATATTGTTCAAAGATTGACTGATACAATATTGTTCAAAGATTGACTGATACAATATTGTTCAAAGATTGACTGATACAATATTGTTCAAAGATTGACTGATACAATATTGTTCAAAGATTGACTGAATACAATATTGTTCAAAGATTGACTGATACACTGACAAGTCAAACTATTCATATTTTGGATGGTCCAGACCTCTAACATTTGATGGTTTGCAGAAGATATATATTCAATCATCCTCCAGAAATACACATTCAGATGAGCCCAATCAAACACTGAAACAAGGCAGTCCCTTCTGAATACTATATAGTCATACAAATGTCTGACTCCTGCATGCATACACACTGTTATCTAGATGGCATGTAATCTTAGTGATAAGTACCACTTTTGGAAACAAAACAGATTCTTACTCCTTCTTCTGCATTATTTCTAAAAAATAGGCATGTTGTGGTCTACAGCTAAGCTGGGATATCTAAAGATTTTGAACAAATCATCTGACAAACAACACAGATTTAATTGGAAGACATAATTTATTAAGTATATTAATACTTCTTATAATATATTGATTCATTCATTATCCTGTTATGACATTATATGTCACATAGGGCTCGCAAATCTTTTCATCCATTCCTTTCTAACATACAATCACTTTGATATCATAGATAGAATCTATTCCAGCATCTTTGACTTCTCTTATCAACATTTACCATAAGGTTTCTTTTTGACATCCTTATTTCCTCAGTCTCTCTGTTTCCATATTAATGCCTGTTTGGTGATTCTCTGCCTCTTCTCAGGATGTGTCCGTTATAGCACCATCTTCTCTGTCCTTGGTGATTCTTTGTCTCTTCTCAGGATGTGTCCATTATAGCACTATCTTCTCTGTCCTTGGTGATTCTCTGTCTCTTTTCAGGATGTGTCCATTATAGCACTATCTTCTCTGTCCTTGGTGATTCTCTACCTCTTATCATGAGGTGTCCATTATAGCACCATCTTCTCTGTCCTTGGTGATTCTTTGCTTCTTCTCAGGATGTGTCCATTATAGCACCATCTTCTCTGTCCTTGGTGATTCTCTGCTTCTTCTCAGGATGTGTCCGTTATAGCACCATCTTCTCTGTCCTTGGTGATTCTTTGCTTCTTCTCAGGATGTGTCCATTATAGCACCATCTTTTCTATCCTTGGTGATTCTCTGCTTCTTCTCAGGATGTGTCCATTATAGCACCATCTTCTCTATCCTTGGTGATTCTCTGCTTCTTCTCAGGATGTGTCCATTATAGCACCATCTTCTCTGTCCTTGGTGATTCTCTGTCTCTTCTCAGAATGTGTCCATTATAGCACCATCTTCTCTGTCCTTGGTGATTCTCTACCTTTTCTCAGAATGTGTCCATTATAGCACTATCTTCTCTGTCCTTGGTGATTCTTTGCTTCTTCTCAGGATGTGTCCATTATAGCACTATCTTCTCTGTCCTTGGTGATTCTTTGTCTCTTCTCAGAATGTGTCCATTATAGCACTATCTTCTGTGTCCTTGGTGATTCTCTACCTTTTCTCAGAATGTGTCCGTTATAGCACCATCTTCTTTGTCCTTGGTGATTCTCTGTCTCTTTTCATGATGTGTCCATTATAGCACCATCTTCTCTGTCCTTGGTGATTCTCTACTTCTTATCATGATGTGTCCATTATAGCACCATCTTCTCTGTCCTATTACTCTTCTTGAATTCATCCATTTTATGTTCATCATTTTCCTTAGGCATTTGTTTTCTATTGAAGTTAACTTTTGTACCATATCTTAAGTGTTTGTCATTTTCATTGTCAAATGTTAAAACTGAAATTAAATTAGAATTGAAAATACATAACATGGTTCTAAAACTGTGTCATTTAGAGTTCCATATTTTCTTCAGGCTTTTCAATGCCGCGGATGCCTTGCCAGCATGTCATAATTGCTTATTTGTGTGTGTTTTCTTGACTATTAATGTTACTGTCTACAAAAAAGAAACCCAACTAATCTGTTATTTCAATTCTTGTTGTCTCAAGTGTTACACCTTTGTGATCTGTTATTGGTGTCTTCAGTATATTTGTCCTATCACTGTTTATTTGTAGGAGTCCAATGTTAATGCTGTATTTGCTAAAGTATCTGTATTTCTATGCATTTTATTACTGTTCTTAATGAACAACAATATTGTCTGCATAATTAGTATCTTCCAGTTGTATGTTCTCCACCCAGTCAATGCAGCTGTTTCCAGCACAACTTGTTTTCCTTACCCAGTCAATGCAGCTGTTTCCAGCACAACCTGTTTTCCACACCCAGTCAATGCAGCTGTTTCCAGCACAACCTGTTTTCCTTACCCAGTCAATGCAGCTGTTTCCAGCACAACCTGTTTTCCACACCCAGTCAATGCAGCTGTTTCCAGCACAACCTGTTTCCTCACCCAGTCAATGCAGCTGTTTCCAGCACAACCTGTTTTCCTCACCCAATCAATGCAGCTGTTTCCAGCACAACCTGTTTTCCTCACCCAATCAATGCAGCGTTTTCCAGCACAACCTGTTTTTCTCACCCAGTCAATGCAGCTGTTTCCAGCACAACCTGTTTTCCTCACCCAGTCAGTGCTGCTGTTTCCAGCACAACCTATTTTCCTCACCCAGTCAATGCAGCTGTTTCCAGCACAACCTGTTTTCCTCACCCAGTCAATGCAGCTGTTTCCAGCACAACATGTTTTCCTTACCCAGTCAGTGCTGCTGTTTCCAGCACAACCTGTTTTCCTCACCCAGTCAATGCAGCTGTTTCCAGCACAACCTGTTTTCCTCACCCAGTCAGTGCGGCTGTTTCCAGCACAACCCATTTTCCTCACCCAGTCAATGCAGCTGTTTCCAGCACAACCTGTTTTCCTTACCCAGTCAATACAGCTGTTTCCAGCACAACATGTTTTCCTTACCCAGTCAATGCAGCTGTTTCCAGCACAACATGTTTTCCTTATCCAGTCAATGCAGCTGTTTCCAGCACAACATGTTTTCCTTATCCAGTCAATGCAGCTGTTTCCAGCACAACATGTTTTCCTTACCCAGTCAATAGCTTTACCAAAAAAAACAGGGGAGATCAAATACGTCCCTGTTTCATTTCATTTTCAGCAGCAAACTTATCACTGAAACCAGTCAGTTCACACTACCCACTGTGACCCTTCAGACATTGCTGTAATAATGCTGATTATTTTCCTTGGAATACCAGAGCATTCCCAAATTCAACACAGTGAAACTCTGTAAAGAGTCAAAATCCTTCTTAAAATCAATGCAGTTTTATTTAAGGATTTCTTGTTTTTCTACAAATTTCTCTGAAGCGAGTCTCGAAATAATTATTTACTCTAAGCACCTTCTTCAATGCTGAAAACCTGGTTGTTCCTCTCTCAGGATTGTGTCCACTGTTCCTCTCTCAGGATTGTGTCCACTGTTCCTGTCTCAGGATTGTGTCCACTGTTCCTCTCTCAGGATTGTGTCCACTGTTCCTCTATCAGGATTGTGTCCACTGTTCCTCTCTCAGGATTGTGTCCACCGTTCCTCTCTCAGGATTGTGTCCAATGTTCCTCTCTCAGGATTGTGTCCACTGTTTGTCTTTCAGGATTGTGTCCACTGTTCCTCTCTCAGGATTGTGTCCAATGTTCCTCTCTCAGGATTGTGTTCACTGTTCCTCTCTCAGGATTGTATCCACTGTTCCTCTATCAGGATTGTGTCCATTGTTCCTCAATCAGGATTGTGTCCACTGTTCCTCTATCAGGATTGTGTCCACTGTTTATCTTTCAGGATTGTGTCCACTGTTCCTCTCTCAGGATTTGTGTCCACTGTTCCTCTCTCAGGATTGTGTCCACTGTTCCTCTCTCAGGATTTGTGTCCACTTCCCTCATTCTATTGATAATTATTTATCAAAAAGTCTAGGACATTACTGACATCAGTAATAATCCTCTCCAGCTGTTGCAGTTTGTAAGATGACCTTTCTGTGGAATTTTAACATTTCCCTCTTTCTTCCTTTGATTTCGGATTTTTTTACTTTGCTTTATTTCTGTAAACAAATGGTTCATCTGGTTTATGGTCACAGCATCTGCTGTCTTGAGCATTTTGGCAACAAATTCATCATCACCTGCTATCTGATTGATTGTTTACTCATCAATTTATTGCTCCCTTGATTTTTTTGTCCTGTATTTTTTTTTTTTTAAATGATCATTTTAACCACTTGATGAGAATTCATTGGTTCTTGTGGACACGGTCTATTTAGAGTCTGGCAAGTTTTTCTACCCAATTGTCCCCTGC
Organism: Candidula unifasciata; assembly: GCA_905116865.2. NCBI lineage: Eukaryota > Metazoa > Mollusca > Gastropoda > Stylommatophora > Geomitridae > Candidula > Candidula unifasciata. The sequence continues at coordinate 187,155 of CAJHNH020000630.1, forward strand.
TGAGTTTCAGGTGTAAGTAAGCATTTTACCATGCCTACTGTGAATGGGAAAACTGCAGTTTGAAGGTGCTAGTTCAATGTTTGAGGGGAGTATGCATTGTTTTACTGTTTCCACTCTTAGTTGCCTGTTCTCCTCCTTTAGTTAGGCTGCCAACATGTGCTCCCTTGCCTTGCACAACTTTTTGTCTGTTTGTCTTTCATTTGCAGTGATACATTTTCTTGTCTAATATTTAAATAAATTGACCTTTCAACAAATATATATGATTAATAGCAGCAGCATATTGTATATTTTATTATGTCGTATCAGACGGTTGAGAACAGTACTTTGTTAGCTTGTATATTTTATTATGTCCTATCAGACAGTTGAGAACAGTACTTTGTTAGCTTGTATATTTTGTTATGTCCTATCAGACAGTTGAGAACAGTACATAGTTAGCTTGTATATTTTATTATGTCCTATCAGACAGTTGAGAGCAGTACTTTGTTAGCTTGTATATTTTATTATGTCCTATCAGACAGTTGAGAACAGTACTGTGTTAGCTTGTATATTTTATTATGTCCTATCAGACAGTTGAGAGCAGTACTTTGTTAGCTTGTATATTTTATTATGTCCTATCAGACAGTTGAGAGCAGTAATTTGTTAGCTTGTATATTTTATTATGTCCTATCAGACAGTTGAGAACAGTACTTTGTTAGCTTGTATATTTTATTATGTCCTATCAGACAGTTGAGAGCAGTACTTTGTTAGCTTGTATATTTTATTATGTCCTATCAGACAGTTGAGAACAGTACTGTGTTAGCTTGTATATTTTATTATGTCGTATCAGGCGGTTGAGAACAGTACTTTGTTAGCTTGTATATTTTATTATGTCCTATCAGACGGTTGAGAACAGTACTTTGTTAGCTTGTATATTTTATTATGTCCTATCAGACAGTTGAGAACAGTACTTTGTTAGCTTGTATATTTTATTATGTCCTATCAGACAGTTGAGAACAGTACTTTGTTAGCTTGTATATTTTGTTATGTCCTATCAGACAGTTGAGAACAGTACTGTGTTAGCTTGTATATTTTGTTATGTCCTATCAGACAGTTGAGAACAGTACTTTGTTAGCTTGTATATTTTGTTATGTCCTATCAGACAGTTGAGAACAGTACTTTGTTAGCTTGTATATTTTGTTATGTCCTATCAGACAGTTGAGAACAGTACTGTGTTAGCTTGTATATTTTGTTATGTCCTATCAGACAGTTGAGAACAGTACTTTGTTAGCTTGTATATTTTATTATGTCCTATCAGACAGTTGAGAACAGTACTGTGTTAGCTTGTATATTTTGTTATGTCCTATCAGACAGTTGAGAACAGTACTTTGTTAGCTTGTATATTTTGTTATGTCCTATCAGACAGTTGAGAACAGTACTGTGTTAGCTTGTATATTTTATTATGTCCTATCAGACAGTGGAGAACAGTACTGTGTTAGCTTGTATATTTTGTTATGTATATGTCCAGTTCAGAACAGTACTTTGTTAGCTTGTATATTTTGTTATGTCCTATCAGACAGTTGTACTTTGTTAGTTGTATATTTTGTTATGTCCTATCAGACAGTTGAGAACAGTACTGTGTTAGCTTGTATATTTTGTTATGTCCTATCAGACAGTGGAGAACAGTACTGTGTTAGCTTGTATATTTTGTTATGTCCTATCAGACAGTGGAGAACAGTACTGTGTTAGCTTGTATATTTTGTTATGTCCTATCAGACAGTGGAGAACAGTACTGTGTTAGCTTGTATATTTTGTTATGTCCTATCAGACAGTGGAGAACAGTACTGTGTTAGCTTGTATATTTTGTTATGTCCTATCAGACAGTGGAGAACAGTACTGTGTTAGCTTGTATATTTTGTTATGTCCTATCAGACAGTGGAGAACAGTACTGTGTTAGCTTGTATATTTTGTTATGTCCTATCAGACAGTGGAGAACAGTACTGTGTTAGCTTGTATATTTTGTTATGTCCTATCAGACAGTGGAGAACAGTACTTTGTTAGCTTGTATATTTTGTTATGTCCTATCAGAACAGTGTTAGCTTGATGTCCTATCAGACAGTTGAGAACAGTACTGTGTAGCTTGTATATTTGACAGTACTGTGTTAGCTTGTATATTTTATTATGTCCTATCATCAGACAGTAGCTTGAGAACAGTACTGTGTTAGCTTGTATATTTTGTTATGTCCTATCAGACAGTTGAGAACAGTACTTTGTTAGCTTGTATATTTTGAATTATGTCCTATCTAGACCTCTACATCAAGCATGAGTCGACTAGTTTTCCAGCACAACCTGTTGTTGGGGAAAACAAGAATAAAACCCACTGGCTCTACATCAAGCATGAGTCGACTAGTTTCCAGCACAACCTGTTGTTGGGGAAAACAAGAATAAACCCACTGGCTCTACATCAAGCATGAGTCGACTAGTTTCCAGCACAACCTGTTGTTGGGGAAAACAAGAATAAACCCACTGGCTCTACATCAAGCATGAGTTTCCAGACTAGAATAACCTACTTTCCAGCATGACGACTAGTTTCCAGCACCCTGTTGTTGGGGAAAACAAGAATAAACCCACTGGCTCTACATCAAGCATGAGTCGACTAGTTTCCAGCACCCTGTTGTTGGGGAAAACAAGAATAAACCCACTGGCTCTACATCAAGCTGAGTCGACATTTTTTCAAGCATTGGGAAAACAAGTAACCCACGACTAGTTTCGACTAGTTTCCAGCACCCTGTTGTTGGGGGAAAACAAGAATAACCCACTGGCTCTACATCAAGCATGAGTCGACTAGTTTCCAGCACCCTGTTGTTGGGGAAAACAAGAATAAACCCACTGGCTCTACATCAAGCATGAGTCGACTAGTTTCCAGCACCCTGTTGTTGGGGAAAACAAGAATAAACCCACTGGCTCTACATCAAGCATGAGTCGACTAGTTTCCAGCACAACCTGTTGTTGGGGAAAACAAGAATAAACCCACTGGCTCTACATCAAGCATGAGTCGACTAGTTTCCAGCACAACCTGTTGTTGGGGAAAACAAGAATAAACCCACTGGCTCTACATCAAGCATGAGTCGACTAGTTTCCAGCACAACCTGTTGTTGGGGAAAACAAGAATAAACCCACTGGCTCTACATCAAGCATGAGTCGACTAGTTTCCAGCACAACCTGTTGTTGGGGAAAACAAGAATAAACCCACTGGCTCTACATCAAGCATGAGTCGACTAGTTTCCAGCACAACCTGTTGTTGGGGAAAACAAGAATAAACCCACTGGCTCTACATCAAGCATGAGTCGACTAGTTTCCAGCACAACCTGTTGTTGGGGAAAACAAGAATAAACCCACTGGCTCTACATCAAGCATGAGTCGACTAGTTTCCAGCACTCTGTTGTTGGGGAAAACAAGAATAAACCCACTGGCTCTACATCAAGCATGAGTCGACTAGTTTCCAGCACCCTGTTGTTGGGGAAAACAAGAATAAACCCACTGGCTCTACATCAAGCATGAGTCGACTAGTTTCCAGCACCCTGTTGTTGGGGAAAACAAGAATAAACCCACTGGCTCTACATCAAGCATGAGTCGACTAGTTTCCAGCACCCTGTTGTTGGGGAAAACAAGAATAAACCTACTGGCTCTACATCAAGCATGAGTCGACTAGTTTCCAGCACCCTGTTGTTGGGGAAAACAAGAATAAACCCACTGGCTCTACATCAAGCATGAGTCGACTAGTTTCCAGCACCCTGTTGTTGGGGAAAACAAGAATAAACCCACTGGCTCTACATCAAGCATGAGTCGACTAGTTTCCAGCACCCTGTTGTTGGGGAAAACAAGAATAAACCCACTGGCTCTACATCAAGCATGAGTCGACTAGTTTTCAGCACCCTGTTGTTGGGGAAAACAAGAATAAACCCACTGGCTCTACATCAAGCATGAGTCGACTAGTTTCCAGCACCCTGTTGTTGGGGAAAACAAGAATAAACCTACTGGCTCTACATCAAGCATGAGTCGACTAGTTTCCAGCACCCTGTTGTTGGGGAAAACAAGAATAAACCCACTGGCTCTACATCAAGCATGAGTCGACTAATTAGGGCATCCTTTTAAGTACATCTGCCTGAGATGCCAGAAACCAAGAGTCTGCATATAAATATACCAGATCTGTAAAACAGATGTGCATGCATAACTCACGTTCTGGAACAAGACTACAGTCGGGAGGTGGGCGAACAACCAGAACTTTTTCTTCCTACATTATTTGTAGCTATAAACTTAAATAATTACTGCAAATGAAATTAATGACAGTATATATTATCATTTTATAGTGAAATTGTCGGCTCTGTGGCCAAGTCGATGCGAATGCTTCGTATTGCCGGGATGCCGGGTTCAATCCCAGCTGCGGGCCATGCACCTTGCGTTGGTTTCGACAGTGGTATCAAGAAAGCCAATCGCCCAGAAAGCAATGGCAAACCCATCATCATCATGTAGCAGGTCCTTTGCAGAACGTCGCTCTCATCACAGTCTGCCTGTAAGAAACTCGGTCTCTTGCCAGTTCTCCCGCCTCATGAACTTTCCCACTCAAGGAGTAACTTATATCCTGTGCCCATCTTCGGGTCGGTTGGCCTCTGCCCCTCTTTCCTGGTACCATGCCTTCTGCTATAATTTTTTCCAATCCGTCGTGGCGCTTGATATGACCAAAATATTTCAGCTTTTGAGAAAGGATGCTGTTTATTAGCCAATCTTCTTTGATGTTCAGATCTTTTAAGATGTCAATATTTCTCATCTTCTTTGTCCAAGATATTCTGAGAATCTTTCTAAAACATTTCAGCTATAATCAATAAAACAAGCATGAAGATCTACATTGTATTCTCTGCATTTTTCAAAAATTATTCTCATATTAAATATGTGATCCCTAGTTCCTCTACCCTGTCTGAAACCCGCTTGTGCTTCATCTAGTTCATATTGTAATTTCCTTTCAATCCTTTTCATGATAATACGTAAGAGGATTTTGCTAGCATGACTTATTAATGCGATGGTACGGTAGTTGAAGCATAGTTTTGGATTTCCTTTCTTTGAGAGAGGGATATAGACTGTTCTTTTCCAAGCTTTAGGTCAAATGCTACTGTTCCAGATCTTCGAGCACAGTGCATGGTAGATTCGGACGCTGGCCTCTCCTCCTGCTTGAATTAGTTCTGTTGGTATTTCGTCGCAACCTGGTGACTTTCCTTTCTTCAAGCTGCGTATTGCTGATCGTACCTCATCTAGTAAAGGCTGTGGTTCTTTTTCAGTGGCAAACTACTGGACGTAAATTTGCCTAGAAAAACCACACAACAGCCAGGGGCTGCTGGGGTTGGTTCTGCAACGTCCTGAAAAAGATTCGCAACTAACCTTATAGTGAAATCGGGAGCCGCTGTGGTCTAGCGGCTAGAGGCTCGCCTGCAGATCGGAAGGTTGTGGTTTCGGTTCCTGTCAGGGGCCTGACTTTTTAAAAAAAAAACCTTGGCTTCCAGGTCGACCCAGCCTTGAGTGGGTACCAGGTATTGTCCTGGGAAGTAAAAGTGGCCGGCATGATGCTGACCACATCACCCACCAACTGCCTTTTAGTCTATGAAGTCTAGCCCTGTCTACCCAATAAGCCTGGAGGCCTTGAACAGGCTGCTTATGTTGTATGTTGTGAAAGTGTGTCAGCTCTCAGGTCAAGCACGTCTCAGGGATCAGTTCAGTCATAGATATGCAATGTTCTTTGCAGATAATTATGGAGACTCAACAAGCAAAACAGACATTAGCAGATATTGAAGCAAGACATAATGACATCATGAAATTAGAAACATCTATACGTGACCTCCATGATATGTTTATGGATATGGCTATGCTTGTGGAAAGTCAGGTAAAAAAATTTTCATATAACATATGATATGCTGTATGTTATTCTTGTTCTGAAAGAGTGAGTCGGGAAGTATTTTCTGTTATTTCAGCGGTGTGTTCACCTGAATGAAGACGATGACTTATGTCTGTGTGAGTTTGGGGAAAAGGTTTTACTACTACTGGTTGAGATGACTTATGTCTGTGTGGAGTTTGGGGAAAAGGTTTAACTACTGCTGGTTGAGATGACTTATGGCTGTGTGTTTGGGGAAAATGTTTAACTACTGCTGGTTGAGATGACTTATGGCTGTGTGGAGTTCGGGGAAAAGGTTTAACTACTGCTGGTTGAGATGACTTCTGGCTGTGTGGAGTTCGGGGAAAAGGTTTAACTACTACTGGTTGAGATGACTTATGTCTGTGTGGAGTTCGGGGAAAAGGTTTAACTACTGCTGGTTGAGATAACTAGTATGCATGTATGCTACTAGTTTATGTTGTGTGATTAGTCATATCGTGTGATTGACACAAGCGAAGCATGTATGCTACTAGTTTATGTTGTGTGATTGACACAAGGAAAGCATGTATGCTACTAGTTTATGTTGTGTGATTAGCCATGTCGTGTGATTGACACAAGGGAAGCATGTATGCTACTAGTTTATGTCGTGTGATTGACACAAGGGAAGCATGTATGCTACTAGTTTATGTTGTGTGATTGACACAAGAGAAGCATGTATGCTACTAGTTTATGTTGTGTGATTGACACAAGGGAAACATGTATGCTACTAGTTTATGTTGTGTGATTAGTCATGTTGTGTGATTAGCTATGTCCTGTGGTTGACACACAAGGGAAGCATGTATGCTACTAGTTTACGTTGTGTGATTAGCCATGTCGTGTGATTGACACATGGAAGCATGTATGCTACTAGTTTATGTTGTGTGATTGACACAAGGGAAGCATGTATGCTACTAGCTTATGTTGTGTGATTGACACAAGGGAAGCATGTATGCTACTAGTTTATGTTGTGTGATTGACACAAGGGAAGCATGTATGCTACTAGTTTATGTCGTGTGATTAGCCATGTCATGTGATTGACACAAGGGAAGCATGTATGCTACTAGTTTATGTCGTGTGATTAGCCATGTCATGTGATTGACACAAGGGAAGCATCTATGCTACTAGTTTATGTCGTGTGATTGACACAAGGGAAGCATGTATGCTACTAGTTTATGTTGTGTGATTGACACAAGGGAAGCATGTATGCTACTAGTTTATGTCGTGTGATTAGCCATGTCATGTGATTGACACACAAGGGAAGCATCTATGCTACTAGTTTATGTTGTGTGATTAGCCATGTCATGTGATTGACACACAAGGGAAGCATGTATGCTACTAGTTTATGTCGTGTGATTAGCCATGTCATGTGATTGACACAAGGGAAGCATGAATGCTACTAGTTTATGGTGTGTGATTGACACAGGGAAGCATCTATGCTACTAGTTTATGTTGTGTCAGTGAAAAAGAGTTCTTTAAAAAAATATACCTAATTGCAATTCTCTTATTATTTATACTGGCTGTTCGCTGTTGATTAAGCTTCGTGCAGAGAAACATCTTTTTCTTTCTTTTTTTCTTTATCCCTTAATGTAGCAATTCTTGTGCATCATAGAATTCATATTTTTTTAAGAGAATATTGACCTCAGTTCTGTTGCTGTTTTAGGGTGAAATGATTGACAGGATTGAGTACAATGTGGAACAAGCTGTGGATTATATTGAAACAGCAAAGATGGATACTAAAAAGGCTGTTAAATACCAGAGTAAAGCCAGACGAGTAAGTCATTATCTTTTGTTGTATGATTTCTCTGTTGGATGTTGTCAATGTATGGCTTTGACATTACACATGCATACCATCATCAGATCATCTTTAATACATTTCTGGTAATAAAGTTCAGACTAAATTTTAGCAAATCCAACAGACCCCGGATCAGGGATCAGTTTTTAAAATTCTGCTCAACTTGGGACTTGTAGCTCCCTGGCTGGCAGACAAGTGTACCAGCCTTTGTGCCAGCATGGTTCCTATGATAGCTTAAGTCGAGAATAAGAAACCAGATAATAGTTCAGTGTGATGCTGCATGTTTGATCAAAGGTATGAAATCTTCCATCTTCCAATGCAGCGACAGTAATGTTGCTAAATATGATGTTATGATGGTAGCTCATTGTGTTAATGGTAGCTCATTGTGTTAGTGTAGAACATCCGTTTGTTTAAGTTCAGTCAGTACCTCACTGTTGTTTCATCTTGACAGTTTCAGAAGGAAATATAATTATATTTTCAGTTAGAAATGAGGTTGTAGAACACATGGGAAAAATTGGGCTTTTAAAAACAATACAAATGTTCTGTGTGCCACTTTTTTATAAATACAGTAAAATTAGAAATGCTACTTTGTACACAACATATGCAACATACAGACAAATCACTGACTGTGAATACTTTCTTGAAATATTACACAATTAATCACAACTTTTACTGTAAGTCACTTTCTCATTCCTTCTGTTCTCACAGCTCTTTTCTCCATTCCGACTATTTTATCAGTAATACAATATTTGGCACTATTTCCTCTACTGGCTGTACAACATATAGCACAATCTTTTACAAGGGAAGCACATCAGTTTGGAATGAATGAGTGACAGTGTTGAAACTGGTGGCATCATCATTATGTGTAGCTGGGGAAACAGTTCACAAGATGTATACAGCATTAACGCAAATGCATAATTATTATAACAAAACTAGAGCAGATGAAGAGGAGCATAATTTCAGACAAAAAGTCAGGCAAAGTAATAACTTCAGGAAAATCATAAAGCAGTATAATGATAGCTATGCAGTGCTAGTTCCATTTTGTTAATGGACCAATTGGCGCTCATTGAGTGATGTAGTCAATATCACGCAGGTCAATTTTAACTTCTTTGAATGAGTTTTGATAAGGATTTGAACCGATGACCTACGGGCTTATAAGCAAGCATACCAGCCACTGTGCTATAGTGGCTCCTGTTTGATAATTGTGGTAAAGATTACAAGACTGTATTTTTTAACAAACATGAACACACAGTAGAGTCTAGAGTCTTCCTTCTAGCAAAACAGCAAATGATTAATAGCATCTTCATCCCTACTTTGTGCTCTCAGTGCCAAATATGGACAATAAATGTAACACTAGAACAGAAATAACTGCCTGTGAAATGTGCTGTATCCATAAGGTCACTAACAACACAAGAAAGGACAGCGTTACCAATAGCAGCATTAGTGAGACAGTTGTAACAAGACCATGTCTGGGTTATTGTAGACAAACAATCAAATGGTTACTCAATCTAGTGAGACTGCAGCCAGACCAAACTATTTTACAGCAGAACATCTGGGAGAACATCTGGGAGAAAGGCCAGGGGAAGACAGATCTGACCCAGATCCTGCCCAGTTGTGGGGCATGTTTGCAATAATCAGGAGTCATGAGCAGAGCCAGGTGTGCCACTGTAGACATTTGCTGACAGACATACATACAAATATTGTTTGTACTGACTGACTACATGACAGATTTATTAAAATACCAACATTTTATGCCATTTATGAAAGCACTTGAAATAGACAAATATTGGACTCTTAAGTGATATATTTCTCGTTTCCTGTCACTATATAGTTGTTTTCAGTTATAAACATTTAATTTCTCTTTGTTGCATGTCATGTTTGATGTTTTAAGTTGTTAAATGTTTTTATTTTTCATCCATTTCTTTTCAGAAAAAGATTTTAATAATTGTGTGCATTTTGGTTGTTCTCGTGATTATTGCCATCATCATAGCTATCGCTGTCACAGCTTAGCGAGTCTGATCCAGCATGGCCTTGAAGGTTGTCAGATGTCACTGGCTGAGTGCAGCACTGGCAGCAAGTGGCCACCTGTCTTCATGTGCCATCAGCGCACAGTTGTGACTGAGACAACAAGATGAAGCTCACTGCTTCAAGCACCTAGATTTATTTGACTAATCACAACATGTCAGCAGATCATTTCAAGTTCTCTTTTATTTTTTATGAAGAAAGTTGTTTGTTGTTGAATAAAACACTCCTGCTAATTTATACTATCTCTAGTTTAAAATGTGCTTGAAATTCCAAAGCACAAAAATCAGTTTAGCATTCTGTCAGCCTTTATTACTACTGTGATCTTTATGGTATTAAGTATACACCTGTCACACATCTGGAAAGGGGGGGGGGGGGGGGGGGGGGGAACACGGCTGTCAGTTTCTTCTTCACATTTTACAGCCGTCACATTTTTTGTCCACATTTTTTGAATGAAATGAAATCCTTTCAGTTTCTATACAACAAGGTTCAAAAAGTCCAACCTGTAGCCAAAGAGAAGAAATGTGCTCACTTAGACTTGGTTTGTGTGTTCACGTTATCTCAAGTATTTATTTGATTTCTTCACTTTTGTAGCTGACTTGGGCATTTATTAAACATTTGTACAGTTCGATTAGCCTCATAAAACATGAATTTTGGGACCTTTATTGTTTGTACCCACTTTAACATTTTACACACACACACACAAGAAATGATTGTTGAGCTTGATGACTTGCACAATTGTCTGTCAGTTACTGTTGTTTCAATATTCAGAATTTTGTGAAATATATTGTTTGCAGTCGTGAATGAAAGGGCAGCTTAAGTAATCAAGTTGATCTTTTGTTGTTGTTGTTGTTGTCTGTACATTGTTAGTACGATTAGTGCCATATTGTAGCCAATGAAGAAGCAATTAACTTTCATTGTTGTACATGCCTCTGTTGTTTTGTTTATATGAAACTACTTATTTATTTTAGTGTCACAGTTTAAATGAAATGAAAGTTAACATAGGTGAATATGCCTACTTAATCTACACATTAAGGTGTGGAAATTGGGGGTACGACAGGGATATTCAAGCTGCACAATGAAGAATCGGCAAGTTGCAGTAATCAGCTCACGTGATGATAAAGAGCACCAACAGAGCTTGGTGGAATTACTTTGAAAGGATGGGTGGCTTTTTGTGTGAAAATGTGATGCTCAAAGTACATATTTTTACCTGTATTTATTTGTTACATATTACTCAACTGTTTTCATATTGTGAATTTTGCATGACGTTTCTGACATTGAGCAGATCTCTTTCTTCTAAGTGACTGAATGTACTAAATAAACAGACCCGTCGTTGTGAGGTCTTGTTTGTGGCTGGTGTCTTGTTGTGAGGTCTTGTTTGTTGCTGGTGTCTCGTTGTGAGGTCTTGTTTGTGGCTGGTGTCTCGTTGTGAGGTCTTGTTTGTTGCTGGTGTCTCGTTGTGAGGTCTTGTTTGTTGCTGGTGTCTCGTTGTGAGGTCTTGTTTGTTGCTGGTGTCTCGTTGTGAGGTCTTGTTTGTTGCTGGTGTCTCGTTGTGAGGTCTTGTTTGTTGCTGGTGTCTCGTTGTGAGGTCTTGTTTGTTGCTGGTGTCTCGTTGTGAGGTCTTGTTTGTTGCTGGTGTCTGTGTGGAGTTTCTGGCTTCCCACGGGTAAGGATTCTTAGTTCCTTGTGATTATTTTAAAGATAATGGGGGAAACCAGGCAATCATTAACTCAGTCCTCCTTGGTTGGCCCCACTTGAAGGTATATAGAGTGTAATCAAATCTGAGAGTAGTATAGATAAAAGGGGTGGAACGTGAAGAGACAAACTAGAAGTGCAAGAGAAGCTTCAGTAACACTAGACAAACTAGAAATACTTGAGAAGCTTCAGTAACACTAGACAAACTAGAAATAGTAAAGGAGCTTCAGTAACACTAGAAATACTAGAGGAGCTTCAGTAACACTAGACAAACTAGAAATACTAGAGGAGCTTCAGTAACACTAGACAAACTAGAAATACTAGAGGAGCTTCAGTAACACTAGACAAACTAGAAATACTAGAGGAGCTTCAGTAACACTAGTCAAACTAGAAATACTAGAGGAGCTTCAGTAACACTAGACAAACTAGAAATACTAGAGGAGCTTCAGTAACACTAGACAAACTAGAAATACTAGAGGAGCTTCAGTAACACAAGACAAACTAGAAATACTAGAGGAGCTTCAGTAACACTAGACAAACTAGAAATACTAGAGGAGCTTCAGTAACACTAGACAAACTAGAAATACTAGAGGAGCTTCAGTAACACTAGACAAACTAGAAATACTAGAGGAGCTTCAGTAACACTAGACAAACTAGAAATACTAGAGGAGCTTCAGTAACACTAGACAAAGTAGAAGTGCACAGAAACTAAAACTAGTGCTAAATTAAGAAGGTTTCACTTTATTGTCACATCAGGATTGTGGAGAAGGAATCAACCAGTTAACAAACCATAGCCATACATTGACTTGTGCAAGAAACAATGAGAATATGTTTCAAACCAATTGTTAACAAACCATAGCCATTCATTCTCTTGTGCAGGACACAATGAGAATACGTTTCCAACCAGTTGTTAACAAACTATAGCCATTGATTCACTGGTGCAGGCTACACTGAGAATATGTTTCACGTAATGACTAATGTGAAGCTTTGGGAGATAACTAAATTCCAGTTAATCACAAAGTGAGCTTCTGACAATGTCATAGGATAAGACATCTTGCTCATCTTTTTCTTCTTCTTCTTTCATTCGCTTGAAATAGATGATCTATATCTGCAATGTTGTCTATAGGAATCACTGTATATCTTGAAACCCACAGGCCAAGAAATTAAAAAAGACCCCCCCCCCCTTTTTTTCCCATACCCCCCCCCCCCCCCTCCCCAGTGCAGTTTTTTAATTTCACAAGTGTAACACATTAAAACAGACAATTCTAATTCAATTGCCGTGCAACATACACATACATCAAAGTGACCTGGGATTGTGGAGGAATAATTATAGAATATAGCTACAACAAATAATTGCATTAGTAATTAAATATTAGTAAATAAACAGATGGTATGTTTACAAAAATTTGTAAAATTAAGTAAAAAGATGTTCACTTACCACCATGGCACTCAAGCAAAACTGATTAAAATATATCAAAAATTAATCACAAATGAATATGAACCCACTTAGTAATGTATAAGTAAAATATAAACCCAATCTATACGTTAGATTTTGTTCCAAGGAATCTTTTGAAGCATCATAACAGAGCACCATTATTTGGTAAAGAAAAGTGACTTCTTAAAACAATAAGTATCTTCACACAAAACGAAGTTTATTAAACACTCAATTTGCCTGTAATTTTGTAGCTATGTTCCTAAATAATAAGGGGGATAGCACTAGAACTAACTTAATTAGCGCGTGATGCATTCCCTGGGACTCAAAGAGTTAACTCTGTAGTTAGGCATCTGGTGGGATACAGCCAACTATGCCAGGCAATCAATTGTTTTACATCCACAATATTTCAATGTACAGCCGGTAAACATTGTTTTGAATAGAGAAGATAATGAAAATCTGAAGGGAACAACATAGGGTCTGATGCACCGGATAGCACAGGATAGGTGGGAGTTTATTGAGGTCTTTTTCTCAGCTGTGGGAATAAGGGCAAAATAGAAGAAGTCAGATGTGTTTTGGTGTGTCAAACCATGTAAGACTTCTTCAGCATTCCAAGCTCTTGAGGTTCACTGCTGCAGATATCACCTGCCTCCATTCATCTCTCTGGTTGGCCTTCTCTTTCAAGTTGGTGACATCAAGTGTTTGCAGGTCTTTCTGAACATTATCTCTCCATCTTCTTCTTGGTCTGCCTCATGGTCTACGACCATTCATCTCCCTTGTGTATACAGTTGTTACTTTCCTGTTGACATGTCAGACAGTTGTCCAGAAATGTAGACCATCCTCTCCTCTTGTGGATGTAGCATCAGATGTGAAATGCTGTCTTCTCCATTGTAGGCTAACATTGAACATTTTCTGACTAGAGTCAAGAGATGCAAGCTGTGGCTTTGTGCTTTCAGTGGAGTCAAGGTCCTATCACATATCTCCTATTAACTACATTTTTGATGTCACACCAGACATCCTCTTGCTGTGTTGTGTACTGTCATCGTAGAATAACCAACCAGTGACAGATTTGTTTACTTTGACTGTCTCATTTTCCTCTTCTTCTGTGTTGATCCGAAGATGTAATTATATTGTGCCAGTTTACAAGATGACTGTGAAATGTTCAGCCTGCGGCCGACAATCCAACTTCTACAGGAACTTCTTTTGTTGCCTAGGTTAGCCTTCCCAGTGTCTGAAATGTGACCATAGGGACGATTCATGATCAGAAAACCAGTGATTGTTTCCCACAAATTCTACATTGTGCTACCATGTGTTTCCTGTGTCTGACATGTGACCATAGGCACGATTCATGATCAGAAAACCAGTGATTGTTTCCCACAAATTCTACATTGTGCTACCATGTGTTTCCTGTGCAAATAACCTGTTTATGTGTCAGCTGCAATGAACAATGTGCTATGTTTGAATCAATGTGCTGTATAGATCCAGTAACTTTATTATTGTACATAGAATACTGAGTACAGTATTAATAAGGCCAGAAAGCTGCTTTGGGTAGCACTCCTGCTCACAATGAACGTAGATTTGAATTTGCATTCAGTCAGATTTAGAAACATGAGCTCCATGATTGACCTACTTTAGTTGCATCATATGTGTTGGGCAGTACAGTTGATGTTTGTCATACTGACAACATCACTGGGGAAGTTTGTCATACTGACAACATCACTGGGGAAGTTTGTCATACTGACAACATCACTGGGGAAGTTTGTCATACTGACAACATCACTGGGGAAGTTTGTCATACCGACAACATCACTGGGGAAGTTTGTCATACTGACAACATCACTGGGGAAGTTTGTCATACCGACAACATCACTGGGGAAGTTTGTCATACTGACAACATCACTGGGGAAGTTTGTCATACCGACAACATCACTGGGGAAGTTTGTCATACTGACAACATCACTGAGGAAGTTTGTCATACTGACAACATCACTGGGGAAGTTTGTCATACTGACAACATCACTGGGGAAGTTTGTCATACTGACAACATCACTGGGGAAGTTTGTCATACTGACAACATCACTGGGGAAGTTTGTCATACTGACAACATCACTGGGGAAGTTTGTCATACTGACAACATCACTGGGGAAGTTTGTCATACTGACAACATCACTGGGGAAGTTTGTCATACTGACAACATCACTGGGGAAGTTTGTCATACTGACAACATCACTGGGGAAGTTTGTCATACTGACAACATCACTGGGGAAGTTTGTCATACTGGCAACATCACTGGGGAAGTTTGTCATACTGACAACATCACTGGGGAAGTTTGTCATACTGACAACATCACTGGGGAAGTTTGGGTGGCTGATCAAACTATGAGGCCATTACTATATGCCTGAAGCCTTGGAAGTGAGTTTGTCTTCACTTGTCAGAATGCGGTGACAAATAGAAATGTTTGTGATATCTACAGATTGGTAGAAGTTTCATTGACATTAAACAAGTCCTCTTGTAAGATTTGAAGTAGGACATTTTTGCAAGGCATGAAACTCCTACACAAACTTGCTGTTCAATTCTCTGTTCTTTTCTTGACAGTTTATTGACCCATTTCTCTGTCTTTAGTTATCATGTTTATTCATATATTTACAAATGCTGTATGCTGTTAAAGTGTGTTTGTCTGCCTTGTGCGGTTGTGTGCGTGCAGACACACATACATAAGCTGTTGAACTGTTGTATACTCAAAGTCAGCATGGATCCTACACTTGCTACTGTGTCAGCTTCCTAGATCACGCCAGTCATCTGTGCTCTTTGTTGATTATTTATGAGATTCTTTCTTCTATATTGTTTTTGTTTTTTAACTTTATTTTACATTTGTCTTTTCCAGACTAGTTATTTCATGAGCTGAATATTGTTGCCTCTAACATTTTCATTTCATACATCTTGCTGATTTGTAAAGATTGACTTGATGCTAGTTGACCTGTTTGACCCTGCCTAAATTGGGTTCAGGGAAATTTCTGGGGCAGTAACAGCTGTGCGCATGACCTCATTACTGGCAGATGGTTTATACAAAATATGGATGTAGCACCATATGTTTGATACAATTCTTGGCATGGACATTAATCCATGGCCATTTTAATCAGCTGTAAATTCCAATGTTCATTTGTTTTTCTACATATTTTCTTGCACTCTTTTTATTATTTGTTTAGGCACCGGTGTTTGTGTAGTCCAGGAGTGAAATGTTCAATTGAAACATTTGAAATGTTGTAGATGCCTCAGCTGTGCCTGATGTTCTTAGGATTGGGGGGGGGGGGGGGGGGGGCATTTTGCAGTAGTTGCTGGTCATATTTTTTTAAATGACTATTTAGAATCTGCACACTGGGAGTGTTGAGGTTACAGTTGTATCTACATGTTGTTTTCTTGGGAGTGTTGAGGTTACAGTTGTATCTACATGTTGTTTTCTTGGGGGTGTTGAGGTTACAGTTGTATCTACATGTTGTTTTCTTGGGGGTGTTGAGGTTACAGTTGTATCTACATGTTGTTTTCTTGGGGGTGTTGAGGTTACAGTTGTATCTACATGTTGTTTTCTTGGTGGTGTTGAGGTTACAGTTGTATCTACATGTTGTTTTCTTGGTGGTGTTGAGGTTACAGTTGTATCTACATGTTGTTTTCTTGGTGGTGTTGAGGTTACAGTTGTATCTACATGTTGTTTTCTTGGTGGTGTTGAGGTTACAGTTGTATCTACATGTTGTTTTCTTGGTGGTGTTGAGGTTACAGTTGTATCTACATGTTGTTTTCTTGGGGGTGTTGAGGTTACAGTTGTATCTACATGTTGTTTTCTTGGGGGTGTTGAGGTTACAGTTGTATCTACATGTTGTTTTCTTGGGAGTGTTGAGGTTACAGTTGTATCTACATGTTGTTTTCTTGGGGGTGTTGAGGTTACAGTTGTATCTACATGTTGTTTTCTTGGGAGTGTTGAGGTTACAGTTGTATCTACATGTTGTTTTCTTGGGGGTGTTGAGGTTACAGTTGTATCTACATGTTGTTTCCTTGGGAGCTACAGTTTGTGATTTTAATGTTGCGGTGAATTTATAAAGTGAAGTATGTAGAATGCATATTTTTTCTATGCAGGATCAGTAAGTATTCGTTGTTAAATATCTATTTTCTGTGGGAAGAAAGTGTCCTGTTTAAAACTTATTGAAGGAAGTTATTAACATTTTCACTGAACAGTAGAAATACAATTTAACTTAAGCAACACTAAAGCTATCCTGAAAACTTAAAAAAAAGTACAAAAATAACACCTCTGAAAAATAGATTTAGTTTGTGAATATTCCATTAAACACACTGTGATGTCTTCACTGTGATACTGTGATGTCTTCACTGTGATACTGTGATGTCATCACTGTGATACTGTGATGTCTTCACTGTGATACTGTGATGTCTTCACTGTGATACTGTGATGTCATCACTGTGATACTGTGATGTATTCACTGTGATGTCTTCACTGTGATGTCTTCACTGTGATACTGTGATGTCTTCACTGTGATGTCTTCACTGTGATACTGTGATGTCATCACTGTGATACTGTGATGTATTCACTGTGATGTCTTCACTGTGATGTCTTCACTGTGATACTGTGATGTCTTCACTGTGATGTCTTCACTGTGATACTGTGATGTCTTCACTGTGATACTGTGATGTCTTCACTGTGATGTCTTCACTGTGATACTGTGATGTCTTCACTGTGATACTGTGATGTCTTCACTGTGATACTGTGATGTCATCACTGTGATACTGTGATGTCTTCACTGTGATACTAATGGTTATCCACACATATATGCAGTTCCCAAGTGTGCTGTCAAGGAGTAATCTGAGCACTAAAGCACAGTATCACAGTGCTATGAAGATAGTCCTTGAATCCAGTGCAGTCAAGTGACAAAATAACCTAATATGTAGGAAACCTCATGTTCTCTTTTCCCTCAAACTGAGTGTGTATCTTGTGGCTCCCAGAGAATTGAGATAGGTCATAGGTCATAGATAGCAGTTCCTGTGGCTGTCACAGAGTGTCAGTAGTCTCTCTTGAGGATTTAGGGAAGATTGTCAGGGCTTTTGGTCTGAAATGCTGCAGAAGGATTCATATTTAGTGCCATGGGCTGAAAAAGGGTACGGATGTCAGGGAGAAAGCTCGTTCATAGACAGCATCAGAAAGGCAGGGACACAAAGTGGGCACAGAGGCAGGAAGATGTATGAGGCGGGGGAAGCTGGCAACGGTGAGCTGGCAGGGAAGCTGGCGACTGTGAGCTGGCGACGGTGAGCTGTGACAGGAGTGACATTCTGTGGAGGACTTCTTACATGATGATGATGATGACGACGATAAGTTTCAGTAATTCTGCTGTCACATTGAAATATAAAGTATCAAAAGTATGGGCAGGCATTCGTTGGAGCATTAGAGAGTCAGTTTTCCTGATGCCTTTGGCCTTTTTGTTAATGTTAATGCAGTTCATGTTATTGCCGTTATATAGCCTTCATTGCTGTGTGAATAATTATTTCCTGCTGGAGTCAACAGTTGCATGTTTTTATCATGATTCCTTGATGTATAATTGATATTTTTGTGGTGTCAGCAAAGTCCTGGTAGCTTTGTTACAGTTTTGCTGAGATTTACATTGATTCTTTCCTTCAGATTTATGTAAAAATGGTTTCTACACTATCATCATGTGGGCATACTTAGATTCTTTTAACTTGTTTAATGCCAAACAACTTATCATATAATGTTTCTTGGTCTTTCCAAAGATAATGCAATATTCTTGTTGTCTTATGCCACAGAGAAGTGTTATGTTAACTCCTTGAATCCACATTAATGTAACTGTTTCTGTCCCATAGTCATGGTAGAACTCCTTTATAGCTAAGTATTTATTGCTTTTAAGTTCAGCTTCTAGGTACAGATGGAGGTAATGTAACAACAACTTGGAGCTGAATGAGTTAATTAGGCTTGCAAATGTATGTTGTAACATTTGAAATGTTGCCACGTGATAGCTTAAACAATATTATAATATAAGAGATATCTATTCATAAATATTTTGTAGTTAAGAGAGGTCAGCATATTTTCTAAGCGGTCAGTATAAATAATTTATTGTCACACAGGTGTTGGTCGGTTTCTTTGAGGTTTAACAGCTGTTGTCTGTTTCTGTCTTGTGCAGAATTGTATATGTTTGAACATTGTAACTTGAGTGTTGCCTGCAATTGTGGTTGGTGGGCACAATATAAACAATTTACGTTATGCTGATGACACAGTCTTGATAGCAACAAATCAGAAAGAACTACAGGAAATGACATTGTGGTGTTATAAAGTGGAAGAATGGGCCTCAGTTTGAATAATGGGAAGACAGAAGTAATGGTGGTATCAAAGAAACGAATTATTCCTAAATGTGTAATAAAAGTCGATGGTGTTAATTTAGGAAAAGTACAGAAATTTAAGTATCTGGGCACATGGATAACATCAGATGGAAGATGCCTAACTGAGATAAACAGAATAGGATAGGCAAAAACTGCATTTTATAAAATGAAAAACATCTTGTGCTATATATCCTAGTCATTGAGAGTTAGAAAAAGAATTCTTGCTTGCTACATACATCCAGTTTTAACATATGGCTGTGAATCCTGGACAATCAGTAGGCAGGCCAAACAATTTCTTGAGGCCTCAGAGATGTGGTTTTACAGAAGAATGCTTAGAATACCTAGGACAGCCAAAGGAGCAACCAAGAGGTTTTGATAGAGGCAGGAGCCCGAAGACAACTTATCACAGACATCAGAAGGAGACAGTCATCATTTTTGGGCCATGTTATGAGAAGAGGGAAAATAGAACATGTTGTGACCACTGGAAAGATCTGTGGAAGGAGGGATAGAGGAAGACAACCAGAGAAGATTCTTGACAGTCTTGTTGCATGGCATGGAGGTGTGTCAGTACACGAACTGATACATGCTGAAGGAGATCGCAGATTATGGAGAGGCATGATCGCCCATACCAGTCGGCAAGGCAACTGATGATGATGATGATGACCTTGAGTGTTAACAAAAATACCATTTCCTATTGAAATTAAGTTGTGGAGATATCCCTTGGGTTTCATGTGTGTCACAGTGGCTGGTTAAACCTGTCATGACTTGAAGTGCCTTAGTGAAATACTGCTTTCTTTGTTAACTTGTAAGCATCATATTATTACTTGTCTATGGTTTGCTGAAATGATTACAACAGTTAGATTTGTGTATTTGTCTGAAACTGTTGTTAAGTGTTTGTTGCTGTGTAAGAAGATCTTACTGACATGGACACTCTTCTTCTACCTTAGAGTATAGAGGTTTGCCAGAGAGATGGCCATAGGGTAAAGAGGTTTGCCAGAGCGATCGCCATAGGGTATAGAGGTTTGCCAGAGAGATGGCCAGACTTCTGTATCAAGAGTTTTCTTGTTGGCTTTGTTCCATTTGTGTCTAGTGCTCTGTCAGTCAAGGACTGTTGGATGTTGTCTTCCCAGCCAACCCTGGTGATGTGGTTGCCTGGTTCTTGACCTCCCATGCCTGCCTTAGTGGACCGTTCTATCTCATTCTGCTTGCGTGTCCAAAATATCGTGACTGTGACTGATCCACTTGAGTTTGTAGGGCCTGGCTAGGTCTTGTTGTGTTGCCTGATTGCCAACTTTGTCCCTTCTTGTCACTTGGACCACCGTTCTCAGATATCTAATTTCTGAGGCCTGAAATTGGCTTCTGTGAGCTGTTGTCATTGCCCATGACTCACACCCATATGTCAGGACTGGTACATAGGTAGAGCTGTATACAGCCATTTTTTCCTTGTGCTATAAGGTCTCTCAGCTGCTGCTTCTCAACTCAGTGCCCCCATTCTGGTCTGTTACAACTCCCAGGTATTTGAACTGGTTGACCTGCTCCAATGCGACGTCCCATCATGATCTGATGTTTCTTCTTTCTGGAGATGACTATGTTTTTAGTTTTGGAGATAAGTCAGTCAGGTGGTAAAGTAACAACATTACCATGTTATGGGAGAAGTCAGTCAGGTGGTAAAGTAACAACATTACCATGTTATGGGAGAAGTCAGTCAGGTGGTAAAGTAACAACATTACCATGTTATGGGAGAAGTCAGTCAGGTGGTAAAGTAACAACATTACCATGTTATGGGAGAAGTCAGTCAGGTGGTAAAGTAACAACATTACCATGTTATGGGAGAAGTCAGTCAGGTAGTAAAGTAACAACATTACCATGTTATGGGAGAAGTCAGTCAGGTAGTTAAGTAACAACACATTACCATGTTATGGGAGAAGTCAGTCAGGTGGTAAAGTAACAACATTACCATGTTATGGAGAGAAGTCAGTCAGGTGGTAAAGTAACAACATTACCATGTTATGGGAGAAGTCAGTCAGGTGGTAAAGTAACAACATTACCATGTTATGGGAGAAGTCAGTCAGGTGGTAAAGTAACAACATTACCATGTTATGGGAGAAGTCAGTCAGGTAGTAAAGTAACAACATTACCATGTTATGGGAGAAGTCAGTCAGGTAGTTAAGTAACAACATTACCATGTTATGGGAGAAGTCAGTCAGGTGGTAAAGTAACAACATTACCATGTTATGGGAGAAGTCAGTCAGGTAGTAAAGTAACAACATTACCATGTTATGGGAGAAGTCAGTCAGGTGGTAAAGTAACAACATTACCATGTTATGGGAGAAGTCAGTCAGGTAGTAAAGTAACAACATTACCATGTTATGGGAGAAGTCAGTCAGGTAGTAAAGTAACAACATTACCATGTTATGGGAGAAGTCAGTCAGGTGGTAAAGTAACAACATTACCATGTTATGGGAGAAGTCAGTCAGGTGGTAAAGTAACAACATTACCATGTTATGGGAGAAGTCAGTCAGGTGGTAAAGTAACAACATTACCATGTAATGGGAGAAGTCAGTCAGGTGGTAAAGTAACAACATTACCATGTTATGGGAGAAGTCAGTCAGGTAGTAAAGTAACAACATTACCATGTTATGGGAGAAGTCAGTCAGGTAGTAAAGTAACAACATTACCATGTTATGGGAGAAGTCAGTCAGGTGGTAAAGTAACAACATTACCATGTTATGGGAGAAGTCAGTCAGGTGGTAAAGTAACAACATTACCATGTTATGGGAGAAGTCAGTCAGGTGGTAAAGTAACAACATTACCATGTTATTCGAGTCTCTAAACTGCCACATAAATTGCTCTCAGGCATGAACTACTCATGTCATCAGTAGTTGTGAACATTCTTCTTCTGCTTGTTGTCCTAAATTAGAACATATGCCCTCAGCCAACTCAAACAGCAAGCTGTCCTACATTAGAACATATGCCCTCAGCCAACTCAAACAGCAAGCTGACCTCCATTAGAACATATGTCCTCAGCCAACTCAAACAGCAAGCTGTCCTACATTAGAGCTATACCCTCAGCCAACTCGAGTAGCATGCTGTCCTACATTAGAACATATGCCCTCAGCCAACTCAAACAGCAAGCTGTTCTACATTAGAGCTATGCCCTCAGCCAACTCAAACAGCAAGCTGTCCTACATTAGAACATATGCCCTCAGCCAACTCAAACAGCAAGCTGTCCTACATTAGAACATATGCCCTCAGCCAACTCAAACAGCAAGCTGTCCTCCATTAGAACATATACCCTCAGCCAACTCAAACAGCAAGCTGTTCTACATTAGAGCTATGCCCTCAGCCAACTCAAACAGCAAGCTGTCCTACATTAGAACATATGCCCTCAGCCAACTCAAACAGCAAGCAGTCCTACATTAGAACATATACCCTCAGCCAACTCAAACAGCAAGCTGTCCTACATTAAAACATATGCCCTCAGCCAACTCAAACAGGAAAGCTGTCCTACATTAGAGCTATACCCTCAGCCAACTCAAGTAGCATGCTGTCCTACATTAGAACATATGCCCTCAGCCAACTCAAACAGCAAGCTGTCCTACATTAGAACATATGCCCTCAGCCAACTCAAACAGCAAGCTGTCCTACATTAGAACATATGCCCTCAGCCAACTCAAACAGCAAGCTGTCCTACATTAGAGCTATACCCTCAGCCAACTCAAGTAGCATGCTGTCCTACATTAGAACATATGCCCTCAGCCAACTCAAACAGCAAGCTGTCCTCCATTAGAACATATGCCCTTAGCCAACTCAAACAACAAGCTGTCCTACATTAGAACATATGCCCTCAGCCAACTCAAGTAGCATGCTGTCCTACATTAGAACATATGCCCTCAGCCAACTCAAACAGCAAGCTGTTCTACATTAGAGCTATGCCCTCAGCCAACTCAAACAGCAAGCTGTCCTACATTAGAACATATGCCCTCAGCCAACTCAAACAGCATGCTGTCCTCCATTAGAACATATGTCCTCAGCCAACTCAAACAGCAAGCTGTCCTACATTAGAACATATGTCCTCAGCCAACTCAAGTAGCATGCTGTCCTACATTAGAACATATGTCCTCAGCCAACTCAAACAGCAAGCTGTCCTACATTAGAGCTATACCCTCAGCCAACTCGAGTAGCATGCTGTCCTACATTAGAACATATGCCCTCAGCCAACTCAAACAGCAAGCTGTTCTACATTAGAGCTATGCCCTCAGCCAACTCAAACAGCAAGCTGTCCTACATTAGAACATATGCCCTCAGCCAACTCAAACAGCAAGCTGTCCTACATTAGAACATATGCCCTCAGCCAACTCAAACAGCAAGCTGTCCTCCATTAGAACATATACCCTCAGCCAACTCAAACAGCAAGCTGTTCTACATTAGAGCTATGCCCTCAGCCAACTCAAACAGCAAGCTGTCCTACATTAGAACATATACCCTCAGCCAACTCAAACAGGAAAGCTGTCCTACATTAGAGCTATACCCTCAGCCAACTCAAGTAGCATGCTGTCCTACATTAGAACATATGCCCTCAGCCAACTCAAACAGCAAGCTGTCCTACATTAGAACATATGCCCTCAGCCAACTCAAACAGCAAGCTGTCCTACATTAGAACATATGCCCTCAGCCAACTCAAACAGCAAGCTGTCCTACATTAGAGCTATACCCTCAGCCAACTCAAGTAGCATGCTGTCCTACATTAGAACATATGCCCTCAGCCAACTCAAACAGCAAGCTGTCCTCCATTAGAACATATGCCCTTAGCCAACTCAAACAACAAGCTGTCCTACATTAGAACATATGCCCTCAGCCAACTCAAGTAGCATGCTGTCCTACATTAGAACATATGCCCTCAGCCAACTCAAACAGCAAGCTGTTCTACATTAGAGCTATGCCCTCAGCCAACTCAAACAGCAAGCTGTCCTACATTAGAACATATGCCCTCAGCCAACTCAAACAGCATGCTGTCCTCCATTAGAACATATGTCCTCAGCCAACTCAAACAGCAAGCTGTCCTACATTAGAACATATGTCCTCAGCCAACTCAAGTAGCATGCTGTCCTACATTAGAACATATGTCCTCAGCCAACTCAAACAGCAAGCTGTCCTACATTAGAGCTATACCCTCAGCCAACTCGAGTAGCATGCTGTCCTACATTAGAACATATGCCCTCAGCCAACTCAAACAGCAAGCTGTTCTACATTAGAGCTATGCCCTCAGCCAACTCAAACAGCAAGCTGTCCTACATTAGAACATATGCCCTCAGCCAACTCAAACAGCAAGCTGTCCTACATTAGAACATATGCCCTCAGCCAACTCAAACAGCAAGCTGTCCTCCATTAGAACATATACCCTCAGCCAACTCAAACAGCAAGCTGTTCTACATTAGAGCTATGCCCTCAGCCAACTCAAACAGCAAGCTGTCCTACATTAGAACATATGCCCTCAGCCAACTCAAACAGCAAGCAGTCCTACATTAGAACATATACCCTCAGCCAACTCAAACAGCAAGCTGTCCTACATTAGAACATATGCCCTCAGCCAACTCAAACAGCAAGCTGTCCTCCATTAGAACATATGCCCTCAGCCAACTCAAACAGCAAGCTGTCCTACATTAGAACATATGCCCTCAGCCAACTCAAACAGCAAGCTGTCCTACATTAGAGCTATACCCTCAGCCAACTCAAGTAGCATGCTGTCCTACATTAGAACATATGCCCTCAGCCAACTCAAACAGCAAGCTGTCCTCCATTAGAACATATGCCCTCAGCCAACTCAAACAGCAAGCTGTCCTACATTAGAACATATGCCCTCAGCCAACTCAAGTAGCATGCTGTCCTACATTAGAACATATGCCCTCAGCCAACTCAAACAGCAAGCTGTTCTACATTAGAGCTATGCCCTCAGCCAACTCAAACAGCAAGCTGTCCTACATTAGAACATATGCCCTCAGCCAACTCAAACAGCATGCTGTCCTCCATTAGAACATATGTCCTCAGCCAACTCAAACAGCAAGCTGTCCTACATTAGAACATATGTCCTCAGCCAACTCAAGTAGCATGCTGTCCTACATTAGAACATATGTCCTCAGCCAACTCAAACAGCAAGCTGTCCTACATTAGAGCTATACCCTCAGCCAACTCGAGTAGCATGCTGTCCTACATTAGAACATATGCCCTCAGCCAACTCAAACAGCAAGCTGTTCTACATTAGAGCTATGCCCTCAGCCAACTCAAACAGCAAGCTGTCCTACATTAGAACATATGCCCTCAGCCAACTCAAACAGCAAGCTGTCCTACATTAGAACATATGCCCTCAGCCAACTCAAACAGCAAGCTGTCCTCCATTAGAACATATACCCTCAGCCAACTCAAACAGCAAGCTGTCCTACATTAGAACATATGCCCTCAGCCAACTCAAACAGCAAGCAGTCCTACATTAGAACATATACCCTCAGCCAACTCAAACAGCAAGCTGTCCTACATTAGAACATATGCCCTCAGCCAACTCAAACAGCAAGCTGTCCTACATTAGAGCTATACCCTCAGCCAACTCAAGTAGCATGCTGTCCTACATTAGAACATATGCCCTCAGCCAACTCAAACAGCAAGCTGTCCTCCATTAGAACATATGCCCTCAGCCAACTCAAACAGCAAGCTGTCCTACATTAGAACATATGCCCTCAGCCAACTCAAACAGCAAGCTGTCCTACATTAGAGCTATACCCTTAGCCAACTCAAGTAGCATGCTGTCCTACATTAGAACATATGCCCTCAGCCAACTCAAACAGCAAGCTGTCCTCCATTAGAACATATGCCCTCAGCCAACTCAAACAGCAAGCTGTCCTACATTAGAACATATGCCCTCAGCCAACTCAAGTAGCATGCTGTCCTACATTAGAACATATGCCCTCAGCCAACTCAAACAGCAAGCTGTTCTACATTAGAGCTATGCCCTCAGCCAACTCAAACAGCAAGCTGTCCTACATTAGAACATATGCCCTCAGCCAACTCAAACAGCATGCTGTCCTCCATTAGAACATATGTCCTCAGCCAACTCAAACAGCAAGCTGTCCTACATTAGAACATATGTCCTCAGCCAACTCAAACAGCAAGCTGTTCTACATTAGAACATATGTCCTCAGCCAACTCAAACAGCAAGCTGTCCTACATTAGAACATATGCCCTCAGCCAACTCAAGCAGCAAGCTGTCCTTCTTTGCAACTCTTTTTATGTCTTCTTCAATTATCCTCTCCAATTTTTATTTATAGGAATTTCTCTTTCTCTTTTGCTTGTTAGTGTCAAGAGACATTTTAATTATACTATGGTTGTCTTTGTGTTAGCAATGCAGAGATTAAACAGCATGAAGAACCTGTGGCAAAGCTCTAGTAAACTGGTTAAAGTAAAAATCTTGAGATCATGCATTTTTCTTGTGGCAACTTATGGTTGTGAGTCTTGGATTGGAGCTTTTGAATTGAAATGTTATAGAAACATTCTTAGAATATCATGGATCGATAAGAGGAAAAACTTAGACATTCTGAACGAGTTGAACATCAGGGAGAACTGGCTCATAAACAACATCCTGTTCTGAAAGTTGAAGTATTTTGGTCACATCAAGCGTCATGGTGGCTTGGAAAAGACGATGATGGAAGTTGCAGTTTGTGGAAGGCGAGGCAGGGGTCGACCACCGTAAAGATGGATACAGGACATTAAAGAAGCATTTGGCATTGAAAGCACATGGGGCCGGAGAGCTGGCTAGGGAAAGGGACACTTTCAGGTGTACCGTGAAGAGAGCTGGTTAGGGAAAGGAACACTTTCAGGTGTACCGTGAAGAGAGCTGGTTAGGGAAAGGAATACTTTCAGGTGTACCGTGAAGAGAGCTGGTTAGGGAAAGGAATACTTTCAGGTGTACCGTGAAGAGAGCTGGTTAGGGAAAGGAATACTTTCAGGTGTACCGTGAAGATACTGGTTAGGGAAAGGAATACTTTCAGGTGTACCGTGAAGAGAGCTGGTTAGGGAAAGGAATGCTTTCAGGTGTACCGTGAAGAGAGCTGGTTAGGGAAAGGAATGCTTTCAGGTGTACCGTGAAGAGAGCTGGTTAGGGAAAGGAATACTTTCAGGTGTACCGTGAAGAGAGCTGGTTAGGGAAAGGAACACTTTCAGGTGTACGGTGAAGAGAAGACTTGCTGATTGATGATGTCTTTGTGTCTAGTATTGTCCAAAATAGGTAGATTGCACTCCTTGGTTCCCAGGTGATGTCTTTGTGTCTAGTATTGTCCAACATAGGTAGATTGCACTCGTTGGTTCCCAGGTGATGTCTTTGTGTCTAGTATTGTCCAACATAGGTAGATTGCACTCGTTGGTTCCCAGGTGATGTCTTTGTGTCTAGTATTGTCCAACATAGGTAGATTGCACTCGATGGTTCCCAGGTGATGTCTTTGTGTCTAGTATTGTCCAACATAGGTAGATTGCACTCGATGGTTCCCAGGTGATGTCTTTGTGTCTAGTATTGTCCAACATAGGTAGATTGCACTCGATGGTTCCCAGGTGATGTCTTTGTGTCTAGTATTGTCCAACATAGGTAGATTGCACTCGTTGGTTCCCAGGTGATGTCTTTGTGTCTAGTATTGTCTAAAATAGGTAGATTGCACTCCTTGGTTCCCAGATGATGTCTTTGTGTCTAGTATTGTCCAACATAGGTAGATTGCACTCGATGGTTCCCAGATGATGTCTTTGTGTCTAGTATTGTCCAACATAGGTAGATTGCACTTGTTGGTTCCCAGGTGATGTCTTTGTGTCTAGTATTGTCCAACATAGGTAGATTGCACTCGATGGTTCCCAGATGATGTCTTTGTGTCTAGTATTGTCTAAAAAAGGTAGATTGCACTCGATGGTTCCCAGATGATTTCTGTAAAACTTTCTGTGTGTACCACTTCCTGTTTTGAGTGGTGTCCAACATGGGGTCTTGAACTTGAGGCTGTATGGCTGCTGCAGTGACTACCAACTGTGCAGCTTAGGAGGTTTTATTTTGCTCTCACAAGGGGAAGAGCTTTGTCACCTGACTGCTGATTTGAACCTGTCTTCCATATGAGATGCTGTCATACTGACCACTCATCCAGCCACTCTTTTTATGTCAGACTTGCACATATATTAGTTACAAATGCTCTGCCATCAGCCCACATACACATTTTTGGCACAATTGAAACTGGAAAGGAACTGGAAAAAAAGCAGTTTAACCAACTAAAATCTAATATCTATAACAATAGTGACAAGCCCGCCAAATGCCGCATATGGGAACGGTAAAATGCTGCAAAGATACCTGTTTCACTTTGCTGGATCTTATCTGTTTTTTTAAAGCCATTGTACCATTTATTTGTTGAGTATACTATACCTATAATCATTTGTTGAATATACCATACCTGTAATCATCTGTTGAGTATACAATACCTGTAATCATTTGTATAAACTGTGTGTATCTCAATTAGCTTTCAGAATTATGTACATTTTACCAGAGTATTGTTTTACTATAAGATTAATATTTCATAAATTTTTTAATTTATTTGTTTGCTCATCAATTCCAATACATAATGCTGAAATGTCCCTTGTAATTGATGTTGTGGTGACCATATTAACTAGAATCTACTAAAGAAAAAAAAAACAAGGCCAGAATTTATAACCAAGAAAAATTATATTACAAAGTGCCAGATATTTTCCTTGATTTATAGTGGCTCAAACCCTTAAACAGGTGTCTGTAACACCACTGAAATTCAGTGTTTGACTGCATGTAGTCTTATCTTGCAGGCTTGTTTGAAACATCTCTGGGAGTCAGTGTTTGACTGCATGTAGTCTGTCTTGCAGGCTTGTTTGAAACATCTCTGGGAGTCACTGTTTGACTGCATGTAGTCTTGTCTTGCAGGCTTGTTTGAAACATCTCTGGGAGTCAGTGTTTGACTGCATGTAGTCTGTCTTGCAGGCTTGTTTGAAACATCTCTAGGAGTCACTGTTTGACTGCATGTAGTCTTATCTTGCAGGCTTGTTTGAAACATCTCTGGGAGTCAGTGTTTGACTGCATGTAGTCTGTCTTGCAGGCCTGTTTGAAACATCTCTGGGAGTCAGTATTTGACTGCATGTAGTCTTATCTTGCAGGCTTGTTTGAAACATCTCTGGGAGTCAGTGTTTTACTGCATGTAGTCTGTCTTGCAGGCTTGTTTGCAACATCTCTGGGAGTCAGTGTTTGACTGCATGTAGTCTTATCTTGCAGGCTTGTTTGCAACATCTCTGGGAGTCAGTGTTTGACTGCATGTGGTCTGTCTTGCAGGCTTGTTTAAAACATCTCTGGGAGTCAGTGTTTGACTGCTTGTAGTCTTGTCTTGCAGGCTTGTTTGAAACATCTCTGGGAGTCAGTGTTTGACTGCATGTGGTCTGTCTTGCAGGCTTGTTTAAAACATCTCTGGGAGTCAGTGTTTGACTGCATGTAGTCTTATCTTGCAGGCTTGTTTGAAACATCTCTGGTAGTCAGTGTTTGACTGCATGTGGTCTGTCTTGCAGGCTTGTTTAAAACATCTCTGGGAGTCAGTGTTTGACTGCATGTAGTCTTATCTTGCAGGCTTGTTTGAAACATCTCTGGGAGTCAGTGTTTGACTGCATGTGGTCTGTCTTGCAGGCTTGTTTAAAACATCTCTGGGAGTCACTGTTTGACTGCATGTAGTCTTTTCTTGCAGGCTTGTTTGAAACATCTCTAGGAGTCATTGTTTGACTGCATGTAGTCTTATCTTGCAGGCTTGTTTGAAACATCTCTGGGAGTCAGTGTTTGACTGCATGTAGTCTTATCTTGCAGGCTTGTTTGAAACATCTCTGGGAGTCATTGTTTGACTGCATGTAGTCTGTCTTGCAGGCTTGTTTGAAACATCTCTGGGAGTCAGTGTTTGACTGCATGTAGTCTTGTCTTGCAGGCTTGTTTGAAACATCTCTGGGAGTCAGTGTTTGACTGCATGTAGTCTGTCTTGCAGGCTTGTTTGCAACATCTCTGGGAGTCAGTGTTTGAGTGCATGTAGTCTTGTCTTTTAGGCTTGTTTGCAACATCTCTGGGAGTCAGTGTTTGACTGCATGTAGTCTGTCCTGCAGGCTTGTTTGCAACATCTCTGGGAGTCAGTGTTTGAGTGCATGTAGTCTGTCTTGCAGGCTTGTTTGCAACATCTCTGGGAGTCAGTGTTTGACTGCATGTAGTCTTATCTTGCAGGCTTGTTTGAAACATCTCTGGGAGTCAGTGTTTTACTGCATGTAGTCTTGTCTTGCAGGCTTGTTTGAAACATCTCTGGGAGTCAGTGTTTGACTGCATGTAGTCTTATCTTGCAGGCCTGTTTGCAACATCTCTGGGAGTCAGTGTTTTACTGCATGTAGTCTTGTCTTGCAGGCTTGTTTGCAACATCTCTGGGAGTCAGTGTTTGACTGCATGTAGTCTGTCTTGCAGGCTTGTTTGCAACATCTCTGGGAGTCAGTGTTTGACTGCATGTAGTCTGTCTTGCAGGCTTGTTTGCAACATCTCTGGGAGTCAGTGTTTGACTGCATGTAGTCTGTCTTGCAGGCTTGTTTGCAACATCTAAGTGAGACTCTGTTGTTAGTCCTGCATGAGGTGCACAAAGAATATAAAATATACTAAATCTGTTCTAACATCAGACAAACAAAACAGAAGGAAATAGGATCTGAGGTCCCCACCAAAAAGTCACTTTTGAACTCGCACGCAGTCAGAGACAGATCAGGCAGTGATTTTCGTCATGGCACTAATATTCAAATAAAATAATAAAAATGCAAAGAACATCAAAGAATCAAATGGTTTGGTCATCTCTTCCAAATGGAAGACAATAAGTCAGCAGCTAGAGCTGACTTTATTGGAGTTTCTGTCTAGAAGGCAGGGAGCCAGTCAGGAAAGAGATGTGGTTAAAGAGACACTTCAGAAGCCAGTCAGGAAAGAGATGGGGTTACAGAGACACTACAGATGCCAGTCAGGAAAGAGATGTGGTTAAAGAGACTCTACAGAAGCCAGTCAGGAAAGAGATGGGGTTAAAGAGACAATACAGAAGCCAGTCAGGAAAGAGATGGGGTTAAAGAGACACTACAGATGCCAGTCAGGAAAGAGATGGGGTTAAAGAGACACTACAGAAGCCAGTCAGGAAAGAGATGGGGTTAAAGAGACACTACAGAAGCCAGTCAGGAAAGAGATGTGGTTAAAGAGACACTACAGGAGCCAGTCAGGAAAGAGATGGGGTTACAGAGACACTACAGGAGCCTAGTATGACATTAACAGGAAACTACATCTAACTTCTCTCTGCAATACTTAGTGGCATCAGCCGTAGCGCAGAAACAGAAATATGCTTAAAAAAACACAAACAGCGCACACAAGTGATTCATATATACCATTGTGTTTGCATTGATATGAAGGTGTATGTCCTTTACAGACCAGTTCAAGCTAGACAATAAAGGGGGTGCCGCCGATTTTCTAACTAGAACCTATTTATTTTAAATATTTTATTGCTTAGTTTTTTATTCCCTCAGAGTCGTGTGTGTCTCTTAATTTCTTGTGAATTTATATATGTGTTTCATGTCCTCATAAATTGCTTATATCTTTTTATTGATCGAGCAATTAACTAGTTTTTATTTTTCGTGCTTGAAAACAAATTTGACAGAATGATGAATTGTGCACTTGGCAACTTTGCTGAAATATCTCTGTCCAGCTGATTTATTTATGTAAAATTAAAAAAAATGTATTGATCAGTTGCCAGGTATTTTCAGCATCTTGTATAATAAAATATTTACAAATGAACCTTTTTCAGAGCAAGTTATTAGAAAAGTGAGCTCATTTGGCCACAAGCAACTAGAAACCTACTGTGCCTTGTTTCTGTCATTTCTTTATTTAAACTTACCTGGCTGTTATAAACATTCATTTTAAAAATTACAGTTAAATTGCTTTTTTCTCAAAGGAATGAGTTCCTAGCTCAGGACTAACAGAATATTTCAGATAAATTCCATCTGACTGAGCTTTCCTTTGTTTTCCTTGTAAATATAAAGCATGGGAAAGCGATAGTGCCTTATGATGAAACCAAATATAACAGGTTCAGCTGGTTCATTCATTTCACTTGATGTCTTATTATTGCCTGTGACTGTTGTCACCATCTGACTGTTGTCACCATCTGACTGTCGTCACAATCTGACTGTCGTCACCATCTGACTGTCGTCACCATCTGACTGTCGTCACCATCTGACTGTCGTCACCATCTGACTGTCGTCACCATCTGACTGTCGTCACCATCTGACTGTCGTCACCATCTGACTGTCGTCACCATCTGACTGTCGTCACCATCTGACTGTCGTCACCATCTGACTGTCGTCACCATCTGACTGTCGTCACCATCTGACTGTCGTCACCATCTGACTGTCGTCACCATCTGACTGTCGTCACCATCTGACTGTCGTCACCATCTGACTGTCGTCACCATCTGACTGTCGTCACCATCTGACTGTCGTCACCATCTGACTGTTGTCAGAGATACTTTTGTGTGCAGTCGTATAAATGATTAACATACAGGTGTCTGCTAAAAGATGTTAGGCTGGTCAGCTGGTCTCCGGCTGAGTCTATAGTTATTTCTAGGTAGCTTTCCTACCATCAGTTTAGCTCTCCTACCATCAGTTCAGCTTTCCTACCATCAGTTCAGCTCTCTTACCATCAGTTTAGCTCTCCTACCATCAGTTCAGCTCTCCTACCATCAGTTTAGCTCTCCTACCATCAGTTCAGCTCTCCTACCATCAGTTCAGCTCTCCTACCATCAGTTCAGCTGTCTTACCATCAGTTCAGCTCTCTTACCATCAGTTCAGCTCTCTTACCATCAGTTCAGCTCTCTTACCATCAGTTCAGCTCTCCTACCATCAATTCAGCTCTCTTACCATCAGTTTAGCTCTCCTACCATCAGTTCAGCTCTCCTACCATCAGTTTAGCTCTCCTACCATCAGTTCAGCTCTCCTACCATCAGTTCAGCTCTCATACCATCAGTTCAGCTCTCCTACCATCAGTTCAGCTCTCCTACCATCAGTTTAGCTCTCCTACCATCAGTTCAGCTTTCCTACAACCAGTTTAGCTTTCCTACCATCATTTCAGCTCTCTTACCATCAGTTCAGCTCTCTTACCATCAGTTCAGCTCTCTTACCATCAGTTCAGCTCTCTTACCATCAGTTCAGCTCTCTTACCATCAGTTCAGCTCTCTTACCATCAGTTCAGCTTTCCTACCATCAGTTTAGCTCTCCTACCATCAGTTCAGCTCTCTTACCATCAGTTCATCTCTCTTACCATCAGTTCAGCTCTCTTACCATCAGTTCAGCTCTCTTACCATCAGTTCAGCTCTCTTACCATCAGTTCAGCTTTCCTACCATCAGTTTAGCTCTCCTACCATCAGTTCAGCTTTCCTACCATCAGTTTAGCTCTCCTACCATCAGTTTAGCTCTCCTACCATCAGTTCAGCTCTCCTACCATCAGTTCAGCTCTCTTACCATCAGTTCAGCTCTCCTACCATCAGTTCAGCTCTCTTACCATCAGTTCAGCTCTCTTACCATCAGTTCAGCTCTCTTACCATCAATTCAGCTCTCTTACCATCAGTTCAGCTCTCTCACCATCAGTTCAGCTCTCTCACCATCAGTTCAGCTCTCTCACCATGAGTTCAGCTCTCTCACCATCAGTTCAGCTCTCTTACCATCAGTTCAGCTCTCCTACCAATAGCTCAGCTCTCTTACCATCAGTTCAGCTCTCTCACCATCAGTTCAGCTCTCTTACCATCAGTTCAGCTCTCTCTTACCATCAGTTCAGCTCTCTTACCATCAGTTCAGTTCTCTTACCATCAGTTCAGCTCTCTTACCATCAGTTCAGCTCTCTAACCATCAGTTCAGCTCTCTTACCATCAGTTCAGCTCTCTTACCATCAGTTCAGCTCTCTTACCATCAGTTCAGCTCTCTCACCATCAGTTCAGCTCTCTGACCATCAGTTCAGCTCTCTGACCATCAGTTCAGCTCTCTTACCATCAGTTCAGCTCTCTGACCATCAGTTCAGCTCTCTGACCATCAGTTCAGCTCTCTGACCATCAGTTTAGCTCTCTGACCATCAGTTCTGCTCTCTTACCATCAGTTCAGCTCTCCTACCATCAGTTCAGCTCTTTCACCATCAGTTCAGCTCTCTGACCATCAGTTCAGCTCTCTGACCATCAGTTCTGCTTTCTGACCATCAGTTCAGCTCTCTTACCATCAGTTCAGCTTTCTTACCATCAGTTCAGCTCTCTCACCATCAGTTCAGCTCTCTCACCATCAGTTCAGCTCTCTGACCATCAGTTCAGCTCTCCTACCATCAGTTCTGCTCTCTGACCATCAGTTCAGCTCTCTGACCATCAGTTCAGCTCTCTGACCATCAGTTCTGCTCTCTTACCATCAGTTCACTGCCATGGCTTTTGTAGCTAGTCCTTGTCTAGTTGACAACCAGGTTGAAGTGACCTTGCAGACTTGACTGAGACAATTCTGTCTTCTGTAAATCCAGCTTCTGTGAAGGCATAAATGCAGGTTTTGATTTGTGAGAAATCTCTAGAGAATTGACTAGAAATAGTCTGAGCAATGAACCTCATGGCATTGACCACAGCTGTAGCATGGCTGGAGATGTGTAACTTTACCCTGTTGAACTCATTCAGATCTATGCATTTATTACTTTTAAGCTCAGCACTGGGGTAGATCAGACAGTTACTAGTGCCATCAGAATTGGAACTCTTTGTTGGCTGTTGAAGATGGGGACGGAGCGCTTATGGGGGTGTCCCTAGTGCTATGATTTCGATTTTTTATTCAACATTTAACATTCAACTCTGGAGTAGAAGGAGTTGAAGTAAATACTTGTTGATATTCAAAGAGTTAAATCAGTCATTACAGTTGGTAGATACAGAATGATGATTCTTGTTGGAACATGATGCTAGTCACATGATACTCTTGTTATATATTTACATGTAATGTGTACATAGGTTTTTGTAACGAATGTTCAGTGAGTAATGATTGTGTTGTTATATTGGACTTATGGTCAGTGGTCAGATGCTCAATCTACAGCAGAGGTAGGGTTTACCTTCTCTCAAACAGTATGATTCAGGCAGTGACCTGGTCTGTGATGAATTCTAAACACCTGTGAAAGACTGACACAGTCATGACTACTGGAGGGGCTGACCGGTCACCTGAAATATGGGTCTGCTATTAGATCCCTGGATAAACTAGACTGGTCTGTCAGCTAGATGACTTTATTATTTACTTTCACTGTAATATATTTCTGTAATACTCTGTCAGTTCTACATTCTGGTCTCTGCTTAAGTGTTTTGCAAGGAAAATGTTGTGAGTTCAGATGGGATTTGCAGTGACAGAACAGTAGGTAGAATGACAGAGAAGTAGATAGAAGCTTGAGATGGGATTTGCAGTGACAGAACAGTAGGTAGAATGACAGAGAAGTAGATAGAAGCTTGAGATGGAGGTGGAATTATGGCTAGTGATTAGCTTACAATCGAAGGTCATCAAAAGAGATACTGAATCAGATGATAAGTTTCCCATGTGGGTTCTGAGTGCCCTATTGTAGGGAAAACAAGAATAGAGTAACTGTCTCCGCAACAAGCATGTCATAGGAGTCAGCTAATTGGGGACTTCCTTCAAAGTCGAGTACATCTGCCTGAGCAGAAAGGAACAACCAGCTGCACACAAATAAGCCAGTAAAATGGATGTACAATCAAAACTCAGGCCCTGGCACAAAGCCAAAGACCAAGTGGATGAGCAAACATGACTTTCTGTCAGAACTTACAACCGGTTGGTGTACAGAGAAGAAGATACATGACACAACATGACTTTCTGTCAGAACTTACAACTGGTGTACAGAGAAGAAGATAAGTGACACAACATGACTTTCTGTCAGAACTTACAACTGGTGTACAGAGAAGAAGATAAGTGACACAACATGACTTTCTGTCAGAACTTACAACTGGTGTACAGAGAAGAAGATAAGTGACACAACATGACTTTCTGTCAGAACTTACAACTGGTGTACAGAGAAGAAGATAAGTGACACAACATGACTTTCTGTCAGAACTTACAACTGGTGTACAGAGAAGAAGATAAGTGACACAACATGACTTTCTGTCAGAACTTACAACTGGTGTACAGAGAAGAAAAGTGACACAACATGACTTTCTGTCAGAACTTACAACTGGTTGGTGTACAGAGAAGAAGATAAGTGACACATCTAGACAACAAGGCTTTCAGCAGAAGTGTAACCTAGGTTATGTGACTGTGACCAACAGTTTGAACAGACAGCTCTAAACATCTCAGCTCAGCAATAAGATGAGATTCAGTGTGTGTGACTGTTCAGTTTGCAGCACATTTAGAAATGTGACTTGATTTAAATTCAATCTAAATACATTGCAGAGGCTTTTGTGGTTTAAAAAAAAAAAGGTTTTATGTTATTTCATCTAAAATGTATGCACGTATCTAATTTGCTGTGTTTACTTTTGAGACTTTTCTAGACAAATGTGTGAAGCTAATCTGATGGCATACATGGTTGAAGTGGTGTGGCATATATGGTTGAAGTGGTGTGGCATATATGGTTGAAGTGGTGTGGCATACATGGTTGAAGTGGTGTGGCATACATGGTTGAAGTGGTGTGGCATACATGGTTGAAGTGGTGTGGCATACATGGTTGAAGTGGTGTGGCATACATGGTTGAAGTGGTGTGGCATACATGTTTGAAGTGGTGTGGCATACATGTTTGAAGTGGTGTGGCATATATGGTTGAAGTGGTGTGGCATATATGGTTGAAGTGGTGTGGCATACATGGTTGAAGTGGTGTGGCATACATGGTTGAAGTGGTGTGGCATACATGGTTGAAGTGGTGTGGCATACATGGTTGAAGTGGTGTGGCATACATGGTTGAAGTGGTGTGGCATACATGGTTGAAGTGGTGTGGCATACATGGTTGAAGTGGTGTGGCATACATGGTTGAAGTGGTGTGGCATACATGGTTGAAGTGGTGTGGCATACATGGTTGAAGTGGTGTGGCATACATGGTGGAAGTGGTGTGGCATACATGGTGGAAGTGGTGTGGCATACATGGTGGAAGTGGTGTGGCATACATGGTTGAAGTGGTGTGGCATACATGGTTGAAGTGGTGTGGCATACATGGTTGAAGTGGTGTGGCATACATGGTTGAAGTGGTGTGGCATACATGGTTGAAGTGGTGTGGCATACATGGTTGAAGTGGTGTGGCATACATGGTTGAAGTGGTCAGACATGGTTAAAGTGGTGTCAGTGTTCAATCTTTACATTTCTAAAGGTCATGACAATCCTTTCCCTGATTCCCAGTTTCCAGAAACATTTGGAAAATCACTAATATATGCCATTGTATTGAGAAGCAGAATGGAGTTGGAGGCAGTCTTCTGCTAGCTTGAGAGCCAATGGGAGCAAACCCTGCACTGGGGGTTGAATCCAGATATCTGTTTATAAGCACTTATGTTAAGACAGTTCCACAAGTTCAAACATAGTTAGCATCATTATGGCACAGATCTGAGATTTCTATAGAAATATTGCAGCGTAGAATTGTCTATGTCTATCACTGGTATGTTTGCCTTCTCTGGTGGGTATAGTCTCTAGCACTGGTACGTTTGCCTTCTCTAGTGGGTACAGTCTCTAGCACTGGTACGTTTGCCTTCTCTGGTGGGTACAGTCTCTAGCACTGGTACGTTTGCCTTCTCTAGTGGATACAGGGGTACAATCAACTTGATCTGCTTATATAATATTGGTTGTTTTAGAAACTTGAAGCCTATTGGGCTCTCACTTGCTTTCAACCTGCTGTTCTAGAGTATTTTAGTTCATTATTAAGTAAACACAAAATGTGATATTGTTAAACATCTTCCTTAAGGTTTACCCAAGCATTTCATGTGTTGATGTTTCTTCTGTTAACCACTGCTTGCTGTTTTGTTAATTGAAATAATCATATGTAATATTAAATTGCTTTTTTCCCCCTTGTCTGCATGGGCACAACAACAGTTTCAATGTGGCTTTTTTCCCCTTGTCTGCATGGACACAACAACAGTTTCAATTTGTTGTTTTGTATCTCCTTAGCTTCCTGCTTAGTCTTCCCCAGGGACATTTGATGTTTGTTCCCAATATTTTCTACATACATGATGTCCTGTGTGCTACATGTGCATTGTAGTTTGATACCAGTAGCAGTGATGCTGCTGGGCTAGATTAAGTAAGATGCACCACTCAAAGCCACACACATGTTTTTCACATGCATCCTTGGTTCACGTGTTTTAGACTTCAGAACATAAAATATTTACATCCAAAATGGTCTCAACATTACAATTAAAGGCTCTCGTTTGTGAAATTAATGTAGTGTCATGAAAAAGAAAGAGTCAGTAGCTCTGGAAATTTAATGTATGTTATGATGTATGTTACATCAGCTAAAGTCATCACCGAAAGGTGACTGTGTGTGTAGTTTAATAATTCAGCTACAGTCATCACCGAAAGGTGACTGTGTGTGTAGTGTGATAATTGAGCTAAAGTCATCACCCAAAGATGACTGTGTATGTAGTGTGATAATTGACCACACAGGTTTCAGTCCATGATCAATGAGTTCAAGTTGTAACATGTGGCAGTTTTTGATTGGTGTTTATATGTTGAAATATATTCCAGCTTTCTACAGTTTACTGAAAGATATGTTAGCAGCTCTAACCTGTACAACATTCCATGAACTTGCATTTATGGGAGATCCATTATTACCATCATGTTCTAGAAGTAGTTTGCTCAGTGCCTTCTTGTGAATTGACCAACATACAACATATATTTCATCTTTATGATCCATGCTTGTTTTATTTTAAATTTAGAATGTATTGAAGTATTTTTAAATATTATTTTTTGCCCTCCGCTAGTTATGTTTTTTTAAAAATAATTCCAAATTAGGTAATGTTTGTAAATATTGCTCTTTTTTCTTTTCTTGTTTCACTATTTATTTATTTATTGTTTCAAATTCTCACCTGTCTACACTGAATGAAAAATAACAAGAGATCCTTAGTAGTTGTGATGTCATTTTTTTTTGTTATCTTGTTCTGAGTTGTTGTTGTCAGCAGTAGCAAGTAATACTTCACTCTTAGTTGGTGAT
This sequence comes from Candidula unifasciata, assembly GCA_905116865.2. Taxonomy (NCBI): domain Eukaryota; kingdom Metazoa; phylum Mollusca; class Gastropoda; order Stylommatophora; family Geomitridae; genus Candidula; species Candidula unifasciata. The sequence goes on from CAJHNH020000630.1 coordinate 226,672, forward strand.
AATGTTTGGTTAGTCATTACCACATGAGTTGTTGTTGTTGTCAGCAGTAGCAAGTAATACTTCTCTTAGTTGGTGATGATGTTTGGTTAGTCATTACCACGTGCAGGGCTGCTGAGGATCGATGGTACCAGTGTGGGGTCTCTACTCAGGACACTTATGAATGACACAACAGCTAGTATTCAGTATTGTTGATGGAGATGTCCCTGCTGAAGACCTTGTGTCGTTATGGAAGGACATGTCAGAAAATCTGATCACCTCACCTACTTGTTATCTTGTTTACATGTGAAAACTTGTCAGTTTCTTATATTTGACTAAAGTGTTTTTTTTTTGACATCTGAATGAAAAGTGTCTTGACTAGTTTGTGAATGCTAGTTTCAATGTGTGATGATCATTTGTCTGTGACTTGTGTGCTCTTGTCTGTGACTTGTGTGCTCTTGTCTGTGACTTGTGTGCTCTTGTCTGTGACTTGTGTGCTCTGTTTTTGGCTGAGAGTTTCCCTGTAGTACATTTCTGTTACATGGGTAAGGGGATGTCAGCGACACTCAGATCTAGAGATTCTGCAGGAAATACTGGTTCTCACGCTGTCCGCTTGGGTTCTCACGCTGTCCGCTTGGGTTCTGACGCTGTCCGCTTGGGTTCTGACGCTGTCCGCTTGGGTTCTGGGCCTCCATTTTGGAGAACAATGAATAGACCCACTGCCTCCTCCCCATCACCCCTCCTTCCACCACCCATCCTCCCCATCACCCCTCCTTCCACCACCCATCCTCCCCATCACCCCTCCTTCCACCACCCATCCTCCCCATCACCCCTCCTTCCACCACCCATCCTCTCTACCCCTCTCCCCACCACCCCTCCTTCCACCACCCATCCTCCCCACCACCCCCTCCCCATCACTCCTCCTTCCACCACCCATCCTCTCCACCCCCCTCCTCCCCATCACCCCTCCTTCCACCACCCATCCTCTCTACCCCCCTCCCCATCACCCCTCCTTCCACCACCCATCCTCTCTACCCCCCTCCTCCCCATCACCCCTCCTTCCACCACCCATACTCTCTACCCCCCTCCTCCCCATCACCCCTCCTTCCACCACCCATCCTCTCTACCCCCCTCCTCCCCATCACCCCTCCTTCCACCACCCATCCTCTCTACCCCCTACCCATCACCCCTCCTTCCACCACCCATCCTCTCTACCCCCCCCCCCTCCTTCCACCACCCATCCTCTCTACCCCCCCCCCCCTCCTTCCATCTCCCCCTCCCTCCCCATCACCCCTCCTTCCACCACCCATCCTCTCTACCCCCTCCCTCCCCATCACCCCTCCTCTCCACCACCCCTCCTCTCCACCACACCTCCTCCCCACCATCCCTCCTCCCATCAAAATCGTGTTGTAGGAGGCAACTAATGAGGGTTATTTCCTTCAAAGTACGAGTGCATATACCTGAGAGGCAAGGAACCAACAGTCCGCGTACAGATAAACCAGATCTGTAAAATGGATGTGCATACAAAACTCAAGTTCTGCATGAAAGCCAAAGTCCAGGAGTGGATGAGCAGCCAGAACTTTCCATGGAGCTTACAGCTAAGGCTAAGAAGAAGAAGTAGATTCTCACACACACGCACACAAAGTAGATTCTCACACACATGCACACAAAGTAGATTTTCACACACATGCACACATAGTAGATTCTCACACACATGCACACAAAGTAGATTCTCACACACATGCACACAAAGTAGATTCTCACTCACACGCACACAAAGTAGATTCTCACACACACGCACACAAAGTAGATTCTCACACACATGCACACAAATTAGATTCTCACATACATGCACACAAAGTAGATTCTCACATACATGCACACAAAGTAGATTCTCACACACATGCACACAAAGTAGATTCTCACACACATGCACACAAAGTAGAATCTCACACACATGCAAACAAAGGTTCTCACACACATGCACACAAAGTAGATTCTCACACACACGCACACAAAGTAGGTTCTCACATACATGCACACAAAGTAGATTCTCACACACATGCACACAAAGTAGAATCTCACACACATGCACACAAAGTAGGTTCTCACACACACGCACACAAAGTAGGTTCTCACACACACGCACACAAAGTAGGTTCTCACACACATGCACACAAAGTAGATTCTCACACACATGCACACAAAGTAGATTCTCACACACACGCACACAAAGTAGATTCTCACACACATGCACACAAAGTAGATTCTCACACACACGCACACAAAGTAGGTTCTCACACACACGCACACAAAGTAGATTCTCACACACATGCACACAAAGTAGGTTCTCACACACACGCACTCAAAGTAGGTTCTCACACACATGCACACAAATGAAACAGTCAAGCTCTGACTGACATGAAAACAATCCTTAAGGGAGAAAAGATCGGTTATAAATGGAACAAGCAATTGTTCCATGGCTGTGGATAATCTTCCCTCTGACTGCATCTTTTCTCGTAGCCAACTCTTCATTTCAAATTAATTTGTAAAATTGAAAACACAGACATATCACGGTTGAGTGGAGGAAATAAAATAAATACAATTTCTAGTGATCAGCACTCACAGAGGTAGAGGAAATGAAACAAATACAATTTCTAGTGATCAGCACTCACAGAGGTAGAGGAAAGAAAATAAATACAATTGCTAGTGATCAGCACTCACAGAGGTAGAGGAAAGAAAATAAATACAATTTCTAGTGATCAGCACTCACAGAGGTAGAGGAAAGAAAATAAATACAATTTCTAGTGATCAGCACTCACAGAGGTAGAGGAAAGAACAAGATTAGAGGACATGCTGGACTATGTAATAATTGAAGGCTATAAGTGACCACATGGGGTATTTTACATACCGGCCACAGATGAATAGTTTGTATCTAACTGGTCACATGTCAAAATACACTTGTTTTTATCGGCAACATGCCATTATCTTTTGGAAGTAGTAGACAGCTCTAACCCATGTGTTGTGAGGATGTGTAAGATAGCTCTGTGTTGTGAGGATGTGTAAGATAGCCCCGTGCTGTGAGGATGTGTAAGATAGCCCCGTGCTGTGAGGATGTGTAAGATAGCTCTGTGTTGTGAGGATGTGTAAGATAGCCCCGTGCTGTGAGGATGTGTAAGATAGCCCCGTGCTGTGAGGATGTGTAAGATAGCCCCGTGCTGTGAGGATGTGTAAGATAGCTCTGTGTTGTGAGGATGTGTAAGATAGCCCCGTGCTGTGAGGATGTGTAAGATAGCCCCGTGCTGTGAGGATGTGTAAGATAGCTCTGTGCTGTGAGGATCTGTAAGATGGCTCTGTGTTGTGAGGATCTGTAAGATAGCTCTGTGTTGTGAGGATCTTTGAGATAGCTCTGTGTTGAGAGGCAGAATAGCATGGGGGTTGGTCACAAAAGTGTATGGATGACCCTTAGTGCAACAGAGCCAGACAGATGATACCACATCTGCTTGATAATGGAGGTGGAGGCAGTCACTGCAGTCTTCTGCTAGTTTGAGAGCCAGCTGCACACACCTGTCATGACTGTAACAGACTCACAAATATGCTGCCAAAGGTGGAGTCATGCATCCTACATGCAGAGTGGCAAGCATCACCCCATAGCTCTGAGGTTGTAGGCATCCTTTGGATCTTTTCTTCAGTTCATGCATTGGGAAGCTAACAGGCATACATACTGGCTGGCTGTACACCACTTGCATTGGGAAGCTAACAGGCATACATAATGGCTGGCTGTACACCCCTTGGATTGGGAAGCTAACAGGCATACATACTGGCAGGCTGTACACCACTTGGTTGTGAATTGATTTGTAACAAGCCAGCTGTCGACAAGGCCTTCCAGGAAGGCATCATGATCTGGAGAGAATGGTGCAGGGGGAAGGTGGATTGATCAGAAAATCTGGCTGACATTGAACTGTTTCTGTTGTCAATGTCTGTAGGTGCTATGTCCCTCTCACATTAGTTCATAGATGTGATACTCAAGAAGACACGTCTACAGATGTTCTGTCCCTCTCAGATTAGTTCACAGATGTGATACTCAAGAAGACATGTCTACAGATGTTCTGTGTCTCTCAGATTAGTTCACAGATGTGATACTCAAGAAGACATGTCTACAGATGTTCTGTGTCTCTCAGATTAGTTCACAGATGTGATACTCAAGAAGACACGTCTACAGATGTTCTGTCCCTCTCAGATTAGTTCACAGATGTGATACTCAAGACATGTCTACAGATGTTCTGTCCCTCTCAGATTAGTTCACAGATGTGATACTCAAGAAGACATGTCTACAGATGTTCTGTGTCTCTCAGATTAGTTCACAGATGTGATACTCAAGAAGACACGTCTACAGATGTTCTGTCCCTCTCAGATTAGTTCACAGATGTGATACTCAAGAAGACATGTCTACAGATGTTCTGTACCTCTCAGATTATTTCACAGATGTGATACTCAAGAAGACATGTCTACAGATGTTCTGTGTCTCTCAGATTAGTTCACAGATGTGATACTCAAGACATGTCTACAGATGTTCTGTCCCTCTCAGATTAGTTCACAGATGTGATACTCAAGAAGACACGTCTACAGATGTTCTGTACCTCTCAGATTAGTTCACAGATGTGATACTCAAGGTTTGTAGATGATCTCTAACTGTCAGAACTAGCATTTTTTTCTGACCTGGACTCGAACATATCTGGGAAAGTATACAACATACATGACACTTTCAACTGGATTATCCCATTAATGACAGATACTACATGAATAATAATACATTAATACTAGAGCATTCAGTTCTGATATTGTTGGCAGTCGGGCCAGGAACACACCAGTTACAGGTTCAGAAAAGATAGCGTGAATGAGCCATGTTGAACCCCACCAGGACTGTATAATGAGCCATGTTCAACCCCACCAGGACTGCACAATGAGCCATGTTCAACACCACCAGGACTGCACAATGAGCCATATTTTACCCCGCCAGGACTGCACAATGAGCCATGTTTTACCCCACCAGGACTGTACAATGAGCCATGTTCAACCCCGCCAGGACTGTACAATGAGCCATGTTCAACACCACCAGGACTGCACAATGAGCCATGTTCAACCCCAACAGGACTGCACAATGAGCCATGTTCAACCCCAACAGGACTGTACAATGAGCCATGTTCAACACCACCAGGACTGTACAATGAGCCATGTTCAACCCCACCAGGACTGCACAATGAGCCATGTTCAACCCCACCAGGACTGCACAATGAGCCATGTTCAACCCCACCAGGACTGCACAATGAGCCATGCTGAACCCCACCAGGACTGTACAATGAGCCATGTTCAACACCACCAGGACTGTACAATGAGCCATGTTCAACCCCACCAGGACTGCACAATGAGCCGAGTTCAACCCCACCAGGACTGCACAATGAGCCATGTTCAACCCCACCAGGACTGCACAATGAGCCATGCTGAACCCCACCAGGACTGCACAATGAGCCATTCTGAACCCCACTAGGACTGCACAATGAGCCATGTTCAACCCCACCAGGACTGCACAATGAGCCATGTTCAACCCCACCAGGACTGCACAATGAGCCATGTTCAACCCCACCAGGACTGCACAATGAGCCATGTTCAACCCCACCAGGACTGCACAATGAGCCATTCTGAACCCCACTAGGACTGCACAATGAGCCATGTTCAACCCCACCAGGACTGCACAATGAGCCATGTTCAACCCCACCAGGACTGCACAATGAGCCATGTTCAACCCCGCCAGGACTGCACAATGAGCCATGCTGAACCCCACCAGGACTGCACAATGAGCCATGCTGAACCCCACTAGGACTGCACAATGAGCCATGTTCAACCCCACCAGGACTGCACAATGAACCATGCTGAACCCCACTAGGACTGCACAATGAGCCATGCTGAACCCCACTAGGACTGCACAATGAGCCATGCTGAACCCCACTAGGACTGCACAATGAGCCATGTTCAACCCCACCAGGACTGTACAATGAGCCATGTTCAACACCACCAGGACTGTACAATGAGCCATGCTGAACCCCACTAGGACTGCACAATGAGCCATGCTGAACCCCACTAGGACTGCACAATGAGCCATGTTCAACCCCACCAGGACTGCACAATGAGCCATGTTTTACCCCACCAGGACTGCACAATGAGCCATGTTCAACACCAACAGGACTGTACAATGAGTCATGTTCAACCCCGCCAGGACTGCACAATGAGCCATGTTTTACCCCACCAGGACTGCACAATGAGCCATGTTCAACACCACCAGGACTGTACAATGAGCCATGTTCAACACCACCAGGACTGTACAATGAGCCATGTTCAACACCACCAGGACTGTACAATGAGCCATGTTCAACCCCACCAGGACTGTACATTAGGATATTATCTACAGGTCATTTGGGTGTGTTGGTAAATGAAAGCACAGAGACACTGACTGATTCTGCACCGCATGATGGTGACTTAAGATGTTGTAATTGTCCTTTGGGAGCGAGAGAACAGTGCGGAGGCACACATAGATCATCATGGTACAGGAGGATTTCACTGCGAGAAGTTGAGTTGAGTCAAGCATTGACATGACAGCACTCGGGGCATTCCCGTGCATGCTCCGTCCTCATCTTCAGCAGCCAGTGCAAAGTTCCAATACTGATGGTACCGGTCACAATCTGGTTAAAAATCCGTCTTGCCTTTCCTCTCAGTGTAGTGAGCCGACCAGACCCTCTTGTTACACGCAGGTGCCTCATTCTCTCCAGGCCATAATAATTGTCTTTCTCTACTGATTCCTTTAATTGTTCCCAAAGGGCCTTGACAACATTTGCCTTGTCATGTCTCAATTCACCACCCAGTGGTGCGGATCCAGCCAATCTATCTTTCTGTTCATTACCCACCACGCCGGCATAGCCTGGAGAAAAGATCCAAAGTATGCTCACAACCCGTGACCTTTCCAGTGAAGCTTGCCACTCTGCTTGAAGCATCCCTGTCTTCACCTTTTTCAGCATGCTTTCAGAGTCTGTTACAATCACGATATGTGTGTGCATCTTGTTCTCTAGCCACAGAAGATCTGCAGCAACCGCCTCCACCTCCATTCTCATGCTAGATGTTGTGATGTTGTATGCTAGGCGGTCTTGTACTAAATACTGCGAAGAGTGATCCGGGAATCCGGCCGACCCTCAACACTCAAGGGAAAGATGAGACGGGTGTACTAAGAGAATTGCTTGCTGCTGAAAATGGGAACCTAGTTCTTTTTGGAATCACCCAGTTGCTCTGATGTCGATTCTTAATTCAGAATTCTCAATGTTTTTAATTTGGTGGGGCGGGCGGGTTTGATCTTCAGTATTTTTAATACTTGATCTCCACTTTTAACACTGAACAAGTCAAGACATCAACAGCATCACCATTATAGTCATCCTCTTGTGCCATTTATATTTCGTCGTCTATTCCTTCACTCCATTCTAAGACAATACATTTACTTATAGTTTTCAAAAGTTGTGTATTCCCCATTGTCTTTAAGAAGTAGTTTACTTGACCCCCCCCCCCAAAATTGGCTCGTTACATTGTGTGATATCATGTCTTTGAGAAGTAGTTTACTTGATCCCCCAACAACTGGCTCGTTACATTGTGTGATATCGTGTCTTTGAGAAGTAGTTTACTTGATCCCCCAACAACTGGCTTGTTACATTGTGTGATATCATGTCTTTGAGAAGTAGTTTACTTGATCCCCCAACAACTGGCTCGTTACATTGTGTGATATCGTGTCTTTGAGAAGTAGTTTACTTGATCCCCGAGCAACTGGCTCGGTACATTGTGTGATATCATGTCTTTGAGAAGTAGTTTACTTGATCCCCGAACAACTGGCTCGGTACATTGTGTGATATCATGTCTTTGAGAAGTAATTTACTTGATCCCCCAACAATTGGCTCGTTACATTGTGTGATACCGTGTCTTTGAGAAGTAGTTTACTTGATCCCCCAACACTGGCTATGTACATTGTGTGATATCGTGTCTTTGAGAAGTAGTTTACTTGATCCCCCAACAACTGGCTATGTACATTGTGTGATATCGTGTCTTTGAGAAGTAGTTTACTTGATCCCCCAACAACTGGCTCGGTACATTGTGTGATATCATGTCTTTGAGAAGTAGTTTACTTGATCCCCCAACAACTGGCTCGTTACATTGTGTGATATCGTGTCTTTGAGAAGTAGTTTACTTGATCCCCCAACAATTGGCTCGTTACATTGTGTGATATCATGTCTTTGAGAAGTAGTTCACTTGATCCCCCAACAACTGGCTATGTACATTGTGTGATATCGTGTCTTTGAGAAGTAGTTTACTTGATCCCCCAACAATTGGCTCGTTACATTGTATGATATCATGTCTTTGAGAAGTAGTTTACTTGATCCCCCAACAATTGGCTATGTACATTGTGTGATATCGTGTCTTTGAGAAGTAGTTTACTTGATCCCCCAACAATTGGCTATGTACATTGTGTGATATCGTGTCTTTGAGAAGTAGTTTACTTGATCCCCCAACAATTGGCTCGTTACATTGTATGATATCATGTCTTTGAGAAGTAGTTTACTTGATCCCCCAACAACTGGCTCGTTACATTGTGTGATATCGTGTCTTTGAGAAGTAGTTTACTTGATCCCCCAACAATTGGCTCGTTACATTGTGTGATATCATGTCTTTGAGAAGTAGTTCACTTGATCCCCCAACAACTGGCTATGTACATTGTGTGATATCGTGTCTTTGAGAAGTAGTTTACTTGATCCCCCAACAATTGGCTCGTTACATTGTATGATATCATGTCTTTGAGAAGTAGTTTACTTGATCCCCCAACAATTGGCTATGTACATTGTGTGATATCGTGTCTTTGAGAAGTAGTTTACTTGATCCCCCAACAATTGGCTATGTACATTGTGTGATATCGTGTCTTTGAGAAGTAGTTTACTTGATCCCCCAACAATTGGCTCGTTACATTGTATGATATCATGTCTTTGAGAAGTAGTTTACTTGATCCCCCAACAATTGGCTCGGTACATTGTATGATATCATGTCTTTGAGAAGTAGTTTACTTGATCCCCCAACAATTGGCTATGTACATTGTGTGATATCGTGTCTTTGAAAAGTAGTTTACTTGATCCCCCAACAATTGGCTCGTTACATTGTATGATATCATGTCTTTGAGAAGTAGTTTACTTGATCCCCCAACAATTGGCTCGGTACATTGTATGATATCATGTCTTTGAGAAGTAGTTTACTTGACCCCCCCAACAATTGGCTATGTACATTGTGTGATATCGTGTCTTTGAAAAGTAGTTTACTTGATCCCCCAACAATTGGCTCGTTACATTGTGTGATATCATGTCTTTGAGAAGTAGTTTACTTGACCCCCCAACAATTGGCTCGGTACATTGTGTGATATCATGTCTTTGAGAAGTAGTTTACTTGACCCCCCAACAATTGGCTCGTTACATTGTGTGATATCGTGTCTTTGAAAAGTAGTTTACTTGATCCCCCAACAATTGGCTCGGTACATTGTATGATATCATATCTTTGAGAAGTAGTTTACTTGACCCCCCTAACAATTGGCTATGTACATTGTGTGATATCGTGTCTTTGAAAAGTAGTTTACTTGATCCCCCAACAATTGGCTCGTTACATTGTGTGATATCATGTCTTTGAGAAGTAGTTTACTTGACCCCCCAACAATTGGCTCGGTACATTGTGTGATATCGTGTCTTTGAAAAAACGGATACACGTTTGTTCTTGTTTCCTACCAGCTGTTGTAATGATACAGGCTTTTAAAAAAAATGGGGGGGGGGGGGTTTAAGTAAAGGAGATCTTTGTGAAGTGACAAGGTCTCATTTTGGGATACCACACTATCTGTACCCGGCCAAACCTTACTGTGGTTTAGTTTGGCTAAATGGAAAAGAAAGAAAATAGAAAGAAAACAGACAGAGCATGTGTCTATCATGGTTAGTTTTGTCATCATTGTCTGCGCAGATAAAGTGAATGTCTTGCTGGTGGACTCTAAAACACGCAACATAAAATGGTGTCATTTTAATAGTGGTCGTCTAAATTAAATTATTAGCCCCCCCCCCCCCCCCCTCTCTCTCCACCCCCCACCCGAAAAAAAAAATAATTGTGATTTCTCTGTCTCATGCAAAATCTTTTTTTTTTTTTTTAAAGATCTGGAAATAAAAATTACAACTATACTTAAAAAAAAAAAAAAAAAACTAATTGGCTAAAACAAAACAAAAAAGTGAGAATAGCTGAGGCAGCGTTAGTAAAATAAAAACATAAATAAATGTGGAAATGAAAACTGGAAAATGATGTGTTCAGCTGTCTCAGTTAACAGCCCCCCCCCCCCCCCCTCCCACTCATAATCCACAGACTACTTCTATTTCCTCTTCTCTGACGCATTTAAAATTCATCACATGCAAATCAACAAAAAACAGAAACAAATATATTAAAATGTGAATTTGAGAGGTGCGTCCAGAAACACGTACGAACGTGACTGGAAGAAGAAAAAAAGAATATTAACATTCGAGTAAATTCTACTCCACTCACGAGAAAATGCATAGAAACTGCCTGAGAAATGTTTTGAAAAGCCGGTAAGCAATATGAATCCATTCTGTGCGGTTTTTTAAAGATTTGTTTCGAAAATTGTCATCGCCGCGTATTTGAAACTATGATAGGTGGCATCCTGACATCAAAGCTGTGAAGCTAACTGACTGGTCACAATTTTAGGCCGGGGCAGCTGTGATGCTAACTGACTGGTCACAGTTTTAGGCTGGTTCAGCTGTGAAGCTAACTGACTGGTCACAGTTTTAGGCTGGTTCAGCTGTGAAGCTAACTGACTGGTCCCTGTTTTAGGCTGGTTCAGCTGTGAAGCTAACTGACTGGTCCCTGTTTTAGGCTGGTTCAGCTGTGAAGCTAACTGACTGGTCCCTGTTTTAGGCTGGTTCAGCTGTAAAGCTAACTGACTGGTCCCTGTTTTAGGCTGGTTCAGCTGTGAAGCTAACTGACTGGTCCCTGTTTTAGGCTGGTTCAGCTGTGAAGCTAACTGACTGGTCACAGTTTAAGGCTGGTTCAGCTGTGAAGCTAACTGACTGGTCCCTGTTTTAGGCTGGTTCAGCTGTGAAGCTAACTGACTGGTCACAGTTTTAGGCTGGTTCAGCTGTGAAGCTAACTGACTGGTCCCTGTTTTAGGCTGGTTCAGCTGTGAAGCTAACTGACTGGTCACAGTTTTAGGCTGGTTCAGCTGTGAAGCTAACTGACTGGTCCCTGTTTTAGGCTGGTTCAGCTGTGAAGCTAACTGACTGGTCCCTGTTTTAGGCTGGTTCAGCTGTGAAGCTAACTGACTGGTCCCTGTTTTAGGCTGGTTCAGCTGTGAAGCTAACTGACTGGTCCCTGTTTTAGGCTGGTTCAGCTGTGAAGCTAACTGACTGGTCCCTGTTTTAGGCTGGTTCAGCTGTGAAGCTAACTGACTGGTCACAATTTTAGGCTGGTTCAGCTGTGAAGCTAACTGACTGGTCCCTGTTTTAGGCTGGTTCAGCTGTGAAGCTAACTGACTGGTCACAATTTTAGGCTGGTTCAGCTGTGAAGCTAACTGACTGGTCCCTGCACTAGAGCAGTTGCCATGGGCCGGAATTTCTTAGTCATTATGTTCAACCAGATAATAAATAGTGACATGACTGTGTCCGAATAAATAGTGACATGACTTTTGTGTCAGAATAAATAGTGACATGACTTTTGTGTCAGAATAAATAGTGACATGACTGTGTCCGAATAAATAGTGACATGACTTTTGTGTCAGAATAAATAGTGACATGACTTTTGTGTCAGAATAAATAGTGACATGACTTTTGTGTCAGAATAAATAGTGACATGACTGTGTCCGAATAAATAGTGACATGACTTTTGTTTCAGAATAAATAGTGACATGACTTTGTGCCAGAATAAATAGTGACATGACTTTGTGCCAGAATAAATAGTGACATGACTTTGTGTAAGAATAAATAGTGACATGACTTTTGTGCCAGAATAAATAGTGACATGACTTTTGTGTCAGAATAAATAGTGACATGACTTTTGTGCCAGAATAAATAGTGACGTGACTTTGTGTCAGAATAAATAGTCACGTGACCTTTGTGTCAGAATAAATAGTGACATGACTTTTGTGTCAGAAATCTTTTCACTGTAGTTGTGGATTGGGTTCAGACATCACTGCAGGCGTGTCATACTTGTGTTTGGCTGAGAGGAAAACTGGCATATTAAATACTGCTGTGTGTTTGGTGCAGGATTTCTTCTCTGAAATATGTTTAATTGAAAGTTACAATTTACTTGTTACCTATAGTCAAACATGAGGTTTTAACTGACCGATAAGTTTAAAGGATAACATATGTGATGTTTTGTCCACCTATATTGGTATTGTAAGTTGTAATAAAAGGGATCAGGAAAATGTGCAAATGGGGGAGATAAAAAAAAAATTCAGCCATACAAATATTGGAAAAATCTGTCACAGGTACTGGCCTCTTGGGATGTACATTTTCTTTTATATATTTGTAATTCTTTCCTGGAGTGCGTTATTATAAAACACATACTATTTCCATTATAGGAGAGTTTTGATAAATTTGTCATGTTTTCAAACATATACATCAAATGCTCATTCTTGTTATTTTCTTCTTTTTCAGAAAAAAATCATGATAATCATCTGCATATGTGTGCTGATCATCATCCTGGTTGGAGTGATAGGTGGCACTTTTGGCTGACATCTCTAGATCTCTAGTCCCAATTATTCAATTGTTCCACATTGTGCTGCTGCTTCCCTCTTTATCGCCTGCCATCAGAAAGTTACAGTGATCATTTGATTTCTGCATCGCCAGGTGCAGTCAAGTTGACTGTTTGCAACTCACTTTTCAGGATGTTTTGTTTTTATAGCAATCTTGAGGTAATTCCAGTTTGTTTTGTGTAAAGTTGAGCTGGTGTATGTTTAATGTCATAGATGATTTACAAAGCTGCATGGTCTCTGTCAGAAACACTTTCAGACTTCATGTACAAGTGAAATGTCACAATGATCCACAGTGACTAGTTTATACTGAAACTTAGCTTGACTATGTGTTAACTTTGAGTACTGAAGAGTCACAGCTGGAGGATGCTGGGACAGCCAGAACATTAAGGCTATTAGAAACAGAGATCGATTGCAATCGATGATGAAGAAATAAGAAATGTCGCAGATTTGGAATACCTAGGCTCAGCGGTGAACAACAATTCTGACTGCATAAAGAAGCAACAAAAAAAAACAAAAAAAAACACTTCAGCATTGCAGACATGAAACAGCATGAAAAACCTACGGCATAGCACCTGCACATGACTTGCTTTGAGATCAAGTGTCCTTCTCTTGACAGCTTATGGATGTCAGTCGTGGACCATTTCTCACTGAGTCATTGACAAAAAATGTAGAGTTTTTTAATTGCAATGTTGTACCATGACCAAGAAGAAGAAAAACATTGACTCTTCTTTTGATCTCAACATGGAGGAGAATCAGCTTGTAATCAGTTTCCTGCCCAGAAAGTTGAGCTATGTTGGCCAAGATGAACCTGGACAAGACTGTGATGGTGGATAGCTACCAGAAAATTGATGATAAGTCTTTCATTCTTATAGCCAATGATCTGGCATGATGGTGAGACTTTCATTCTTATAGCCAATGATCTGGCATGATGATAAGACTTTCATTCTTATAGCCAATGATCTGGCATGATGGTGAGACTTTCATTCTTATAGCCAATGATCTGGCATGATGATAAGACTTTCATTCTTATAGCCAATGATCTGGCATGATGATAAGTCTTTCATTCTTATAGCCAATGATCTGGCATGATGGTGAGACTTTCATTCTTATAGCCAATGATCTGGCATGATGATAAGACTTTCATTCTTATAGCCAATGATCTGGCATGATGATGAGACTTTCATTCTTATAGCCAATGATCTGGCATGATGATAAGACTTTCATTCTTATAGCCAATGATCTGGCATGATGATGAGACTTTCATTCTTATAGCCAATGATCTGGCATGATGGTGAGACTTTCATTCTTATAGCCAATGATCTGGCATGATGATGAGACTTTCATTCTTATAGCCAATGATCTGGCATGATGGTGAGACTTTCATTCTTATAGCCAATGATCTGGCATAGACTTTCATTCTTATAGCCAATGATCTGGCATGATGATGAGACTTTCATTCTTATAGCCAATGATCTGGCATGATGATAAGACTTTCATTCTTATAGCCAATGATCTGGCATGATGATAAGACTTTCATTCTTATAGCCAATGATCTGGCATGATGATAAGACTTTCATTCTTATAGCCAATGATCTGGCATGATGATAAGACTTTCATTCTTATAGCCAATGATCTGGCATGATGATAAGTCTTTCATTCTTATAGCCAATGATCTGGCATGATGATAAGACTTTCATTCTTATAGCCAATGATCTGGCATGATGATAAGACTTTCATTCTTATAGCCAATGATCTGGCATGATGATAAGACTTTCATTCTTATAGCCAATGATCTGGCATGATGATAAGACTTTCATTCTTATAGCCAATGATCTGGCATGATGATAAGACTTTCATTCTTATAGCCAATGATCTGGCATGATGATAAGACTTTCATTCTTATAGCCAATGATCTGGCATGATGATAAGACTTTCATTCTTATAGCCAATGATCTGGCATGATGATAAGACTTTCATTCTTATAGCCAATGATCTGGCATGATGATAGACTTTCATTCTTATAGCCAATGATCTGGCATGATGATAAGACTTTCATTCTTATAGCCAATGATCTGGCATGATGATGCAATGATGATAAGACTTTCATTCTTATAGCCAATGATCTGGCATGATGATAAGACTTTCATTCTTATAGCCAATGATCTGGCATGATGATAAGACTTTCATTCTTATAGCCAATGATCTGGCATGATGACTTTCATTCTTATAGCCAATGATCTGGCATGATGAGACTTTCATTCTTATAGCCAATGATCTGGCATGATGATAAGACTTTCATTCTTATAGCCAATGATCTGGCATGATGATAAGACTTTCATTTTCATCTGGCTGATGATAAGTCTTTCATTCTTAGCCAATGATCTGGCATGATGATAAGACTTTCATTCTTATAGCCAATGATCTGGCATGATGATAAGACTTTCATTCTTATAGCCAATGATCTGGCATGATGATAAGACTTTCATTCTTATAGCCAATGATCTGGCATGATGATAAGACTTTCATTCTTATAGCCAATGATCTGGCATGATGATAAGACTTTCATTCTTATAGCCAATGATCTGGCATGATGATAAGACTTTCATTCTTATAGCCAATGATCTGGCATGATGATAAGACTTTCATTCTTATAGCCAATGATCTGGCATGATGATAAGACTTTCATTCTTATAGCCAATGATCTGGCATGATGATGAGACTTTCATTCTTATAGCCTGGCATGATCTGGCATGATGATGCAGACTTTCATTCTTATAGCCAATGATCTGGCATGATGATGAGACTTTCATTCTTATAGCCAATGATCTGGCATGATGGTGAGACTTTCATTCTTATAGCCAGCCAATGATCTGGCATGATGATAGCCAAGATCTTTCATTCTTATAGCCAATGATCTGGCATGATGGTGAGACTTTCATTCTTATAGCCAATGATCTGCATGATGATGAGACTTTCATTCTTATAGCCAATGATCTGCATGATGGTGAGACTTTCATTCTTTTCAATTGAGACTTTCATTCTTATAGCCAATGATCTGGCATGATGATGAGACTTTCATTCTTATAGCCAATGATCTGGCATGATGATGAGACTTTCATTCTTATAGCCAATGATCTGGCATGATGATGAGACTTTCATTCTTATAGCCAATGATCTGGCATGATGATGAGACTTTCATTCTTATAGCCAATGATCTGGCATGATGGTGAGACTTTCATTCTTATAGCCAATGATCTGGCATGATGGTGAGACTTTCATTCTTATAGCCAATGATCTGGCATGATGATGAGACTTTCATTCTTATAGCCAATGATCTGGCATGATGGTGAGACTTTCATTCTTATAGCCAATGATCTGGCATGATGATAAGACTTTTTCTTATAGCCAATGATCTGGCATGATGATAAGACTTTCATTCTTATAGCCAATGAATGATGGTGAGACTTTCATTCTGCCAATGATCTGATGGTGAGACTTTCATTCTTATAGCCAATGATCTGGCATGATGATAAGACTTTCATTCTTATAGCCAATGATCTGGCATGATGATAAGTCTTTTCATTCTTATAGCCAATGATCTGGCATGATGTCTTTGAGACTTTCATTCTTTCATTATAGCCAATGATCTGGCATGATGGTGGGATAACTTTCATTCTTATAGCCAATGATCTGGCATGATGATAAGACTTTCATTCTTTATAGCCAATGATCTGGCATGATGATAAGACTTTCATTCTTATAGCCAATGATCTGGCATGATGATGAGACTTTCATTCTTATAGCCAATGATCTGGCATGATGATGAGACTTTCATTCTTATAGCCAATGATCTGGCATGATGATAAGACTTTCATTCTTATAGCCAATGATCTGGCATGATGCATGAGACTTTCATTCTTATAGCCAATGATCTGGCATGATGATGATGATGATGAGACTTTCATTCTTATAGCCAATGATCTGGCATGATGGTGAGACTTTCATTCTTATAGCCAATGATCTGGCATGATGGTGAGACTTTCATTCTTATAGCCAATGATCTGGCATGATGATGAGACTTTCATTCTTATAGCCAATGATCTGGGCATGATGACTTTCATTCTTTCAATGATCTTCATTATAAGCCAATGATCTGGCATGATGATAAGACTTTCATTCTTATAGCCAATGATCTGGCATGATGGTGAGACTTTCATTCTTATAGCCAATGATCTGATGATGATAGACTTTCATTCTTATAGCCAATGATCTGGCATGATGATGAGACTTTCATTCTTATAGCCAATGATCTGGCATGATGATAAGACTTTCATTCTTATACTTTCATCTTATAGCAATGATCTGGCATGATGGTAACTTTCATTCTTTCATTCTTATAGCCAATGATGATCTGGCATGATGATAAGACTTTCATTCTTATAGCCAATGATCTGGCATGATGATAAGTCTTTCATTCTTATAGCCAATGATCTGGCGTGATGATAAGTCTTTCATTCTTATAGTCAATGATCTGGCATGATGATGAGACTTTCATTCTTATAGCCAATGATCTGGCATGATGATAAGTCTTTCATTCTTATAGCCAATGATCTGGCATGATGATAAGTCTTTCATTCTTATAGCCAATGATCTGGCATGATGATAAGTCTTTCATTCTTATAGCCAATGATCTGGCATGATGATAAGTCTTTCATTCTTATAGCCAATGATCTGGCATGATGATAAGTCTTTCATTCTTATAGCCAATGATCTGGCATGATGATAAGTCTTTCATTCTTATAGCCAATGATCTGGCATGATGATGATAAGTCTTTCATTCTTATCTGGCCAATGATAATCTGGCATGATGATAAGATAAGTCTTTCATTCTTATAGCCAATGATCTGGCATGATGATAAGACTTTCATTCTTATAGCCAATGATCTGGCATGATGATAAGACTTTCATTCTTATAGCCAATGATCTGGCATGATGATAAGACTTTCATTCTTATAGCCAATGATCTGGCATGATGATAAGACTTTCATTCTTATAGCCAATGATCTGGCATGATGATAAGACTTTCATTCTTATAGTCAATGATCTGGCATGATGATAAGACTTTCATTCTTATAGCCAATGATCTGGCATGATGATAAGACTTTCATTCTTATAGCCAATGATCTGGCATGATGATAAGACTTTCATTCTTATAGTCAATGATCTGGCATGATGATAAGACTTTCATTCTTATAGCCAATGATCTGGCATGATGATAAGACTTTCATTCTTATAGCCAATGATCTGGCATGATGATAAGACTTTCATTCTTATAGTCAATGATCTGGCATGATGATAAGTCTTTCATTCTTATAGCCAATGATCTGGCATGATGATAAGACTTTCATTCTTATAGCCAATGATCTGGCGTGCTCAGAGTGCTTGACCTGTGAATGAGATTTAAACAGAATGTAACTGAGAAGAAGGTAGATTAGAGATGATAGAGGAGTCATTGATTACTGATTGATCTGTACACAGATGGGGCCAGCGAACTTTCGCATAGAACTAGACAGGAGACCATTACTGACTTTGTTTAGAGCTTATTCCTTAGAGCTCATTGTAACATGTTCCCCATTTTAAGTCACGAATATTAGCAGCTGTCATTCCAACTGACATTGATTCTTGACTGATTTTTTTTAAACATCTCTTTCAATTGATTCAACATTATATAAATATTGTAAATGTAGATAAATGTATAGATCAGCATTTTATTGTTTCCATTTCAAATATGACTCATAATTTTAACTGAAACAGTTTTTTTTCATGAATAATGCAGTTGGGAAGCATAAACATTGATAGGGGAAGAAAAGGGGAGGGGGGTGGGAGCGGGAGAGAGCATAGACTTATTCTTTAGGTAGAGAATCATAAGTGTAAATAAACAGTAGTCAGTCATAAAAAATGTAAAAAAATCGGACAAGACAAAGTAGTTTTGAGAAAGACTGGTGAGAAAATGGAGCTGTTGAAATATATCTTAGCTTGTGTGGTTCTGCTGAGAATCTGCATTGCAACAGTGGTGGCTTGATAGAAGCCTGTCATCTTCTCACATTGCAACAGTGGGGGCTTGATAGAAGCCTGTCATCTTCTCACATTGCAACAGTGGGGGCTTGATAGAAGCCTGTCATCTTCTCACATTGCAACAGTGGGGGCTTGATAGAAGCCTGTCATCTTCTCATCTAAATAGCCACTAGCAAGGAAGAAACCAAATCTAGCTCTGTAAAGGGATATATTTCTCATAACAGGTTTGCTGCATATGGAACATGGATTTATTATTGTCTGCATAAATAATATTTTGTCTGCATTTGACAAAACCGGATCATACTATAAAATTTCAGTATGTCTGAGCAGCAGAGTGCGACTACTCCATGCAATGTTGTTGGTGAATAGCAAAAGTACAAAACATGATGTTCTCAAAAATTCCAGTGTAACAAGTAAGGTTTGAACTGTGACAGAGCTACACACACTGTACACAACCACTGCTGCAGCATCTGTGCTGACTCTGGACAAGGATGTTTACAACAAGTGCTTAGATTCTCTAGTCCTAGCAAGAATCCAAGTGTGTGTGTGCATTGAAAGCCACATCAATTACAAATATATTTCTGAGGATTTCCTTGTCCATTTGTTAAAGATTTCGCCAGGGTCCAAGTCTACTATACAGTTATAATATTTCATAGTTTAGTAACAGCATGGCAACAAAACATAGATTTCAGGAGGGATACAAACAGTTTTCCAGGAAGAAGGTTTCTGTAGTTTGTCAGTTTAGTTAGGACACCCAATGAAGCTTGGCTTGGTCTTTCCTTGATTACATGTTTGTATACATGTTCTTTGTTAGTTATTTTTTTCTTGTTGAAAGTTCTAAATGTGACTTTATGCCAAACTGGATTTACTGCAGGTTTTGATGAGGTTATTTTCTTCTCCTCTCTATTTGTGAAGCACACAAGTTTTGGTTCATAGAATGATCATGAATGTTGACTCTACTGACAGCCTGTTAGCAAATATGCAATGAAGGTTTGAAAGTTTCTCACCCACAAATAAAAGCAAATTCCATGATAACAAGGGTGACTTGTGATGTTATCATTCTTCATAACATGAATTTTTCACATGTAAATGAGTGCAGACAGTTTCAACATGTAGTATATATTTTGTGTGGGGATGAATGTGTGGGGATGAATGTGTGGGGATGAATGTGTGGGGATGAATTTTTGTGGATAAATGTGTGTGGATGAATGTGTGTTGGTAAATGTGTGTAGATGAATGTGTGAATGTCCCTGTATAGTTTCCCCCACAATGAGGTTTAGTAAACCTAGGTTCAGTTTTAAAAGATTATTTGTGAAAATTAATCAGATAGGTTTATACGCAGTCACAGTTCTGTTGATAAAATCTGTTAATACTGAAGTTTAATTAATATTAAGTCTGACTTGATTTTGATGAAACATTTGTTGAAATTGGAGGCTTACATGAACATTCGACATCAACTTGACTTTACATAAGCTTTTTGATTTAAACAAAAATGCTATTTAATGTAATATATTCAGGCATGAAAAGAATCAATCACATGAAATACTCTTCTTAGAAAAAGGTCACTACTGACAGGGTGGTTTCAGGACCTTAAGGGGGATCTGACAGGAATGGAATAGTCCAGTTGGGGAATTCCCGGGGCGACATAGTTAAACATCCTGGAGATCCATAGCAGTCAACTTCCACTGTGGAGAAGACACCTGATTGATTGACTGATTGTTTTGCAGGTAATTAATGCAGTTTGTAGGGCTCAACATACACAGTCAATAAGTTCATGTCATACGATATTGACTGGCATATTTCTTCACTTGCTTCCATCTCACATACTGTCGATATATATTCAGTAGAGATGTTTCTCCAGGCGCTCAGTTTCCATTTTCTATAATCATTGCTTTATGTAGCATTTTCCCTTCAGTTTCCTGTTGTCACAATGATTTCTGATTTTGTCCCTTCAGTTTTTCCTGTTGTCACAAATGATTTCTGATTTTTTCCCTTCAGTTTCCTGTTGTCACAATGATTTCTGATTTGTCCCTTCAGTTTCCTGTTGTCACAATGATTTCTGATTTTTCCCTTCAGTTTCCTGTTGTCACAATGATTTCTGATTTGTCCCTTCAGTTTCCTGTTGTCAGAATGATTTCTGATTTTTCCCTTTCAGTTTCCTGTTGTGTCAATTAATGATTTCTGATTTTCCCCTTCAGTTTCCTGTTGTCACAATGATTTCTGATTTTTCCCTTCAGTTTTCCTGTTGTCACAATGATTTCTGATTTTCCCCTTCAGTTTCCTGGTTGTCACAATGATTCTGATTTTTCCCTTCAGTTTCCTGTTGTCACCAATGATATTCTGATTTTTCCCTTCAAGTTTCCTGTTGTCACAATGATTTCTGATTTTTCGCCTTCAGTTTCCTGTTGTCACATATGATTTTCTGATTTGTCCCTTCAGTTTCCTGTTGTCACAATGATTTCTGATTTCCCCTTCAGTTTCTGTTGTCACAATGATTTTATGATTTTTCCCTTCAATTTCCTGTTGTCACAATGATTTCCTATTTTTCCCTTCAGTTTTTCCTGTTGTCACAATGATTTCTGATTTTCCCCTTCGGTTTCCTGTTGTCCACAATGATTTCTTATTGTGTACCCTGCTCATTGAAATGTCAGAAGAGTCTTGGGTGATGAAATGAGAAAACCAGTTTCTGTGTGGACCCCTTGCATGCTTTCAAGCTGTCATCGCCTACCTACTGTTCTCATAATCATTCTGTTAGAAGCACATCTTTGCAGACCCTCCAAAGAAATAATCTGTCAGTTCATCTTGAAAAAGGTTTATTTTACATGATTACATATGATTATAACCTATCTGTTATTTAGTTTATCAAATTGTTAACAGTTATGACTTCATTAGAGATATTCTTTTATTAAGGAGCAGAGAGAAAAATAGCTATTGTTATTATGGATTTTGATCAACAACAAAACTGCATGTTTATTGATTGATCTACAGCACTGACTGATATTAGCTATAATTCAAGCTATCATTGGTTCATTTGACTCCTGTGTTTATCATCATTACATTATATTGATTACATTTAGCTCTGTACATTGAAAGCATGTATCATCTAAAGTATCAAAACTGCTTGCAAAAAATGACAGTTAGTGTGCCACTTTGATGTCTGACTACATGGCATGGGGTTGCCAGACGGCAGGAGTTGATGGTGTCAGTGGGTTCATGACATAACCAACAAACATTCATCAATAGTGAATTATCTCATTGTTTTGACTTACATATTTTATTTAGGCAACAAGGATGTTTCTAAGGTTTTAGTTGGTATAGTTACTTGAGAACACTGATTCATTCACTCTTTGTGTAATGCTTGATCTACTGCAGTAAACATACAGTGCTGTTAATGATATGGGTTGATATCTTTTTTACATTGTGAACTCAGTCCTAATACATAGCTCTGTGTTTCCTGGGAACTCATGCGGGACTGTACACAAAATACATCTATATTTCTAAAAATACACAATGAGGAGAAATGATGATGAATTTGGTGGGTAAACCATTAGGGTAAGAGAAGTTTCCCCCAGAAATATACTTCAGGAACTTTTATATTGCTCTGTCTTCCAACACAAGTTCAGGCATGTGGTCGAGTGTCCATGTCCATTTAGACTGCCTGAATTTCAGATGACTGTGATGAACAAATATATGACTGTTCCAATCAGTGGACTGCCATGGACATAGTGTGGCTCCGGTAAACCAACGATCAGTTAATAACTAACAAACTCCCCCCTCCCTTGAAGCTGCTGAAGTTCATCAACTTTATTCTGTTGCTGAAATGGAGCATGTCATTATAGCACATACTCAAGCGCAGAGATTGAGATCACTGGTTTTCTAGATGGACAGTCTCAGGTCAGTTTGTTCACATCTCAGATGTTGCCTAGATGGAAAGTCCCATGTCAGTTTGGTCACATCGCAGTGTGGCCTAGATGGACAGTCCTCATTGTCAGTGTGGTCACATCTCATTGGTTTGCCTAGCTGGGACCAAGTCCTCAGGTCAAGTTTGGTAACATCTCAGTGTTGCCTAGCTAGGGACAGTCCCATGTCACTTTGGTCACAGTACTCAGTGTTGCCTAGATGGTCAGTCCACTGTTCACTCTTGGTCACATCTCAGTGTTTTCTAGATGGACAGTCCTCAGGTCAGTTTTTGGTCAAAGCTCAGTGTTGCCTCGATGGACAGTCTCTCTTCAGGTCAGTTTGGTCAAAGAGATCAGGGTTGTCTAGATGATCAGCCTCAGGTCAGTGTGGGTCACAGCTCAGTGTATGCCTAATTATGGACAGTCCACATGTAATGTTTTGGTCACAGAGCTCAGTGTTGCCCCCAGTTGACCGTCTCATGTCAATTTGGTCACAGCTTAGTGTTGCCTAGGTGACAGTCTCATGTCGATTTAGGAACATCTCAGTGTTGCCTAGATGGACCGGTCCGCATCGTCACTTTGGGTCATATCTCAGTGTTGCCTAGATGGAACAGTCCCATGATCACTTTCGTGTCACATCTCAGTGTTGTCTAGATGTGTCGCGGGACGACGCTTCAAGTAGACAAGATAACTCTTGGCCTGACGGTACCACCCCTTTGTGACCCTTCTATTTTTCTCTCTTACATTGCGACCAATTGACTTCATTTTCTTCATAAGACGCATTGATAGATTTCCCGGTTATTATAGCCTAACGTTGCTAGTTTTGGGGATTTTCCATTGTCTTATTTGTAATTACCCTGAGCTTTCAAACGTCATAAAAAATATACGGCTAAGTAACTCGGCAACGTGCGGAAAAATCCTGGCCAAAAACACCGGATCCCGCAGTGGGAGACAATGATTGCCAGCAATTTTCCTTCAGGTCAGCAAGCAGGAGTTAGAGCGGGCCGTTTTGGCAGAACTTTGTCTTTCTCGCCGCC
>CAJHNH020000631.1:5000-37500 GCA_905116865.2 Candidula unifasciata
CTAGGACACAGTCGGGCCATATAAATACAATTAAGAAATGATAGCATTCATGATTGATGCGTTAACTTTTACATATTTAAGGCATTCTTGTTCTTCTTCTTCTTCGTTTACCGACTGTGAATTCCCGCGGAAGGTAAGGTTAATCGTCCGCTTGAACTTTTGGCTTTTACTGGACCTGAGTTTTGCGTGTACAACCGTTTTACTGGCTTTTGCCGATTGAAACATATCTTATTAGTTCATGAAACAGTCGTAATAAAGACATAAAAACATAACCATGTTATATAACGCAGACATAGCTGATGCATGAACATGTTTAAAGCTGAAGCACGAAAACAGACTTTGTTGAGACATTATACGGTACATCAAACTAGCTGAAAATTAACAACAGATATATTTTAAACATAAAAACATAATTAATACATGAAAATATGCCAAGTTCAAGCGTTACTGCGTACAAAATAAAAACAAATCAAACGTAGTTGAAATCTGAAAAGAGACATGCATGGTAGAGCCATGAAATAAAAAAGAACTCGTAGGCTTTTACGGCTCCGGTTAGAATTGTGAAGCAAGATTCTGATGCTTTCTCTTGACCATAATTAGTATGAATAAGGAGGTTATGGCAGTGACCCAAGCTAGAGTGACATGGCAGGAGACACAGACCCTTTACCTGCGCATGCTTTCTCGGTAACCAATGAGTTTGCTCAAGAAGATAGATATTAGCTGGGTCCGAAGACAATGGTTGGAATCTGTGAAGTGATAAGGGCTGAGAAATAGTTTTATATTCGTGCCAGGGCACGCAGGAGTGCAAGGAAATGAGCAAGCTGATCGGCTTGCTGGTAAAGCTACCGTGGAGGGCGTGCGAGCCATGGACCAGGCTGATATACTGAATGCTCTACGAGAAGTAAGACATTTGCGAGAACCAAGTGATGACTGCGAATCTGCAACCATGGCCAGACTACAAGAACAACATGTTGAAAGGGGCGTCGCTGGACAAGAACAGTATGCAAGAAGCCAGAAAAAAGGATAGGAAACCGATACTGGATTGGTGTTGTCAACTGCTACACGCTGCGGGATTTACTAAAGGGGATCTGACCACGTATGGACTGAATTGTTCGATGTGCAATAAGGATAATCTGTCGACTAACTAGATAACTTTTTCTTCTTCTTCTTTTATTCGCTTGAAATAGATTATCTAAATCTGCAATGTAGTCTCTAGTATGAACTTCACTGTCTTTTGTCATTCACTCAGCGACCCGTAAAGTTTGACTTGCACCGATGTTTTTCTTGACCAAAAGTTTTGCTGTTTAACTCTTTACGGACGTTTAGCCAGTATACTGGCGATTAAGTCTATCCATTAAAGACGTAAAGCCAGTTTACTGGCCTTATGATAGAGACACTCTAATTTTGTTCCGTTTGAAGGGCAAACGATTTTTTATGAACAGGTTTTTTAACAATTATGATTAACGACAGGATGTACTTTCATTTGCGATGTTCTTCGTAGTCGGTGCATTATTTTGTGATTTAAAAAAAAATTATTTAGATGGGATACAATTTTTACGTGATTTTTCTATACTAAATGATAAGTGAAAAGGTCTAGAGTTGTTCATACTGCTCTATCGTTGATGAATCTCTGCCAGATGGTGACAACAGTATTGATATTATGATTGATATCTAAGGGACAAATTTACTAGCGATAATTTAGTTTAGGATATGAAAATTTCACAAAATATTTCAATTAGATCAATGTTTCGATCAGCTGTTTTCCGATTTTTGTTGTTTTTTAAATTGACATGTCATACAAAAATGATAATAATATCCAAAGCATTCAAATTAATTGTTTCAAATAAAGACTAGCTAATACATAATTGAACAGAGAAGGCATGTGTATTCGTAAAATTGGATAGCAGTGTTGTTGAACCAGTAAAAAAATAAGGTTAGCACACAATTTCTTATGTCAAAAATTTTCATATGTATCTAACATCCTTGAATGTTGTGTGATTTAAATAATATTTTGATGTTATACTGACATTTAAATAGTTTAGATTTATTCTGCCCTCATTTATCTTTAATTTGATATATTATAAGTCCCGATACAGCCCATACTTTTTCTTCAGGAAGGTTATAGCTTTGTCGTGTTGCACTAAAAAAAATTCCGCTTAAAATTAATGCTGTCCAAACCCCAGAAAAAATGCCGTCCTAAAAGAGTTAATGTTGTATTTGGGACAGTCTTGGAGGACGTGATCTGTTG
This sequence comes from Candidula unifasciata, assembly GCA_905116865.2. NCBI lineage: Eukaryota > Metazoa > Mollusca > Gastropoda > Stylommatophora > Geomitridae > Candidula > Candidula unifasciata. The sequence goes on from CAJHNH020000631.1 coordinate 7,249, forward strand.
TCTCGGGTGCCAGTCCACATGTGCACATGGCTGATTCGCCGATTTTAAATTGTGTGTACACGTGGCTGCGAAGTCGATTGTGTCCTGTTCTAAGATGTAAAATAATATCCTGCCCTGGTCTATCCATAAATTAGTAATCGTCTTGTGCCGGTTTTAGTAGCTTTCTGACTGATTTGATTATTCTTTTCTTCTGTTGATAAGAGACTGGTACGTCAGGTTGTTCTTCATTTGCACCTTCCTTAGCTAGTTTAAAGCTCTTTTATTGCTATGCTGCCCACACTAACTAACTAATAACTAACTAACAAGCTAATTACCTAACTAACTAACTAACTAACTAACTAACTAACTAACTAACTAACTAACTAACTAACTAACTAACTAACTAAACAACTAACTATCTAACTAACTAACTAACTAACTAACTAACTAACTAACTAACTAAATAACTAACTAACTAACTAACTAACTAACTAACTAACTAACTAACTAACTAACTAACTAACTAACTAACTAACTAACTAAACAACTAACTATCTAACTAACTAACTAATTAACTAACTATCTAACTAACTATCTAACTAACTAACTAACTAACTAACTAACTAACTAACTAACTAACTAACTAACTAACTAACTAACTAACTAACTAACTAACTAACTAACTAACTAACTAACTAACTAACTAACTAACTAACTAACTAACTAACTAACTAACTAACTAACTAACTAACTAACTAACTAACTAACTAAACAACTAACTATCTACCTACCTACCTACCTAACTAACTAACTAACTAACTAACTAACTAACTAACTAACTAACTAACTAACTAACTAACTAACTAACTAACTAACTAACTAACTAACTAACTAACTAACTAACTAACTAACTAACTAACTAACTAACTAACTAACTAACTAACTAACTAACTAACTAACTATCTAACTAACTAACTAACTAACTAACTAACTAACTAACTAACTAACTAACTAACTAACTAACTAACTAACTAACTAACTAACTAACATAAAATTGACATAGATGAATCACAAAAACATAAATATTTGAAATGTGACATAAACAGTTAGGACATGGAAGCATAGTTCAGTCATAAAAGCAGATATAGTTGATGCGTGAACACTTACACAGTTGAAGCATGAACACAGACCTTGTTGAGACATGAAAACATAATAGCACAGACATAAAAACAGACCTAGTTGGAGCGTTACCACAAACATAGTTCTTCTACTGTTGTTGGTTTGTCAAGGCACGGAGGCTTCTTTTGTCAGATGAACGAAATCGGCACCCAGGCGTAGTCGAGTGAAGCAAGATAACTCAAGGGTATTTGAAAATAATGAAGATAATGCACTTTAAATAACTAAATCCACAGCTTGTTTATGGTCACTGAAGCGAGAATGTGTTTGCTTTAAGTATGGGGGGGGGGGGGGGGGGGCGACAGCCACTGACTGGTTAACACAGTAGGCCTGTTCTGCATTATTTAACACCGGCTTGATTGTGCTTCAGGGGAGGGATGAGGAAGAGATTAGGGTGTTCAGTTAAAGACTGGTAATAGTACAGAATTTGTAGAGTGCAGGATAATAGTACAGCGGGGTTTAAAAAAGTGTGTCTTGGGTTGTTTTGTGGAAATGTGTGTGTGTATGGTAATAGTAGTCTGTGGTGGCGTAGTCTGTGATGCTGTAGTCTGTGGTGCGGTAGTCTGTGGTGGCGTAGTCTGTGATCCTGTAGTCTGTGGTGGCGTAGTCTGTGATACAGTAGTCTGTGGTGGCGTAGTCTGTGGTGGCTTAGTCTGTGGTCTGTGATGCTGTAGTCTGTGGTGGCGTAGTCTGTGATGTAGAAGTCTGTGGTGGCGTAGTCTGTGATGCAGTAGTCTGTGGTGGCGTAGACTGTGGTGGCGTAGACTGTGGTGGCGTAGTTTGTGATGGCGTAGTCTGTGGTGGCGTAGTCTGTGGTAGCGTAGTCTATGATGGCGTAGTCTGTGATGCAGTAGTCTGTGGTGGCGTAGTCTATGGTGGCGTAGTCTGTGATGCAGTAGTCTGTGGTGGCGTAGTCTATGATGCAGTAGTCTGTGATGCAGTAGTCTGTAGTGGTGTAGTCTGTATTGTAGTAGTCCGTGATGCAGTAGTCTGTGGTTGCGTAGTCTGTATTGTAGTAGTCTGTGATGCAGTAGTCTGTGGTAGCGTAGTCTGTAATGGCGTAGTCTGTGATGTAGTGGTCAGTGGTGGCGTAGTCTGTGATGTAGTAGTCTGTGGTGGCGTAGTCTGTGGTGGAGTGGTGTGTTGTGAAATAGTCTGTGGTGGAGCAGTTTGTGGAGTAGACTGTGGTGAAGAAGACTGTGGTGGAGCAGTTTGGGGAGTAGACTGTGGTGAAGTAGACTGTGGTGAAGAAGAATGTGGTGGAGCAGTTTGGGGAGTAGACTGTGGTGGAGCAGTTTGGGGAGTAGACTGTGGTGAAGTAGACTGTGGTGAAGTAGACTGTCGTGAAGTAGACTGTGGTGAAGTAGACTGTCGTGAAGTAGACTGTGGTGAAGTAGACTGTCGTGAAGTAGACTGTGATGAAGTAGACTGTGGTGAAGTAGACTGTGGTGAAGTAGACTGTGGTGAAGTAGTTTGTGGAGTAGACTGTGGTGAAGTAGACTGTGGTGAAGTAGACTGTGGTGGAACAGTTTGTGGAGTAGACTGTGGTGGAGCAGTTTGTGGAGTAGACTGTGGTGGAACAGTTTGTGGAGTAGACTGTGGTGGAACAGTTTGTGGAGTAGACTGTGGTGGAACAGTTTGTGGAGATGTCTGTGGTGGAGCAGTTTGTGGAGTAGACTGTGGTGGAGCAGTTTGTGGAGTAGACTGTGGTGGAACAGTTTGTGAAGTAGTCTGTGGTGAAGTAGACTGTGGTGAAGTAGTTTGTGGTGTAGACTGTGGTGGAACAGTTTGTGAAGTAGACTGTGGTGAAGTAGACTGTGGTGAAGTAGTTTGTGAAGTAGACTGTGGTGAAGTAGACTGTGGTGAAGTAGACTGTGGTGAAGTAGACTGTGGTGAAGTAGACTGTGGTGAAGTAGACTGTGGTGAAGTAGACTGTGGTGAAGTAGACTCTGGTGAAGTAGACTGTGTTGAAGTAGACTGTGGTGAAGTAGACTGTGGTGAAGTAGACTGTGGTAAAGTAGTTTGTGGAGTAGACTGTGGTGGGGCAGTTTGTGGAGTAGACTGTGGTGGAGCAGTTTGTGGAGTAGACTGTGGTGGAACAGTTTGTGGAGTAGACTGTGGTGGAGCATTTTGTGGAGTAGACTGTGGTGGAACAGTTTGTGGAGTAGACTGTGGTGGAACAGTTTGTGGAATAGACTGTGGTGGAACAGTTTGTGGAGATGACTGTGGTGGAGCAGTTTGTGGAGTAGACTGTGGTGGAGCAGTTTGTGGAGTAGACTGTGGTGGAGTAGTATGTGGAGTAGACTGTAGTGAAGCAGTTTGTGGAAAAGACTGTGGTGAAGTAGTATGTGGAGTAGACTGTAGTGAAGCAGTTTGTGGAGATGACTGTGGTGGAGCAGTTTGTGGAGATGACTGTGGTGGAGCAGTTTGTGGAGATGACTATAGTGAAGCAGTTTGTGGAGATGACTGTGGTGGAGCAGTTTGTGGAGATGACTGTGGTGGAGCAGTTTGTGGAGATGACTGTGGTGAAGCAGTTTGTGGAGATGACTGTAGTGAAGCAGTTTGTGGAGATGACTGTGGTGGAGCAGTTTGTGGAGATGACTGTGGTGGAGCAGTTTTTGGAGATGACTGTGGTGGAGCAGTTTGTGGAGATGACTGTGGTGGAGCAGTTTGTGGAGATGACTGTAGTGAAGCAGTTTGTGGAGATGACTGTGGTGGAGCAGTTTGTGGAGAAGACTGTGGTAGAGCAGTTTGTGGAGAAGACTGTTGTGGAGCAGTTTGTGGAGTAGTCTGTGGTGAAGTAGACTGTGGTGAAGTAGTCTGTGGTGAAGTAGACTGTGGTGAATTAGTTTGTGGTGAAGTAGTCTGTGGTGGAGTGCGCCCTGTAATACCCGGTCGCCGGATTCAATCCCAGCTACCGGCATTGCGCTTTGCGTTGGTTTCGACAATGGTATCAAAAAGCCGACCGTCCAGTAAGCAATATCAAACTAATGGACGTAAATTAGAAAAACCACAACAGCAAAAAAATTATGGGGTTGGTCATGCAACGTCCTATGAAGAATACGCAACTAACTTTAGTCTGTGGTGGTGTAGTTTGTTGTGAAGTAGTCTGTTCTGGAGTAGTTTGTAATGAAGTAGTCTGTTGTGGAGTAGTTTGTGATGAAGTAGACTGTTGTGGAATACTTTGTAATGAAGTAGTCTGTTGTGGAGTAGTTTGTGATGAAGTAGTCTGTTGTGGAGTAGTTTGTGATGAAGTAGTCTGTTGTGGAGTAGTTTGTGATGAAGTAGTCTGTTGTGGAGTAGTTTGTGATAAAGTAGTCTGTTCTGGAGTAGTTTGTGATGAAGTAGTCTGTTCTGGAATGGTCTGTGGGGAAGTAGTCTGTTGTGCAGTAGTTTGTGATGAAGTAGTCTGTTCTGGAGTAGGTTGTGATGAAGTAGTCTGTTCTGGCTTAGTTTGCGATGAAGTAGTCTGTTCTGGAGTGGTCTGTGGTGAAGTAGTCTGTGGTTGAATAGCTTCTGCTGGAATTGTCTGTGATCAAGTACTTTACATTGAGATTGATTGATGTGGCTACTTTATGTTCTACAGTGCGTTTCAACACTCATACCATCACACTTTAACAAGTATCTGGGAACCCCCCCCCCCCCCCCCCGCCCTTTTCTCCCACCAATATACCCCGAAAAAGACATATTGAAAATTAGAATGAATCAATCAACAAAAAATTGACATCTCTTTACACATAACATTCCCATACGTGCTCCGTCCCCTTCATCAGCAATCAGTCGACATGCAAATAATATCAGTTGCATCCTGATTAAAAGTTCGCCTTTGTGTCCCCTGTGTCAATCTTGAATATCTTCCAGAGCCCCTACACATCCACCATTAAATTAACCTGTCAGTGTATGGATTCCCAATGTGTTCTAATGCACTGTCATTGAACACCATAGAGCCTTCACCTTCATGCTTTATCATATATTGTCTCACCACCCAGAGGAGCAGCCACTCTATCAGCCTGGTCGTTACCTCGAAGAAGCTGAATATTCTTTACAGAAAATCCTTGAAATGCTATTCCTCTTGTTCTCATCAAGTGATGAAAGCCATTTTGAGGACAGGACTCCCGTTTCAATTTTCCGAAGCTTGCTCTGTGAGTCTGTTACAGTCACAATATGTCAGGCCGTACTGTTCTCAAGCCATCGGAAAGTTTCCATTACTGACTCCACCTCTATTCTCAGACTTGACGCAATGAGGCTGTACTCAAGGCTCTCTGTTGTCAAGCCATGTCCGTTCACCTTTGTTATAAAACCCCAGCCACTCTTCTTTCATCTCACTACAGACCCATCAGTGTATAGTATGATGTCACCTGGGCGTGAATTTTCATTGACCAGCTCTTGCACTCTGACTCCGTTTCACCAGCTATCCGTTCTCTGCATCCTCGGTCCACGGTAACTATCACTCTGTGCAAGCCTGTTTTGCTGGGCAGCACTGTAACCCGTTAGCGATGTCGATGGGAAGATGGCTTTCAAATCCAGCTGCGATTCGCTGCAGCCCACGGTCGGTATTCGAAACCTAGCGGTTCCCGGGGTTCACCCAACCTCTAGGTAATGGGTATCAGAGTTAACACTCTGGGGTAAATTAAGAAACTTCGCTGTAGCTACGGAGTTGCGTGAGAACGGTGACACAGGCGGAAGGTTTCTTATCAGCTGTCCCTGCTGGTGGCAGAACACTTATGGTTTATAACCGTGTGCAATGACGCTGGTTGACATCTCCCGACTTTACCTTTTTACTGTAACCACGAGGCGCTAACTTGTCAGTAGCAGCACACAAGAGATCTAGTGTTGAATTCTTTCTGTGCCCTCCAAGAGCTATCTCTTTACAGCCGTTGTCCCTTGTTATTCCATAAGGCCTCATGCAGAATGTGTTCCCTGTCCGTGACCACTTTAACCCTCTTAGCACGGACGGGCCGATTATCGGCCGGCGGATGTCTTGCCAAAAACACGGAACGGCCGATGATCGGCCCGATCGTGTTTCGCCTCGAACCGCTAAGAAATCTCCTACTTTGAAACACTGAAAGTGATTCATTTATATTAACTGCGGTATCAGCTTTACACATGGCGACTTTCGAGTGTTTGGTATCGAAGTGAAAATTGTTGTTGAATTTTTTAGATAGTGACCTGAACCGCTAAAAGTATGTCTGACTCGTATGTTTCTGCCCCTAAACTTGATGTTGATAAAACATTTGAATCTAGTGTTGACACTAATTCTGTTGATACTGATGCAGGATTTAGTGTTAGTAGTTATAGTGGGAATCAGATGGGGACGATGTTGTGTTCAGACCACAGCCCAACCATGGCTGAGGGTATATCCACCCGAAGGTGTTGACACTCCGGCACATCCATTTATAGTGCTGACTGATGGTGAAAAACACATGTCACCTAAAGATATTATTGCTGTTTCACATATATATACCTGTTTTTGACTATTGAATTGCTTACAACATTTGTAAAAAGGCCAAAGATCAATAAAAAGATTTCAAATTAAAAAAATTTTTGTTTTTAGTTTTATGTTTCAAGCATTGAAGTTGAAAATTCAAATTCATATTTTCTGTTTTTAGATATGCAAATGAGATAATTTGCATATACATCAATTAATTTTAACGATATTGTGAAAATCACGAACTTCAGTCTATATCCTTCAAATAGATATATTATTTCATAGGGGTCAGAATAACAGAAATCTGTCAAAAAAATTAAATAAAGTAATAACCAAATTCACTGAAAAAATGCTCCGTGTTTTTGGCTAGACCTCTGAAAAACTTCCCGTGCTAAAAGGGTTAAGGTACATTTTCACCTGTAAAACCTTGGATCTGTCATATACGCATGGTAACACAATTATGTGCCGCATGCACTCAAGAAAGCCATCTAACCAGATATTAGTAAACGCCTGGTGAGTTATTTGGTAATTAATGTTACACTTGTGAATAGGTACCATAGAAGTTTGTAAGATGAGATAACAAAAGGTCAACAACTGTGCTAATAGACACACACACATGCACACAAATACAAACACGCGCGCACATACACGTATGGTCACAGTCGTGTCAGAAATTCAGTTGACCACCAAGACATCTGATTTCTTTTGGAGATACTTTAGTTAAGTGGTTTTGTATATTCTTGCCCCGTATTTGAGGTATTGTGTATTCATCGAGTGTGCTGATGAAGGCTCTCTGGCCGCAACGTTCACTGTCGTTTGTGTTTATGATAGCGTGTAGCTGACTGATTCTGCATTTTGTTTGAAATCCTTTCCTGATACGTTGGACACAGGGAGTGCGGCGCTAGCAGATGAACCATATAATACCGTGTAAGTCTTTGTCATGCAGCAGGTGGTGAAGGAGGGGAGCCTACTTATGTGTCACATTGTATGATGTCAGGGGCTCTTATGGTGTACGGTGTGTGATTTCAGCACAACGGAAGGTAACACTTGTGGTTCAGACATACACGTTTAAGTCACGTCGTTTTCCAGTAAATCGTGTGGTTCAGACATATACCTTTGAGTCACGTCGTTTTGCAGTACGTCCTGTGGTTAGACGTTTACGTCACGTCGTCTTGCAGTAAGTCCTGTGGTTCAGACATGCACGTTCACGTCAAGTTGTCTTGCAGTAAGTCCTGTGGTACAGACATGCACGTTCACGTCACGTTGTCTTGCAGTACGTCCTGTGCTTCAGACATGCATGTTCATGTCACGTTGTTCTGCAGTATGTCGTATGGTTCAGACATGCACGTTCACGTCACGTTGTCCTGCAGTATGTCCTGTGGTTCGGACATGCATGTTCATGTCACGTTGTTCTGCAGTACGTCCTATGGTTCAGACATGCACTTTCACGGCACGTTGTCCTGCAGTACGTCCTGTGGTTCAGACATGCACGTTCACGTCACGTTGTCTTGCAGTACGTCCTGTGGTTCAGTCATACACGTTCACGTCACGTTGTCTTGCAGTACGTCCTGTGGTTCAGACATGCACGTTCACGTCACGTTGTCCTGCAGTACGTCCTGTGGTTCAGACATGCATGTTCACGTCACGTTGTCCTGCAGTACGTCCTGTGGTTCAGACATGCATGTTCACGTCACCTTGTCCTGCAGTACGTCCTGTGGTTCAGACATGCACGTTCACGGCACGTTGTCTTGCAGTACGTCCTGTGGTTCAGACATGCACGTTCACGTCATGTTGTTTTGCAGTACGTCCTGTGGTTCAGACATACACGTTTACGTCTCGTCTTCTTGAAATAATTTCTCTGATTCAGACATGCATTTTAAGTCACGTCTTCTTATAGTAGGTTCTGCTGTTCCTCTGATGTCGTGATAATGGTAAACCTAAATATTCTGAAACTAGAACCTACTGGGGTTGATAAATAATGGGGAACAAATAGGAACGTGGGCAAGTAACGTGAAAACAACTTGACGAGACGCATGAGGCCAGGCCCGCATTCAGCAGCAAAGAATAGGAAGACTTCGAGCGAAATAACTGTATGCGTATGTGTCATTTTGAAATAAAAGACGAGAAGGAGGAGAAGAAAGGGAGGAGAAGAAGAAAATTAGGAAATGGAAGCAGAAATAAAATAAAGTAAAAGAATAGAAATAATAAGAAGAACAGAAGACGTAGAAGAAGAAGAAGAAGAAGAAGAAGAAGAAGAAGAAGAAGAAGAAGAAGAAGAAGAAGAAGAAGAAGAAGAAGAAGAAGAAGAAGAAGAAGAAGAAGAAGAAGATTAGTGGAACCTATTCAGAATACTGAAGACTAAGATCTATGGAGCGACGTAAGCGCCTTCACCGCCTGGCAGTACATAAAATGCAGATAATTGATGATGATGATTCCCAGAGCCGGACTTACAGTGTGGAAGGGAACCAGTCACCGCATAACTTCACCACCTGCTGTCACTGCCCCATCTACAGTGTCAGTCGTTTTCACTGTTCAACCGCTGACATTTTGCTTACAAGCAAGAACGGCTAAGGTCACCAAACGGGCGCTAGGAAGTCAGGCCAGACAGGTCGACAGAGGCATAGTACTGAAGGCAATTCTGCCGACCAAAAACAGCGGAGTTTTGTGTGAGCTTAATATTGCTAATTTGCATTGCTGGAAGGTTAATTTGTGATGCAGAAAAGTCATGAGTGGGTCAGGAAAGGAGGTTAACGACAGGTAAATGCTGGTTACCTAATACCACGATACACTGGCGGCTAATGAGGGATGACACTGTAGCTGAATGTTGGATGCATGAATGATTAGGTGGATTGTGAGGGTAAGGGCGAGGAGGCGGTGGACTAGAGCGGAGGGCGATGGAAGGTACAACAGGAAAGTGAGATGGGCGCGGGGTCTGGTGTTATGGCGACTGGTGTATATAGACTGACAGGTAGACTGATTGGTAGGTCTGTGGGTTTGCTGTTTAGTAGGTTATATATGGAAAGCTACAGTTGCTGCATCAGGACAAAAACTGCAAGTGAATAATTCTAATTTGTATGGTGTCCACTGTGTCGTCCTTCTGCGTCTGTGAGTACCGGTGATTACATTGCAGTAGTTTATCATCTGTTTCGGCGAACTCAAAGACCTCCTAAATAAGAAAAGCAACTCCCAGGGCTGCTGGTGCATAGAGACAGGAATCGTGGGGTCCCTTCTCCTCAAGCATCTTGGGCCCCTGTCACTAATGCATCTTGGAGCTCCTGTTCCTTAGGTATATTAGGACTTCTGTTTCTCGGGCATCTCGTGGTCCCTGTCTCTGGGGCATCTGGGGGCTTCTGTTCCTCGGGAATCCTGGGGCATTTGTCCGTCGGGCATCATGGGGCTCCTGTCCCTCGGGCATCTTGGGGCTTCTGTCCCTCGGGAATCTTGGGACTTCTGTCCCTCGGTCATCTTGGGGCTTCTGTCCCTCGGGCATCTTGGGGCTTCTGTCCCTCGGGCATCTTGGGGCTTCTGTCCCTCGGGCATCTTGGGGCTTCTGTCCCTCGGGCATCTTGGGGCTTCTGTCCCTCGGGCATCTTGGGGCTTCTGTCCCTCGGGAATCTTGGGACTTCTGTCCCTCGGGAATCTTGGGACTTCTGTCCCTCGGGCATCATGGGGCTTCTGTCCCTAGAGAATCTTTGGGGTCCCTGTCCCTCGGGATTCCTGCGGCATCTGTCCCTGAGCTTCCCCTCTTTAGCATTGCCTTGCTATAGTCTGATTGCTTATAATCAACTCAGCGATTTTAGAGTGTGGAACCGATATCACTGCACTCAGAGCATTCAGATAACATGCCGAAACATATCTTTAGTTGAGAATAAGTTAAGGCAAAGGACCTTTTTTCAAGCCAATAGCACGGCGGGCATGTATTACTGGACTATATTTAGTAGTCAGAGCAGTAGCAATGGTGCGAAATCTGGCGACATTTTGTGCAGGCTTCACGCAGGCATGTACGATCATATTCACTTCTGTCTGGAATTCTTTTCTCAGTGTGTGCGTGTGTATGTGCGTGTATGTATGTAGGAGCCTTGCTAGGGGGGGGGGGGGGCGACATTAAACCAGCTTCCTCAACCACCCCCCCCCCCAAAGGGGGTCGGGACTTAAGGTTATAATTACGACTAGGTTATGTGCGCCATTTTAAAAAAAAATCAATACATGTCACCAGTAAAAACTCTAAAAAGGACTCCTGTAGTGTTGATGCGATCGAAGGAGACAGACTCAAAATACTGTCTCGACCGACGATGACGTCGTCTACCGGCGAGCCAAAAAGCAACCCGGTTGCCGATGCATGTGTGTGTGTGTATGTGTGCGTGTGTGTGCATGTGTTTGTTGTGTCGTTATGGGATTGGCCAGTCTGCTTTTATTTCTTTGACCCTGTATGCTACAATGCAAGGACATTCTAGCTATATCAAAGTTTTCTCAATGTGAGTTCTTTTTAACACCTTATGATTTATGTGATTTTGCTTCTTTCTCTTATAAAGCTCCCAAATAACAATTATATCACAGTTTTGTATTTTGCGCAGACAATAGTTAATGAATGTGTGCCAAATATTAGTAACTGTTTTGTGTCCTGTCTGTGCTTTTGTTTCCATAGAGCAGTTCTGTGTTAAGATTAGATTAAAATTTTCCAAGTATTGTACTAGGTTTGATTTCACGAGTGCACCACACATTGCCTAGTACTAGAATTCTCGGTCTAGTTCACGTTTCCCGGCCCATCTACACACTAGCTGACCTTTCATTCATACTTTCTCAGACACTTCTATGTTGGAGGAGTGTCACGTTGTCTTGCCTCCAATGACATCAGCGCCGATTGCACATGTTCTACACTACACGACGACACCGTTTTAAACGACTCTAGAACATCTAGAATTGGCCCTAACCCAACCCTTTCCCTTTCCCACACCCTGAGCCTAGTTTAAATGAATGTGAAGAAAGCGGTACAACGTGACACCCCTCTGATGTAGATCAGACTAAGAAAGTGTGTAGATGCGCTGGGAAACTTGAACGGGTCCCAATTCTCTCTAGTCCCTAATGGGTTCCGCCCCTGAACCCGTTTTCTCCCCCACCCCCGTATCACAGCAGCCCCCCCCCCCCCCCACCCCCAGCAGCAGTGGTTTTCATTCGTTGATACCTAGAGCCGCCCTTGATCCATAGTTGCATGTGCCAAGCTCAGTTTGTTTCGAAATGGATAAATTAGTTTGGAGCAATCGATCAAGGACTTACTGTAACACAGGCAGGTTGTAGGGCAGTGTAGAAACACACTATTGTACTTCTACTTCTGCCTGTATCAATACGATACCAACATGTGAACAAATATCGATTGTTTCTGAGCGCTTTCACGTGTGAAATGTCTCAAACGTTAACATTTCCATAACTGATTAGCTATAAAGCAATCAGTTATTATGATTTTCAGTGTTCTCTACCCTGCTGTCCCACCGCCGCTCTATCCCCGAGTAGTGTTTTTTTTTCTCCTTCTTCTGCTTGTCTTTTATCTTTACAATATGGTGGCGTCAACAGTAATTTATGCCACTATGTACGTGTTGTCTACGCTTTACTGTGTGCGTTTATTCAGCGCTTTTCGAGACTTATTGGTGAGGAAAGATGTAAGGAACAGTTAGTCGTTGTCGATTGATTGGTGGTATTCAGAGTCTCTGTATGGGTTCAGGGGCACCATTGTGGGTCCAAAAAGGGGGGGGGGGGTGGGGGTGGTGGTTGTAAGAAAAGACACAATGCCTCCCCAGAAAGCATGTCGTTGGAGTCGACTAACTGTTGGCTTCCTTCGAAGTCGGGGCTCGCCTGCTTGAGAGGCAAGAAACAAACAGTCGACACATAAATAAATCAAGATCTGTACAGCGAATGTGGACTTTGAGCTCAGGTTCTGAATCAAGATTGCGGTCTAAAGGTGAATGAATAACCAAACATTTCAGCGGGAATTTATAGCGGGCAAAATAGAAGAAGAAGCAGAAAAGAAGAAGAAGAAGGATAAGAAGAAGAAAGAAGAAGAAGAAGAAGATGATGATGATGATGATGAGTAAGACGTCGAAAGACGAAGAAGAAGAAGAAGAAGAAGAAGAAGAAGAAGAAGAAGAAGAAGAAGAAGAAGAAGAAGAAGAAGAAGAAGAAGAAGAAGAAAAGAAGAACAGGAAAAAGAAGAAGAAGAAGATAAAGAAGAAGAAGAAGAAGAAGAAGAAGAAGAAGAAGAAGAAGAAGAAGAAGAAGAAGAAGAAGAAGAAGAAGAAGTAGTAGTAGAAGAAGAAGAAAAGATTCTCATGTTGTAGATGTAATATTCCTGGAATTCAGTAATATATCAGTTCTGGTAGTAGATTGCTTGTTCAAAATGTAGAATGAGTGGCTGCCTCAGAGACGAGAAATAAACCGTCAGTATACACATGTCAGATCAGTCAAACTGAGGATCTGGTAAGAGATCAAAGCCCATAGGTGGACAAACAACCATAACTTTTCTCAGACGTTTATCGCCGGTAAACGCTAAGAAAAAAGACCCGGAAACACGAAAACAGCTACTCCCAAAAAGGGATCCCTCTTTTTAACCAGCTTTCAGCTGTTCCCATCAAATAATACTATTAATAATAATAATAATAATAATAATAATAATAATAATAATAATAATAATATTAATAATAATATTAATAATAATAAAGATAACTGAAATAAAACGGTAAAGGCTTTTTTTTTAGTAATATCCCCCGACTAATTTAACAACCTGATCTTTGTTTCCCTAAATAAACGTGGAATGCTTTTGTTTTCTTCATTAACCTTTCTGATCCGATGTCTCAGTGTCAAAGGTTATCGACCCCTGCAGAAACTGAAACACAAGAGATTATCACGGTTGAGCTCTACCCATTTAAAAAAAAAAAGATAAGCAAATGCCGAAAACGAAGTACCATTCCCGCCTAACTTTACATTTTCTTCGTTTACCTGTATAGACTGTTGGCTGTTTTTGTTTTCCTCATTGTACTTTCTGATACACTATTTCTGCTTATTTTTTTTTTTCCTACCAGTTATTTACAGACACACACACTCACACACACAACACCTGCACACACATACACTCACACAGTGCCTCCAGTCCTTCTGCCTCACTACCACACCAATGTCACGCTGACCGTTTCCCTCCCGGGCCACAGAACGCCGCGACCTGCCGTTTCTTAAAATAGAGTAGGGAACTGCTTGGCCAATTACAAAACCAGTCAGGGAAAAAACAAATGGAAGAAAAATGACATGCTTGGAGAGGGGAAGGGGTAGTAATAAAAAAACATTTCACCAGTACTGAAGGCTTTATATGCATTGCTGGCGACTCATGCCACGGCGGTTTTCAGCTTGCAGGGTGTGAGCCTGCCCCACCTTCACGTGGTTGATCCTGTTCTCCCTTGTAATTTAGTGGAAGGTTCAGGTTTCAAGCCCAGCTGGAAACTTGGTGGGGCAATTAACGAGGTGAAGGCGAAATCCATTCGGCCAACTGCCTACGGGATTTGCGTGCATGGTGCTGCACTGTGAGCTGTGAATTCCACAAGGAATGCTTATTGTATGTTGTCTATCGGAGACATGTGTTGTGAACTGCATATATCTAGATAGCGAGTGGCCTTTTGACACAGAATGTGCAGTGCGCCTTATGCAGTAATGTATATGCGCCTACTGATTTGTTCTGACTATGACCGGACTTTTGGTGTTGGTACCTCTTTTGGCTGCTTTTAGATTTGCTGCGCATGCAAGCTGTTTGATTTTGCCTGGAATATTTGACTTTTGGAGTGGGACGTGACAGGCATGTATGCTTCGTGGGGTTCACTGCCACAGTAACAGATCTGTTATGGGCTGGCTTGTTTACGATGAAGTGCGATTCCCAACTGACAGACTGTATCTCTTCATGGAAACTTGGTGGCAGTGACTGGGGATTTAGTGGCAGTGACTGGGGACTTGGTGGCAGTGACTTAGGACTTTGTGGAAATGACTTAGTACATGATTCAGTGACTTGGGACCCGATCTGTAAGCATTCTTGGGGACGGATGACTTAACTTTGATCTTGGTAGCAATGACTTGGGACTCGACTTGGACTTGAAGGGTAGCGAATTAGTCTAATATCTGGGGGGGGGGGGGGGGAACATTAACTCCTTAACAGTCATATCGTATTGGAAGCGGTGGAGGTGGGGAGAATATACTCAATGGCTCCCTAGCTTGTCTGTTCTAAAAAGGTGTCTAAATGTGGGCGTTTTCTTCGAAGTCAGAATGAGTCTTCCTGAGAGGCGAGGAACCAACAGTCTGTATACAAAGGGAACAAATGTAGATTTATAATACCGATGTGCACGCAACACTCACATTGTGGAACAAAATCAAAGTCTAGAAGTGGACGAGCAACCAGAACTTTTCGCCGGAGTTTACAGACGGTGAGGGCTAAGTAGAACATAAAAGCACTCGGCGAGCTAGAAGGTTGAAAAGCCCTGATCCGGGGCAGCTCTCCCAGACCTCTACAAACATGCCAGTTACCAGAAGAAAGTAAAGGGGGGTGGTGGACGGGGGAAAAAAAGCGTTTACCACAGAAGAACACAGTTGGCAGCTGCACAAGGCGAAAGGCAAATAGTCAGGTCCGGCTGTGACTGTTGCGTGTTTGATATCTTTTTTCTTGAAGACTCTTGGCTTGACTTTGTGAGACTGCATGTATTAAAGTAGAATAGGTTTTTGTGACGAGGCGGTTGGCTCTTTAAGTTAAAAGCAAATCAATGTGCGGTTTATTAGTAACTGTATATTGTGTAAATATCTAAACTATTTCTGTTCCATTCTTGTGCTACATTGTATCTGTTATATCCACGTCTTACTGATGCTCCTCTTTTAATGTTGTAGCTGTTTTATTGTTACACATGTGCACATACACATTGTTACTCTAAAGAACAGCGACTTTAGGATAAGTATATTAACCTTGTAAGAGACAGAGATTGATCGAGTTAAGTTGTGTACCTTGCGTTCTTAAGGTCTTGGTTTGGTTAAGTGCCGTGATTATTTTCATGACTGCAGAAGTTTTGGAGATCCATAGGCGGAACGTTTGTTGGTTTTAATGAAAATAGAAATAACAAACCTTCCCTTGCAGGTCCACCCAACCTAAAACTGGTATCAGGGAATGTCCCGAGTAGTAAAGGCGGCCAACTTGATGTTGATCACATTGCCCAACAAACTCCCGAATAAAACTGTTAGGGAAAGTGGGGGGGGGGGGGGCGGGGATGTTGTCCGCACCGTATACCACATGACCTTGCTAAGCCAGTGCCTCTAGTGGCGCCCACACAAATGAGCGAGCGAACATCTGATTTCTGAAAGGGTTGAGAATTGGGCACGCAGGCCCGTCTAACATTCTGCCTGTCTAACCTCACCCCTTTCCTGTGTCATGTCATACATTCAACTGTTATAGTAATAGCAGACATCATTCCCTGCGATGCTGTACTAATCACAAGCACTGAAATGTGCTTCAGTTATGCCTACATTTCTCACGCACAAAGAAAATATGAGGAGACAGGCTGGATGGAAAAGGGGGAAAGGGGGGGGGGGGGGGCGGGGTGCTAAGGTTCGGGCAGGAGAGTTCAGGTGCCTAACAAATTGTAAGGATGAGCTCAATAGGTCTGAGCCTTTTTTAAGTGTATAAAAAGGTATTCACCAACGTATGTGAATGTGTTCTAACAGTGGCTTTTTACAACAACGTGTACGCACACACACACACACACACACACACACACACACCATATATTATAACTCGGCAGGGATTCGAACATCGTTCACTCGCATGACAGACGGAATACTTACACCTATACTACCGAAGATTCGAGAGTTTGGTTCATATCCATTTACATAATAACGCGAGGAATAGTTCTCTTTTTTTTTTTAACAGTGAATAATTTGCGACCGGTATTCGGAAGAGTGCCTTTATTTATATTTATATATATGAGTATGTGTGTCTGTGTGTAGTAATTGTGAGTTAGTGTGTGTGTTCATTGTGACAGACCCTTATGCAGTTAAAAAAAAAAAAAACAGCACTGGCGACTCAGCCCCACCAAACACAAACCATGTGTTCCTTAACCAGTTGTCATTCATTCGTGACAACACCTTGCCTTGACTAAGACACAGTGTGTGTGTGGGGGGGGGGGGGGGGGGGAGGGGAGAGGTAGGGAAGGTGACAGTAAGGTAATACTGTCTTGGCTTACTGTTGACATCTGGCTGTGTGCATCAATGACAGTCATCTACGACAGGCATGTGCCAGTGTTCTGTCGTGTGCCGCACCAGTATGTTTAACCCACGATGAGCGACTGGGTTTGCGATCACAAGTGTAGCCTAGCCACGTATTCAGTGGTTGATGAGGTACACACGAGTTCTAGTTCTGAAGTCTCCAAACGGGAGAAGAGGGGGGGGGGGGGGGGGGGGGGGGGGGGTTGTTGAAGTGGGCTAGAAAAAAAGGGGTGGGGGTGGGGGGGAGCATATAAACGTTTCAAAAAGCCGTGAAACAACTGGTTCTTCTCTGTGGTCACTACATCACGCAAAATCCCATGATATTTGTGAGGGGGGGGGGGGGGGGGGGGGTTAAGATGAAGGTTAGTAATACTGGCTATTTATTTAACACTAGCCCTAATTCTGATGCGGCGTCCGTGGCTTAGGCGTTGCGAGTCCGACTTGTAATTCCAACATACCGCGCTCGAAACCCACTGCTTTTTTATCATGGTACGGGGCGTCGCAGGTCGACCCAGCCTAAAATGGGTACCAGGATAGCTGTCCTGGGGAAGTAAAGAAGGCCGGCGTAATTCTGACCATATTACCCACGTAGTGCCGATTGGTCTGTAACAATGTGGGATTCTCTTCCCATATGTCTGATGCGCTTAAGGCGTAAAAAGGGATCTCTACTTTACTTACCAATTCTTAGTTCTGCTAAGGCATTTGTATATGTTCCTATTAATAGACAGACAGATGCAGCAATCACTCACCACGCTGATGCTATGCAGGCAGACAGAAACAATTAGACATAGTTACACGAAAATGAAAATACTGTGCGGAGAAAGTAGAAATTGGTCCGGATCGTCGATGCAACTCCTATCACTAGGAAAATATTCGCACCTGGTACCTAGAATGTTAAAGGATGGAGAGGACATGGGGTGAGTTCCATGCAGTAGCGAGATCGAACGACTTGGAGTGAGGAGTGAGTTGGTTGAGGAGCTCCATTGGGGGGTAAAATGCGGAAGAAGATGTGATGACTGGAAACACAGCGCATGCTTGAAAATATTAATCTTCTCCTTGTTTGCGTTTACCTATTTAATTTTCGGTGGAAAGCTCATGTTGTTCGTCCACTAGTAGATTTTAGTCTTGCTCCAGAGCAACAGTTTTGCGTTCACGTAATTTCCATATCTGGATTGTGTGTGCAAACTGTTGGTTCCTCGCTTCTCAGGCAGATCCACTCTGATTACAAAGGGAACACCCCTAATAAGTCGACTTTCCCGACCTGCTTATTAGGGGGCAGAGTGACTATTAATGTTTGTCACCCCAATAAAAGGGGGCTCCAGAACTCGTACGGGTGCTAATCAGTGATAACACAGGGTTTAGTACCAACAGTGTTCAAGGCGAACACAGAAAACGAACTTTATTCAACAATCAGCATACTTGAAAACTCGGTTTGTTTAAGTTTAGAGCAGAAACTAGTAGTTCATGCACAGTATGACCTAAGCCTTTCATCCAACTGCCTTAAAGGTGGCCGGTGGTAAGGGGCTGTCAGTCAGTCACAGACTTTGCATTTGGTGACACTGTATGTATGAGACACATGACAACCAGCATTTACCTGCAGTAACACTACCTGTTGGGGGATCTACATGTTTTGTTTCACACGGGTGTGTATGTGTTTCTTTTAGATTCTGTACTTGGGATATTCGTGAAGGATAACTTAGTAACGGAATACAACTCATCATATGGATGACATCGTTGTGTGTACAATCACAGAACGTGAGTATCTTCTACTTTGACTTTGTTTATTTGCTATGTTAAAATCTGAAGAAAAATAACGTAATCATACTTGTTGTTGTATTTAAGAAGATCAAGTAGTGGTAGAGGCATCAGCAACAACTGCAGTAGCGGCAGCAGCAGCACCAGCAGTAATAGTTTTGACGGTGGTGGTTGTGGTAGTATTAGCAGCAGTAGTAGTACTAGCTGTTACAGCATAAGCAGCAGCAGTTGTAGCAGTGGCTGTGATAGTAGTAGTGGTGGTAGTTATAGTTAAGGTAGTAGCAATAGTAGTGGTGGTGGTCATCGTATCAGTGGATGTTTTAGTGAAAGTGGTAGTAGTGGCAGAGTAGGAGGAGGAAGAGAAGAAGGAGAAGAATACGAAGAAGAAGAAGAAGAAGAAGAAGAAGAAGAAGAAGAAGAAGAAGAAGAAGAAGAAGAAGAGGAGGAGGAGGAGGAGGAGGAGGAAGAAGAAGAAGTAGAAGAAGAAGAATTGTTTTCCGATTCTCTGAGGTGCTTTAAAGCAAATATCATCTGTCTCTATTCATCTCTTACATTCTTCACCTTGGCTTTTGGCAGCTGTATTCTCCAACGGAATTTTCTAGTTGTTCGTCCACTTCTGAACTAAGGGCCTCCTCCAGAACTTGAGGTTTGCGTACACGTACATTTTACATATGTGGCTTTTTTTTTGTTTTTGTTTATGTAGATTGTTGGTTTGCCGTCTCTCGGACACTTCGAGAGAAACATCCATAATTAGTTGACTGTTACGACATACAGGATCGTGGAGAAGGGTGCAGTATTTTTATCCCCCCCCCCCACCAAACCCCCACCCACATGATGGGACCCGGGAACCAACAAGGTGAATGTGAATGACTGATCTTTTTTGCCCACGACTGATAGTGATTGCATATCTGCCTTATATTGTCTCTTCACTGCCTGTTTGGTGTACTTGGGAATCTTCTCTGATTTAATGTTTGTGTGCAGGCATTTTTTTTTTTTTTTTTTAATCTTCGTCTTCTCTTTGTGTTTTAACAAGACCATCATTCACCTGTATGCACAAGGGAGATGAATGGTCGCGGACGACGAGGTAGACCAAGAAGACTATGGAGAGATGATGTTCAGACAGATCTGCAAGCACTTAGAGTCACCAAATGGAAAGAGAAGGCTAATCCTACAGTGCAACATCACAGATCTACTAATTCGACAACTTAACAAGCCTGACTAGGTCAATCGGCACGCCTCGGTGATTTGATTGTAGATATACCGCCAAACCACAGGGAAGTTAATTTGCGATTGTGTGAAGTACGCGTGCTCCGAGGACAGTTGTAGATGTAGAATGTAAATGGTTGTCTGTGTGAGTTGAGTGAGCGTCACTTTCAGTTATTTATGCTTACAGCCGATTATTTACTGGGCCGTTTTATGTACAGTATTGTGCAATCAGTGGCCCATATGTCTGCATGTATGAATGTTAATATACACACTAGGACGAATAGGTTAACCAACCGGTAACGGTTCGCGAAAAGGCAGTGGTTTTCTGGTTTAGTGATCACAGGTTCGATTTTTGTGTAGATTTAACATTTTTTAGGCCAAAACATCACGGGTTAAAAAATGGATAATTTTCCACACTATTAGGTGTGCTTGGTACATACAGTCGAGTCCACTTAAGTCGAACTCGTATAAGTCGAGAACATCAAGATATCATAGGGTTGTCGAGAGATCACCGTAAAAGGCCCTACACAACTGTCACTGTCTCCATTACACTTCGGACACAACAAGATATCATAGGGTTGTCGTGAGATCATCGTGAAATGCCCTACAAAACTGTCACTCTCTCCATTACACTTCGGGCACAACAAGATATCAGAGGGTTGTCGTGAGATCATCGTGAAACGCGCTACAAAACTGTCAATCTCTCCATAACACTTCGGGCACAACAAGATATCATAGGGTTGTCGTGAGATCACCGTGAAAGGCCCTACAAAACTGTCACTCTCTCCATTAAACTTCGGGCACAACAAGATATCATAGGGTTGTCGTGAGATCATCGTGAAAGGCCCTAGATAACTGTCACTCTCTCCATTACACTTCGGGCACTAGATATTATAGGGTTGTCGTTAGATCACCGTGAAAGGCCCTAGATAACTGTTACTCTCTCCATTACACTTCGGGCACTAGATATCATAGGGTTGTCGTGAGATCATCGTGAAAGGCCCTACAAAACTGTCACTCTCTCCATTAAACTTCGGGCACAACAAGATATCATAGGGTTGTCGTGAGATCATCGTGAAAGGCCCTAGATAACTGTCACTCTCTCCATTACACTTCGGGCACAAAAAGATATCATAGGGTTGTCGTGAGATCATCGTGAAAGGCCCTACATAACTGCCACTCTCTCCATTACACCCCGGGCACATCAAGATACCAGAAGAAAGCATTTCGTTTTTCAATGATCATAGGATGTTTAGGAAAAGCCGGGGGTCCAAAGATGGCGTATCATAAGCATCAGTAAGGGATAGCATCTCTATTTGTCATTTTCAGACTAAGGCTGTTTTTGACAAGATATGTTCCAAGTGTTTGCCTGTAGTGAACACGAATGTGTGTCCCTGAATCTTGGCACCAAACAATGGCTGAGCATGTGCTCCAAAACTGTCAACTTTATGCTACTCCAACAGAAAGGCAATCCGATCTGTCCCAACCTCAATGTGGACTCAGTTGTATGGTACCTGGGGAGATATGGACTACACGACAGCTTCAATCGACGCTACCGGCCTCCTGGTATAGAATTCTCTGACAGAAGAATCGATGAAGAAAACGACAGTCATAACTGTTGGTCACTTTATGCCAGAAGAGAAACTGGAAGATGTTGAGACAACTGGAAATACTCCTGGGTAAAGAGACAGAGGAAGACTCTTGACATCCTCTTGCAATGACATGGAGAGGGGTTTAGCACATGAACACATATTGTAGGAGATCTTAGGTTGAGCTGAGCTGAATTCAGAAGGGACATCACACAACTCGGGCCGTTACCACAAGCGCTCCGCTCCCATATTCAGCAGCCAGGAACAGTTTTTTTTCTTATAGTAACACAGCAGGTTTGGAAGAGGCATGATCTCCAAGTTGCTAAGGCACTTGACGATGATGATGGTGTGGCGATAGTTATGATGAAGATGGTGGTGTGATGATGATAGTGATGATGATGACCATGATAATGATGGTGTGAGGATAATAATAATAATGATGATGATGATGATGACGATGATAGTGATGATGATGATGCAGTGACAACCAGGACGGCTGACTTAAGATATGACTGTAAAAAGGACAGTTGTGCACGTCTTTATGCGTGTTGGGCATATACTGCTAGCCCTGTATTCTAAAGACCAATGGGCATTCGGTGGGTGAGGTGGTCAGTGTCACACCGGCCGCCTTTACTCCCCCGGACTTTAGCTAGTACTAATTTAGGGCTTGGTGGACCTGAAAGCCGGGCTCATTTTGAGGAATACCCGCTCTGGGGGGTTTTGAACTCATGCCCTTCAGATCCTCAGGCAAGCATCTAGCCATTACACCATGACGACACCCCACCCTATGTAGGTAGCTATGTCATGTTCCCTTTCTCTTGCCTACCTTGGTAGGTAGAAGTGCACAGATGCAAGCCGTGAGGTCATTTCGTCACAGCTGGTGGGTTAATAACGACGCCAAGTCGTCGCTTTTATTGTGGCCCATTCTTCTGATAATCCCACAGACTGTGAGACCGATTCATTAGCCACCTTCATACGTACATACCATCGGCCAGGTTGACAATAACGGAAGAAAAGAACTTTGTAAAAAAACAATCTAAACGCTGGAGTACCGGGCTGTTAGTGATTAGGTTGGCTTTGACGGTGTGATGTGGTGATTAACCTAACTCGTATAGTGATCAACGTGGCTTTCGCTCGGGTTCTTCACTATTTATTATTAGTCAGGTTTATAAAAGAATAAGTTTGTGCGTTATGTATGAGTAAACTATATGTGCATCGTGCCTTGCAGTGATTAACCTACCTTGTATAGTGATCAAAGTTTCTTTCACTCGGGTTCTTTTAGTCAGGTTTAAAATAAAATAGGTATGTGCGTTGTCTGTGTAAACTATATGTTCCTTGTGCCCTGCAGTGATTAACCTACCTTGTAATGTGATAAACGTGGCAAGTCGCAGATACTTCAACATTTGTTACCAATCACGTTTGAAGTAGAAAAGGTATTACGTTATCTATATGTTAACTATATTTTCATAGCAGGATAAAATGATTACCCTACCTCTATACGGCAAAGTGGTCAAGCTGGTTGTACACTTCTATGGTCGCGAGTTCGTTTTACCGACGTGTCGTTCAGTTTGCCAATGCAGCTTATATAGAAATCCCTGGGGATAGTTACTTGAGCTACAGAGTTCGTGTTTTTTCTGCCGCTCTCGACAGGCGGCTGTTGTATTAGTCAAGTCTCTTCTTCTTCTTCGCGTTCAGCGGCTATAAATTCCTGCGGAAATTGCTGGTTGTTCGTCCATCTATGGAATTGATTCTTCTTCCTTAACCTGAGTGTTGCGTGCACATCCGTTTTACGCAGAATTGTGTGCAAATTGTTGGTTTCTTCTCAGGCAAATACGCTCTCGACTTCTAATTGGTCGACTCTTACGATATGCTTCTTGGGAAAGGAAAAGGTCTGTTCTTGATTTCTCTACAGTGGGACCCTGGAACTTACAGAGGAAAGTCATATTTAAAATACAAAGAAATAATTTATGTTTGTAAATTATATGTTTATCTTGTGATACCATGATTAAACCACATCGTATAATAAACCACTTGACCTACATAGAGTGAACCACTTGACTTACATAGAGTAAACCACTTGACTTACATAGAGTAAACCACTTGACTTACATAGAGTTAACCACTTGACTTACATAGAGTGAACCACTTGACTTACATAGAGTAAACCACTTGACTTACATAGAGTAAACCACTTGACTTACATAGAGTAAACCACTTGACTTACATAGAGTAAACCACTTGACTTACATAGAGTAAACCACTTGACTTACATAGAGTGAACCACTTGACTTACATAGAGTGAACCACTTGACTTACATAGAGTAAACCACTTGACTTACATAGAGTAAACCACTTGACTTACATAGAGTAAACCACTTGACTTTCATAGAGTGAACCACTTGACTTACATAGAGTAAACCACTTGACTTACATAGAGTAAACCACTTGACTTACATAGAGTGAACCACTTGACTTACATAGAGTGAACCACTTGACTTACATAGAGTGAACCACTTGACTTACATAGAGTGAACCACTTGACTTACATAGAGTGAACCACTTGACTTACATAGAGTGAACCACTTGACTTACATAGAGTGAACCACTTGACTTACATAGAGTAAACCACTTGACTTACATGGAGTAAACCACTTGACTTACATAGAGTAAACCACTTGACTTACATAGAGTAAACCACTTGAATTAGATAGAGTAAACCACTTGACTTACATAGAGTAAACCACTTGACTTACATAGAGTAAACCACTTGACTTACATAATAAGAATAAACTCACAGGGAGCAAGTACAGCGGGGATCTACAGTCATCAGTAGAAATTATCCTCTTTCGACACACGTTTCGGCCCACGATTCCTAAACGTATTCGGAGGTGGGCCCACCTGAGTTCATGAAGCTCAGGGCTGCTTCCCCGCTGCACAGAATTACCGGATGGTGTTATTATTTCGGCCAGAGACAAGACGACTTAGTGGTTTCGAAGGAGGTACTGTGAGATAAGAAGTCGCCACGGCAGCGTAATTAGAACAGTCCGCATGCCTGGACGACCGAGCGACAAGCTTACTTTGGTTTACCGGACACATGTTGGACTTTTTTATTAGCAGTTGGCAGAGGAACACTGGCAGACAATTCGTACACGATGGACTTTTCAAAGGGATAAGAAACTCTTTTCCACTAGACACCCGGACCAGCTCACCGAGGCCCGTCCCCTACGTTGTTGCGCTGCGTCCAAAGCCAGCTCGAGGCCCTTTCGGCTGCCTCTCCCAGTTTTTTTTAAGTGTTCGTTTCCGTTCATTACCGCGCAATCCTAGTTCTTTAACCACATTGTAGAGCGAAGTGGAAACGAGGCCTCTCGCTCCCACTTCGACGGCAAATACCCGTACTGTGTAAGCCTCGTCTCTCCTCAAACCGGCTGCTAAATCACTGTACTTTTCGAGCTTGTACAAGTGATTCTCCTCCATACGCGACTCAAACGGGACCGTCAACTCAATCAGGATGAGTTGCCGTTTTTGCGCAGAATGGAGAACGATGTCCGGTCGCAGGCCGGTTTTACGGATCAACTCGGGATACCGTTCATGTCCTGGCAGATCAACCGCCAGTAACCAGTCCCTCGCAGAGTCTAGCGCAGATGGAGCGAATGCGTTTTGGTTGACGTTACCTTTAGGAACCTGCCCAGCCTTGAGGAAACGAATGGGGACGATACTAGAACTGGCTCTGGCGTTAGCCCTCATTCTAGCCTGGTCGACAACGGCTGCTAACTCTTTTAGCAACTTGTTGTGGCGCCAGGTATAGCGGCCTTGACCTAGAGCTTTCCTGCACGCGGACAGGACGTGCTCAAGAGTTTGCTTTGATTTGCACAACGGGCAAGTCGGATCGTTGGTCGCAGACCATTTAACTATATTAACACCGGACGGTAATACATCGTACGCCGAACGAACGATAAAGCTCAGTCGCAGCGGGGTCATCCGCCAGATCTCACCCCATGTGAGTATTCTCGGCAATGCGCTCTCCAGGCTGACCCAATGGCCCTGCTGCGACTGTTGGGCTGCTTTCTGGACCCGAACCTCGTTTTCGTTGTCCCTCACCGTTTGTATCACCATGTCTCGGCGCTCTTTGGCTGAGGCCTTTGACCACCAATTGACCTTCCCGTGCCCTAGGCCTCGACGGTCGGTTTGTGTGTAACCCATAATCTCCTTCAATTTTAGTGCGTTCTGAGCAGATTCAATCGCATCGAGGACTCTCCACTTGGTACCAGTCTTTAGAGCGGGCTGGACAGCGATGACATTTGGGTCTGAAGACTCGCGCAGAAGCATGGCGAGTCTTACCTTGCCGACTTTAAACTCTTCTGTTATCGACTTGAACGGAAGTACCAGCTTAGCCTGTTTGCAATACAGAGCCACGTCGGTCAGACAAGGCGGAGCTCCAATCCACTTTCTTAAGGCTGTGTTGATCTCTCTGGATAGCCTCCCAGATCATGGTCGCGTGTTCAAGGCACCCAGGAACGCCTGGAATACCACCCTAAGTACCACCCTAGAGTAAACCACTTGACCTTCCTCCCGTACTTAATTTTTTTTTTTTTTTTTGGTTTTAGTCAAGTTTGCAATAAAAAGGTAGTTTTCTAATGTAAACTTTATGTTCGAAACGTAACACGGTGGTTAACCTGTCTTGTCTTAGAGATAAACGAGCTTTTGTATAGTATCTCATTATTGCCATCCTTCTCCCTGGCGTTCACGGGCTATACACTCCGGTGGGAAGTTCTGGTTAGGCAGCCATTTTTGTACTTTGGTTCCAGAACTTGAGTTTTGCATACACGTATGGTTGAGTGATTTGGCTTATCTGTATGCAGACTGTTGGTTCCTCGCCTCTTAGGCAGACGCACTCCAGCTTTGAGGAAACACCTCTCATTAATTGCCTTTAGCGAAATGTGTGTAATGGGCTATACTTTTATTCCTTAAAAAAAAAAAATTATTGGAACTTCAAAACCTTTTTTTTTAAATCAAGTGGAAAACAGAGTTAGTATAATTGTATTGGTATTAGTAACGTTGATCTCTCTACGCCCCGCCCATGTGCACACTAGCGTACTTCTGATTAGTAGTTCCTGAACCTGTCACCTTGGCACAAGGCTACGGGGGTGTTTCGCAATGCCGTTGATATCGCGTATATTTCAGCGCGCCAGTGCTTTTAACACTCCAAAAACACAATTCCTATAGAACACTGTCCTTCAGGGATCATGTGGATGCAGTTGCAGTGAAATGCCAAAAAGGACTCAATGCTCTCAAGATTATGGCAGCAATGGACATGGAACAAAGAATGTTGTTCACAATGTTCCAGCGTGTGATCCTGTCGGTGATAGATTATGGACTTGGCCTGCTTACCATATCAAAGAGTCAGCTGATGAAACTTGAACGGAAATGAGCAGGCAGAAATACTGGCCGGTTCTGCACCACTTGGTGGTAAACTGATATTTGACAAGCTGGATGTTGTGAGGGCCCTTTGGGAGCGAATGAACAGTGCTGAGGAACATATAGATCATTACGGTCTGAGGAGAATGGCACTGCGAGGAGTTACAAGGGGATCTGGCCGACGCTCAAAACTCGCGAGAGGGGCGAGACGGATATACAATCAGACTGTTACTGGTACTATTGGAATTGTAACTCTGCGCTTGCTGCTGAAGATAGGGACCGGTCGCTTATGGGAGTGTCCCGAGTGCTGTGATGTCGATTTCTTAATTTAGCATTCAACATTCAATATCAATAGAGAATGCTGACACCTGTGTCACAGGCTTTATCTTTCTCGGAAAAAAAGCATCGATGCAAGACATCACAGAAAGCAAACAACAGAGCGTTACACACCCGTAACCTTCATGAAAGTCGACCAGCTCAACACATTTTGAATGAAAAGTGACCTACTCTATTTGGGGAGATTAACGTGAACCTAAACACTGTATGGTATCTATATTTCGATAGTCTGACGGAGTTATACAGAGTTAGTATATGAATTACCATTTTTCATAGCCTGATGCGGTTATACAGTTAATCTGTATGAGTGCATTGTTTGTATGTTTTCTACCTTTCCATAATCTGACGCGGTTATACAGAGTTAGTATATATGTGTGTGCACTCTTTGTATGGTATCTAACTTTATTGTATCGCAGTTATTAACAAATCTCGTAAAGTGATAAGCGTAACTTCTTTCTCATACTTTATTGTTTCTCTTGAAGTTAGTCACATGTCTTTTACAGACTCTGCAACCACAACTTCATTATTTGTTAGCTAATCATGGTTTTATTGGACGACTGTAGGTTTCAGTCGATTGATCTTGCATTATTTTGCGTTTGATGTTCATACCAAAATGGCTATTGAAGCCAGACCGTCTCCCTAAGATCAAACATTAAGCGTAGGTATGGATCTCTGAGATGTGGTTTTACAGAACAATTTTCAGTATACTTTGGACAGCTAACATATAGTAACCAAAAAGTTTTGGAAGAGGCGGGAGCCCGAAGACAATTTATCAAAGACATCAGAAGGTGACAGTCATTTTTTTTTCGTTCATGTTATGAGAAGAGGGAAAATGGAACATGTGACCACTGGAAAGATCTGGGGAAGAAGGGATAGAGGAAGACAACGAGAGAAGATTCTTGACAGTCTTGTCGCATGAAGCAGGAGATTTCAGATTGAGGAGAGGCATAATTGCACACGCGTCAACAAGGCACCTGAAATGGTATATAGGGCTAGACCTATATTATATAAACCAAACAGCACTTGGTGGGTAATGTGGTCAGCATATAATATGATATAGGTCTAGCCCTATATACCCAATAAGCCTGTATGGCGAGGACAATGTGCCTTTGCTTTTTACTTGACTTTTGTTGTGGTATACCAATGGAAGTTATTGTGACAAAATATAAGTGTTCCCTGTGTGCTGTGCGAGCCGGTGATGTGATTGGCTTGAAGTTGATACTGGGGTAAAACAGGGATGCGTTTTATCTCCTCTGTTGTTTGGCTTTACTATTCACTTCTACTTCTTTCTATGAGTGCCGATCAATACACTTTCTGTTACTTGATTAATTCACTGGGTAATGAAAGAAATGTTGTAATGGAAATACCGTTGGAAGGTCTTGATTTTGCTGACAATATTATTCTGCTGAGAATCAAGAGCAATGACAGCAGGAGAAGGTCGGGGAACAGTTACAAGACAGAGAAGATGGCGCTACATCCAACACATCCTGGGAATAAACCAATAGAGAATCAGCAAACAGGAAATAAGGAGGCAAGGATGCCCAAAAGAAACCCTAAGACGAAAGCTGATGAAGAAGGCCAAAGCTGCTGGACTGGATTCTATCCATGACATTGAACTGACGGCACATTAAAGAACGCAGTTGAAGAATAGACTGCGAGCGATATGTGATATACAATGGCACACAAGAATAATGAAACAATGATTGAATCCATAACATTTCAGGAGTATCGTTTGGTGAGCATTCTGTGAACAACCTGCGATATGCTGATAATATTATTTTGATCGCTATAAATGAACAAAACCGCCAGAAATGATCGATACAATAGCAGAGAAAGTCAACACAAGGCGCTTGGGTGCTAACTTCCCTATGCCAGTTCGACAGCATTAGATATTTATTTGACTACCTCTGCGATTTATGTCGGAACTTAGACCTTCAGGGAAATTATATTTAGAGTACCGTTCACAACCCATTAAGTGCTGCAGCCTGCAATTATTTGCGTGAAAAAAATATCTTGATATGTGTGTTTTTTTTTTGGGGGGGGGGGGGGGGATTATTTTTATTCCTGTTTCATTATGAAAGACTGTCACACTGGGACTTAAAGAGCTGCTATTCGGACGCAAATTCAACAGGGCAAATGCCAGACACCTTGTTCAGCTATGAATGTGGGTGTGTCTTGAATATATAATGTTGAAAGGAATGTTCCTCCGCGAGATGCTGCCTGCAAGACTGTCACCCAGTCTTCTTGGCGTTCTGCTCCTTCTTGACGTCCTCTTTGACCGCTTCGGGTGTCGAGGGAGATATAAGGTCCCGCTTCGTGCTTTTCTCGCTGCTTCCACCATTGACACATCGTGGTGCTGTAGAGTTTCTGTGGTGTTATCTTCCCATCTTGTTCTTGCGTTACGTCCCTCTCCTCTTCTAGTATATGCCTTGAATGGTATAGCATCAGAAGGCATTCTCTCGGTGGAACGTTCTGGTTTTTCGTCATGTTCCAGAACTTGAGTCTTGCTTGCACATCCGTTTTACAGATCTGGTTTTTATGTATGCAGACTGTTGGCCTCCTCACCTATCAGGCGGATGAACGCCGACTTCGTAATACCGCTCCTAATTAGTCGATTTTACGACATGCTTGGTAGGGAGTGGTGGGCCTGTTCTTTTTCAAATCTTGTTTAAACTCTGACAGTAGGGCTGTGTAACCCACACGGGAATGTCGCCAATGAATCCATTATGAGAAACTTGCAGAAACCCCGTTTAACCGTACCGGTCAATCAGTCAGCTGCCGTCTCCAGAGTGAAGGTTGGCTGGAATGAATCTCCAACAGGCTCAGTCTCTTGTCCTGGTTGTGCGCTTTCTCATACTGCTGCCCATCTATCTCTTGGTGTTGTCCTCCCACTTGTATCGTTGCATACCTCTTGCTCTCTTGCCTGTGACCTTTCCCTCGAGTTTGGTTTTTGAAAGCTAATTATGTCTTTTAATGTAACCAAATTATTTCAGGTGTCTCTTTTTTTATTTTTATTGTTTTTTTATTTTTTTTATTTCCATACAAAACAGTTATATCTGGGTGTATTTGCGGTTACACCATAACAACCTTCTGTTC
>CAJHNH020000631.1:40000-70000 GCA_905116865.2 Candidula unifasciata
GAACTAAGTTTATTTACTAGCACAGGTCCAAATATAGTCACAGAAAGAATATGCAAATACGCCCCACATAAACACTGCAAGTTGTAACGGTGAAGACAAGTCTACGAGGTCGTCGAGTCTTTCACACGGCGATCACTAGACTTCCCGATAACCCACACAAACAAAACATGTGCGGGTAACAGGGTCAAACGCCTTGTTTCAGTAACTAATAATAGTGCTATTATTATCAAATTAGTATAACAATGTATTTGAAATAAAGTGGCATGCATACAGTAATCAATATGTGAGCTTCTATACATGGTTGGCTATGTTTTAGGAAGGGCAGCTTTGCCCACTCATTAATTTAGTAAGTGGTAAAAAGGGGTGGGGGGGGGGGGAGGGCGTTATGGTCATGGCTGAACTTATTTATGGGGGGGGGGGGCAATGAAGACTCCTCCAGATTCGGGCAAGTTGCCTGCTAGACGCTCCAGCTTCACAAAGATCCCACCAGTCTCAATGAGGAATAGCTTTGTGTGTTTGACCAAGCTCGTCTGCGGGTCTTGTTGACACCCAGGTCGACAATCTATGGGTTAATTTTCTCCCTGGATGGTCTGCGGCAGTGGCTAGAATCGTTCTACTCCGGGACGCGCGGGGACAATCAATTGTATTGGTTTTGTCTGTGATTCCTGCAGCTATTGATTGGACACTGATTCCGACAGGCATGCAGAGATACACTAAGAGATATTAGCGTTGTACAAATACTGGCGAGCCTGCAATCGTATCGACCTGACCCGAATCGTTTGTTACTTGTCTTTGGTGGGACAAACTAACAAGCTGTACGATTAGGCTAATACCGCGCTGTCGTTTCGTTTATGATAATAAATCAGCGGTTCTCTAACTGGCCAGGTTAATGGCGTCTTGAGGGACGGTTAGGTGTGTCGCGAATGGACGAAAGTCATGTGTATAAGCTCGAGAAAAACAGTTACCTAGTAGCTGGTCTGAGGACAGACGAAGCATACACAGTAAGAATCTTCGCCGTCGATGTAGGCGCAAGAGGTCTCGTTTCCACTTTTGTGTACAATGTGATAAAGCAATTGGGTTTAAGAGGAAAAAAGCGCAAACGATCACTAAAACAACTGGGCGAGGCTGCGGAGAGGGCCTCGAGCTGGCTTTGGACACAAAGGAACGTCGTGGGGGACGGGCCTCGGTTGGCTGGTTCGGGTGTCTAATCGAAAAGAAAAGTCTTATCCCTAAAAGCTCATCGTGTCCGAACTGTCTGCCAGGTCTCGAGGCATGGTGTTCGTCCTGGGTGCTAGAGGTTCCGGGTTCAGTCCCCAGTAAGAGCTAAGATTGTTTCACGTGGACTTGGACTTCTAGTAATTTCCCTTGGTCTCTGGGTAGTGAGATCAGACGCCAGTGTGCATTGTTGAGCATGTAAAAAATCCCTTGGCAGTTTGAAATCGAAAAGAGTAGCCCAACGACGCTACCCGGGCAAAATTAAAGTTAAAAATCTACCTAGAATGTTTCAGGATCCTCGCCAGGGCTACAGAGCCTGTGCACTGTGCTGAGCTTCTTTGGACTCATACTTGAGTTAGAAAAAAGAACATAGCACTTACTGGTTGCTACCCGTGTGCCATCATGTTGATCCGTTGTTAAAACCAAAAACCAAAGCCATACACCCATCCATTCGTTCCTATATGAGTATTTATTTACCTATCAATCTAACAAATCCATCCACCCATCTTCCTCTTTTTTTAAATCTCCCCTCCTCTCTCTCTCTCTCTCTCTCTCTCTCTCTCTCTCTCTCTCTCTTTCTCTCTCTCTCTCTCTCTCTCTCTCTCTCTCTCTCTCTCTCTCTCTCTCTCTCTCTCTCTGCATATCCTCTGCCTGCTGTGTGTTGTAGAAATAGTGGGAACCAGTAATCATAGAGTACAGCATAACACGTAGAGAAAGAATGATTACATTAACAGAGATCTGCATGTGTACATTGTTGATGACACTAAAATATGTGATAAAGTCATTCCTGGTCAATGTGAGAGACTTACTGATTTTATTCGTCGCAGGTTTTCGCTTCTAATAATACTTAGCCATTGCATTTTCCTCTGTATACAGACTCGCAGATTATAGTTTCGTAGCCCAGCTCTGGACTGAATACGCGATAAAAACTAGACAGGGAACGGATATAAACTCCGGCCATATACAAGTCGATAATATGAAAATCAAATGAACTGAAACAAATAAGTACATGAGTGCAAACTTCAACTGCTCTAACATACTCAGAGAAGAAATACAATCTAGAATACAAATTGGAAATAAAGTATACTTTGCCCTTCAACATCTGCTAAAGTCAAAGTGTCTGCCTTGCAACACCAAAATCAAAATATATGAAACGTTAGTAAGACCAGTCGTTTTGTATGACTCTGAAGCTTGGAGCACAGCTTAAAGAGATGAAGCCTAATTACAGGTTTTCGAAAACAGTCTTACGACAAATTTTTGGTCCCATCAAAGATGCAAACCGCGGTGAATGGAGAGTGAAAAGCAACAACGAAATTCGTAATCTGTTTAAACCAGCCTTGATCACTGGCATCATGCGAGCTAATAGACTGACATGGTTGGGGCATATTGAGAGAATGTCAGATTACAGAGAAGTGAAAACTGTATACACAAAGGAGATGAATGGTCGCACACCACGAGGAGATCAAGAATACGTTGGAGAGATAATGCCTAGGCATACCTGAAAACACTTGGTGTCACCAGCTGGAAAGAGAAGGCCAACCAGAGAGATGAATGGAGGCGGATGGTGTCTGCAGCAATGAACCTCAAGGGCTCGAAATGCTGAAGAAGAAAGAAAGCACAGCTCTGAATTAAGTGGATGGAGCGACAATTTGAGCTGTGGATTTTGAATTCTGTTTGACTGCGCTCATCGTGGTCTGTGTTAAGAACTGCAAATTCAAAAAAAAAAAAAAAAAAAATGGCGAGTAACAGTTGCCATAGAACTGGTGGTGACAAAAAAAAAAACCCACTTAAATGGCAATTTCTCAAAAAATGAAAGAATGCGTTAGATTGTTGTTGTTATCGATCCAGCGGCGCATGAGCTTTCGCCCTTTGGCCCAGGCATTGTGGTGCTGGGGTGTCTGTGGATTACCTACCTCCCCGGGCAGCAGCTAGAAATGCCCTGTACCAGTTCTAAAGGAAATATGGGTTGTGTTTCTGCCTTTCCCTTTAACACGTAGCTAAGGTGGGGCTCACAGTGTGCTCATTCCCCGCCACCAGATTGCCTGCAGGTTTCGCTGAGCTCTTCATGTCTCTAAGCATGGCCTAAGCATGAGTAGTTGGGGCAACTGGATCGTCACGTCCTGAGTCCCTGTGCCTTCACGATAATTTCCGGTATTCAGGGGGGTTAGCATACTTGTTTCCATTCCTAAGACTGTTCAGCACACCTCTGGCTCCTTCCCTCCCACAGGGGGCAGTACGGTGTGGTGCACCGGGTTTATTATCGAGGTTTGCTCCTCTAGATCCATTGTGTTTTGCCTGGGGATTCGCACCCCCAGTTACCGGGACTACCTCGGGGAGGCTGTGACTCTTCGCCACGCACAATGGTCTTGAGGTAAGAGAGGTTTTGCTAGGTCAAGAGGCTGACACCACAATGGACGCTCCTTTCGTGAACAGATATTCACTAGACCTAGGGTGAAGTAAGGGGGGGAACCCACTACCCACAACACCAACACTTCTTACCCCCTGCCTCTCGAGGCTCAGTCCCAATGCGTTAGATAAGGAGGTGCACTACAATGTGTATAGTGCATATTCCAAATGTCCCAGATTCCACATATGTGGATATATGAAACTAAACCACTCAATACAATACATAAACTGTTGAAGCTAATTTGCATGTTCATCTGTATTTGTCAGTATATGATTAGAGATAGAGTTCAATGTGTTCTCACCTACATATTTACAACATGCCACCGTCCAAGGATGCCCTCAATAAAAATCTGGTCTTTCATTAGTGCCCACTAGATGCAGAGCAGCCACATTGTATTTAATAAACTTGTCCAAAGCAAGAGCAACTGTCTCAGTCTGTCCTGGAGGGATAGATGGCGTTGTAGGGAAAGTGTCGATGCCAGTTTTGCAATGTTCTGTTGCTCACTCTTTAATACAGTTACTTCAAATCAGAAATGTTAGCTTCTGCAGCTCCATCTATTTCACAGCCATTGAGCATTTTGTCTTCTTAATAAAGGATATGTAAATGTCTGGCCTGTATCCTTTTGGTTCTCAATAAATATGTGGGACGGTTTCAGCAGATCAGTGTAAACTCGGACGGTTTCAGCATGTCAGTGTAAACTCTGCGATTAACAACATTATTATCAGTTACAGGAACTATTCTGAAACCACTCCTGCGCTAAGTGGCTACTATGGGGTAATTTGAAACGCAGATCCTGAGTTTTCGTTCTGTTCATTATTGAAAGTTATGTTAAACTTTAATGATAACTTCCAAAATATGAAGAAATTGTCTGATTTGAAAGTAGTTACCCCCCCCCCCCCCCCCCCAGAGTAGGTAATTGCAGATTTAACATATATTGAATTCATTTGCGCCACTACAGTCCTTCCTAGCTCAGTCAGCTTGTCTTGTTTCAGTTTCAAGTACAGTAAGAAGCTGCCACTGTATGTGGACAGTAATATTTTTGCAGTGCTCTCCGGTGGGATGGGTACAACAGACATACAGACATACCCTGTATGTCAATCGGTAGCATGTTGGAGATTTAATAAACCGTATAAATGCAAAAAAAAAAAAAACATAGTGTGTAATAACTATAAAGTCGTCTGCTTTTTTAACTTAGTTAACAGCTGCTTCTCTAAAGTTTACTTATATGTCAGTTACTTTCTCATGTGTCCCATTAAAAGTCAAGTGTTGTAGATAGGTAGGCAAGTTGTACCCCACCAGGACATTGCACAAGCTAATAAACACCCTGTGACGCAAAGTGCCACCATGCGGATTGGGATCACCCGTGGAGAGGTCCCAGAAACCCCGTTCAGATGTTAGGCTATGTTTAAGGCCTGGCTATATTTAGGGCCCCCGGTAAAAGCCACGGTGGGGCTTCAAAATAACTACAAATTGCATCCCACAAGTTGACAACAAGGAGGTTGAGTATATTCAAGTGTTGTTCTGGAGTACTTTTAAAATGCATCCTTCTTTTTTCGTTAAATATGTGAAAGTAATTGAGCTTTGACTTCACATAATTCTTGGTCATTGTATTGGATTACAAGATTTTCAGGCTGTGAACATTTCACAAGCTTATTGTTTTTTACTATCCATTTAAGGTGTCTCGACATTATACTTTTTATTTTTTATTTTTCAACAGATAAGGTCGGTCGGTTGTTTGTTAGTCGGTCGGTCGGTCCGTCGGTGTTCTTCTGTATGTCTGTCCTTCCCGTTTGTCTTTCTAAGTGTCTCGCTGTCTAACGCCTTCTTCACGCACCTGTCTGTCCATCTGCCGTTCTGTTTTTTCGCCTGCCCGTCTTTCTATCTATGTGTCCATCTGTCTTTTGACTTACGAGTTAATGATGTGTTTAATTTGAACAGTTGAATCAGTCAGATTGCCGACTTTTATCGAAAATCACTTTTATTTTGTTGTTGTTGCTTTTTCAGGGGTCACTCTATCCCAGTGTGCTGAGATATGCTTGAAACCCCGCAGGACACAATCCGAGATCAGTGGCTAGGTAAGTCTGTGTTGGAGCTTGTGTGTCGTTCAGTTGACATATGTGTTGTGCTATCCTTATTCGTTCCTGTTGTTCTCTGTGTGGGTTCCGGGTCTCTTTTATATGGAAAACAAGAACTAGACCTATCCAAAAGCATGTAAGTGTCGAATACCGGGGAGCTTCCTTTGAAGATGCAATCCTTCTGCCTGAGAGGCAAGAAACTAGCAAGCTTCATACAAATGAGTCAGATCTGTAAAACGGATGCACACTCAGGTTCTGGAACAGGACTACAGTTCAGTGGTGGATGAACAACCAGAACTTTCTACCAGAGTTTACAGCTGATGAACCGCCCGGCTCTCTAGCGAAATTGGCTAAACCGGATTTCGCGGAGACCGGGTGACGTACTCCTTGTGGTCCGGGTTCAATCCCGGGGGTAGGCAGGAAAGCCACATTTTCTCCCAGATTTACGGTATTTACAATGGAATCAAGGCTGAAAGGTTGCGATATCCATAATACCGAGCCTAAGGGTTAACAACTCATGGCTTCTGGATACCAAAACAAAACAAACAAACAGCTGATGAGCCCGAAGAAGAAGAAGAAGTTCATGTTGTTTTTGAATTCTTTGTCTGTGCCTTGATGTCTATAGTGTGTATTGCTAATCCGTCTGACCTCAGTGTCCACTTACGGATAAACCTACGACGGGTCCAGAAAACCGGCAGCGGATTTTAATGTTTATCATCAAATGCTCTAGACGCGGTTGAGGAAATCAAATGATGACAGCAACGAGAGCCTACAGTATGGAAGAACTAGGGTACGGATAAGAGAACATGGATCGAGGGAGTCATTGATACTTTGAGGTTCCACAACATCACAGCATAGATGGCAACCAAGCGTGTTCTAGCTCAGATACCGATCATCTTTTCACATGAAGCAGAATATTAACTCACTTGAATCACACACATACGCACACACACATTACAGAAAACAGGGACCCATTTTTGGGGATCCAACGACCCTTTTACAGGGGTCGCCAAAGACCGTCGGAAAACACATATTTATTGAAGTGATGAAGTATCAACAAAACAAATTGTATTGTTGGGGGTCGCCACAACATGAGGAACTGTATGAAAGGGTCGCCACAACATAAGGAACTGTATGAAAGGGTCGCCACAACACGAGGAACTGTATGAAAGGGTCGCCACAACACGAGGAACTGTATGAAAGGGTCGCCACAACACGAGGAACTATATGAAAGGGTCGCCACATTAGGAAGCTTGAGAGCCTCTACACAAATTAGTCGACTTTTAGACATGCTTGTTAGGCGGCGGTGGATCTGTTGTCTCCTTCCCACCCACTAGGGGATCCTAGAACCCTTCAAATAAAACAGTTATTTCTTGGCTATATCAATATGACTTACACGTGCGGAATTCCAAGTACGTGCTCAACCACATTCGCCCCTTCACTTTCATCCTCGAAACGTTGACTGTCGCAGTGACCTTTTCTTTGAGCAGTCGGGTGAAAATTGCCGGAAACAAAACATTAGGTCGGATTTTAAAGTATTGTTCATCTCAGTTACACCACCATACCCCCTCTCCTCCTCGCCCACCCAAAACTCCCCCTCTCCTCCACCCCCACCCAAAATTCCCCCCTCTCCTCCTTCCCCACCCAAATCTCCCCCTCTCCTCCTCCCCTATCCAAAACTCCCCCCTCTCCTCCTCCGCCACCCAAAACTCTCCCTCTCCTCCTCCCCCACCAAAAACTCCCCCTTTTCTCCTCCCCCACCCAAAATTCCCTCCTCTCCTCCTCCCCCACCCAAAACTTCCCCTCTCCTCCTCCCCCACCCAAACTCCCCCCTCTCCTCCTCCCCCACCCAACCCTTCCCCCTCTCCCAGATTAGGTGAACTGTGTATGTGTCAAGGGATCCTTCGAGGCTCAGCTACTTTGAGGACCCCTACAAAACGCGGGAATGACATTCCTTGTATCTTCTTTTGGAACTACTTGTCCGCTGTCTTTATATCATCCAGTTTAGCGCCGTGTTTCAAATTCGCTTACGGATATGGCACAGGTTTTTTTTTCTTTTGCTGCCTTTCTAGCCCTCAATGGAGCTTAGGCCCTCAACCAACTTACGTCAAGTCATTCTATATTTTGATATCGCACGCACCTCTTCTCATGTCCTACCCATCTTGCTAACTTCATTCTCCAGCTCCCTTCTCCGTGTTTTTTTTTTTTTTTTGGCCTTCCTTTATTCCTAAGCCTCTGTGTGTTCCAGTGCAAAGACATTCTAGTTATATTGTTTTCCGGTTGTCTCAATGTGTGTCCTATCCAACGCAGGCGTCTTTTATTCTCCTCTTGGTCGACTGAAACTTGGTTGGTTCTCTCCCAAAGCTCTACATTAGTGATCATATCATACCATTGAATTTCCTCTATTCTGCGCGGGCACCCGTTATTGAATGTTTGTATTTTATTAGTATTTGCTTAGTGGTACATGTTTTACCGAGTATTTTAACACTCTTGTTCTCTTCTTCTTCTTCAAGTCCATGCCGTGTAGCGTTGGTAGTCATATGTATCCACAACCTTCTGTCTCGTATACTCTGACACAGATGATCCTCCCTGCCCTGGTGTCAAACTGTCTAAATAAAAGCATGTTGGTAAGAGTCGACTAATATTGAGCTTCCTTCGAAGTCATAGTGCATCTACCTGAGAGGCAAGGAACCAACAGTCTGCACACACGTTACACATCTGTCGAACGGCTACACACGCAGCAGTCAGGTTGTGGAACTGGAAACGCAAAGAAGAAGATGTATTCGTTGTAGAGTTTCTGTGCATTTCCCAGTCCGTTTGTGTGTGAATTCGGTGCCTGTTTTATGATACGTTAACTTTTGTAATGTGTCAGTTATAATGTCATCTTTTTTCTCTTTCAACTGTTGATACCAGTGTTTGACCAGATATTTGATGATTTCTTTGCCCTTCTTCTCGGAGATGGACTATGATTTCCGTTTTGTTTTATAATTTAATTGTAATCTCGCTGTATAACTACAATTACCGCATCGACAAGATGCTGCAGATCCTGCTCGTTGTCCGCAATCAATACTGTATTATCTGCATATCTTATGTTGATCATATTATGGTCTCCTGCGGCGATATCCCTCATGTCTTGTAAATTTCTAACTATTTTCACTGTTTGGGAACACATGTCACAAGACATTATACACTCCTGCTGCACTGTTATCTTGATTGCCTCCAATTAATCTTCGCCACAGTCTATTGCCATAGGCAGTCCCAAGCCTGAGGGAGGGGGCGGGGAGGGTTGGGCTTGCGATCATCTCCCCAACCCTGCAAACACAATCCTGCTACAGAAACTCGCAGAAACGGAAGCTTTCCCTGTAAAGTAACTAGCAAAATGGCGTGAACTGCATATAGCGCATGTATGACCAGCCGCTGCTATTAACAGTTAGGAGAGGCAGACGTTTGCGAACAGCACATCGGGATAGGAACACGAAGTACCACTATTTGGATGAGAATCCCCCGGGTACAAGTCCAAGAATCCTTGTTCAACCCTTAGCATAGGGAAACAAAATTCATTGGAGACATGAAGACGTTCAAGAGAAATCATAAGAGGAACTTTGGTGAGAGAAGCCACAAGTGCTGAGCTGGACTTCATCCATGATATCGAGAAGATTGTTCGATATAGAACAGAATTAGGGGGAAGACTGCAGGCCATGTGCGACATGTCAAAGGTACCGCCGGATAATGATGATTATGGTCGTCAGTGGTTAAGGGTGTTTCCAAAATATCGCCATCGTCTTATTTTCCTCCAGTTTTTTCAGCAAAGTATTTTGAGAAGACGTGAATTTTTTAACCTACTGTTAAAGTTGGTTTCATTTCTCTAAGGTTGTTTGTTCTTCATGCCATTCTTCCATCTTGTGGGTGGTCTTTCCCTGCTTACAATTATTTTTGGTTAAAATTATTTACGGTGGCTTTATGTGCTGGCTGAGAGCCGCCGTGGTCTAGCGACTAGACGCTCGGCTGCCGATCGAAATGTCGTGGGTTCGGTTCCTGACGAGGGTGGAATTTGTGAGTGTTAAATGACCTTGGCTCCCAGGTCGACTCAGCCTTCAGAAGGTACCAGGTACATTCCTGGGAAATAAAGGCGGCTGGCGTGATGCTGACCACATCACGACCACATCACCCACCAAGTGACATTTGGTCTACAAAATATAGGTCTGGCCCTATGTATCCAATACCCCTGAAAGGCGTGGAATAGGGTCCTTTGTGTGCTAGCTGGAACAGTGGCATTCTCGTCAGGATGTGTGCTAGCTGGAACAATGACATTCTCGTCAGGGTGTGTGCTAGCTGGAACAATGGCATTCTCGTCAGGATGTGTGCTAGCTGGAACAGTGGCATTCTCGTCAGGATGTGTGCTAGCTGGAACAGTGGCATTCTCGTCAGGATGTGTGCTAGCTGGAACAGTGGCATTCTCGTCAGGATGTGTGCCAGCTGGAACAGTGGCATTCTTGTCAGGATGTGTGCTAGCTGGAACAATGGTATTCTCGTCAGGATGTGTGCTAGCTGGAACAGTGGCATTCTCGTCAGGATGTGTGCTAGCTGGAACAGTGGCATTCTCGTCAGGATGTGTGCTAGCTGGAACAGTGGCATTCTCGTCAGGATGTGTGCTAGCTGGATCAATGGCATTCTCGTCAGGATGTGTGCTAGCTGGAACAATGGCATTCTCGTCAGGATGTGTGCTAGCTGGAACAATGGCATTCTCGTCAGGATGTGTGCTAGCTGGAACAATGGCATTCTCATCAGGATGTGTGCTAGCTGGAACAATGGCATTCCCGTCAGGAGAAGTGTTTACTCAACCTGTCATTTTGGTAAACGGCAAGAAATTAAAGATTCTGGATAGATTGACGCACCTTGGTAGAACACTGTCTCTCACATGTCACCGACGACGATGCGATAAACACTAGGATCTCTTAAGCCAGCGGCACATTTGGCAGACTATTTACACCAATGTCTGGTATCACAGTGATATCAGTCCGCATACCAAACTGAAAGTTTTCAGCGCTGCTGTGCTTCCAGTGCTGCTGTCTGCTTGTGAAACATCAACTGAAGCAGGAATCAATGAGAGCACTGTGACCCTCTGAGCTGGCAATAAATAAATCAATCCAATAAGTCCACTGCCACTTCTAACTGCCCCTGCCTCAACACACGGAACAAGAAAGAAGAGGAAGAAATGCTCATCTGCTCTTATTGCAAGCAAAGAAAATATGTAGCGGCCAATCAGTGACAATCTGAAATATTTTCGCCCACAAGAAATATTGACAGAAATAACATAACAAAGTAATCTGTCAATGTTCTGTTTTATTGAGAGTAATGCAGTTATTGCTTGCCATAGTGTAGTCTTTCTTTGAATAGTTAAACCGGGCGGGCGGCACGACACAGCCGCATTGTATTCTTTTATTTGCGGACGACCAGTCTTTACTGATTCTAAATTGTGGCTAATGTCTGTAATGCGTCTACATAATAGCCTTTGTTTCCCGCCTGCGTTAACTACAGAGTACTCTAAGTAAGTATACACTTGTAGCACATTTATCGACTAGTAAATGGCCGGGGAAATGTGTGATTGTCGCCTTGGTACTTAGTTACAGGCCTCACAGTGTTAGCATTTATCAGTACATACGGGTAAGGAAGGAAACAGGAGAGTGGATGGGGACGCTATTTTCGTGGTGGAGAGGTAAAGTTGTTGCCTGGGAGAGTTTGTGGACTGTCATTCAGTTCACGCGGGGCATTTTTACGTAACTGGTTGAGGATCGCTGAGAGAGTTACAGAGTTCCTACTTTATGGACATGCAACTTGGTGGGTGAGAATTGTTGCGATTCGCGTGTTGAAGTGGTCAGGCCGTTTGTCTCGAGATTTAAAGGTAGAGGCTCTATTTCTCTGATTGCTGGACTCGCAACGCCTAAGCCACGGACACCGCTCATTCTCCTTCATAACTTCAATAAATATTTGTTTTCCGATGGTCTTAGCCGACCCCTGTGAAAGGGTCGTTCGACCCACAAAAGGGTCGCGACCGGCAGGTTGAGAACGGCTGCCGTAGGGTCTACATGGCGAACTGGTCAAGCCGTTGGCCTCCGGCTCAGAAGGTCATGGGTTCGTTTCATGGCTACGTCGTTCGGTTCCCGACTGTAGTTTTGACAGAGGTTTGGGGCGGATCATCGCCGCAGCTTTGTTGACATCTGGGCAGGTGACTAGCCGATCCGCTTACAAAGACCGAGCCATTCGAGATAAAACTTACTGCAATTAGGTCAATTCTCATGCATTTAATCTTTCGTTCTTTACCTCTTACAATGGCCATCAACACACTCCTCGTTAAAAAGGACACGGAAGAAAACAAGATATCCATAGATGTGCGCCACTGATCACACTTATGCTTGATCGATCCTATCCCATAGATGTGATTGTAGAGATAACTTCTGTGTTACTAATCCTCTTTTTTACATACTATATGCATGTATGAACACATGATAATAACTAGACGGGGAAAAGATATAAACTTCGTCCACATACAAGTCGATAATGAGTTGAGTTGAGTCAAGAATTGACATCACAGCACTCGGGGCATTCCCATGCATGCTCCGTCCTCATCTTCAGCAGCCAGCGCAGAGTTCCAATACTGATGGTACCGATCACAATCTGGTTAAATGTCCGTCTAGCCTTTCCTCTGAGTGTAGTCAGCCGGCCAGACCCACTCTGCCTCATTCTCTCCAGGCCATAATAATCATCATTCTCTAATGATTCCGTTGCTTATTCCCATAGGGCCTTGACCACATCTGCCTTGTCATGTATCAATTCACCACCCAGTGGTGCAGATCCAAACTGTCTGCCTGTTCATTACCCAACACGCTGGCACAGCATGGAGAAAAGATCCAAAGTATGCTCACTACCGGTGACCTTTCCAGTTAAGCATTGCCACTCTGTTCGAAGCAACCCTGTTTTCACTTTTTTCAGCTTACTTTCAGAGTCTGTTACAATTACAACATACGTATGCATCTTGTTCTCTAGCCACCGGAGAGCTGCAGTTACCGCCTCCACCTCCATTCTTATGTTAGAAGTCGATAATATGAAAATCAAACGAACGGAAACATATAAGTACTTGGGTGCAAACTCCAACTGCTCCAACATGCTGAGAGAAGAAATACAGTCTAGAACACAATATGGAAATGAAGTAAAGTATGCCCTTTAACATCTGCTAAAGTCAAAGTGTCTGTCTCTCAACACCGAGATAAAAATATATAAGACGTTGATAAGTCCAGTCGTTTTATGTGGCTCTGAAACTTGGAGCACTACTAAAAGAGATGAAGACATATTACAATTTTTCGAAAACAGAGTCCTACGACGAATCTGTGGACCCACCAAAGATGCAAACAGCGGGGAATAGTGTGTGAATAGCAACAACGAAATTCATAATCTGTTTAAATCACAATTGATCACTGGCATCGTGAGAGCTAGTAGACTAAAATTGTTGGGGCATATTGAGAGAATATCAGATGACAGAGAAGTAAAAACTGTAAACACCAGGGAGATGAATGGTCGTAGACCAAGAGGGAGATGAATGGTCGTAGACCACGAGGCAGACCAAGAAGACGACGGAAAGATAATATCCAGATAGACCTTGTTTTTACCAACTGGAAGGAGAAGGCCAACCAGAGAGATTAATGGAGACGGGTGATATTAGCACAAATGAACCCTGAGGGCTCGGATCGCTGAAGAAAAAAAAAAAAAAAGAAGAAGATGTATATGTATGTCTCCCAGTTTGAACCAGTATAAAACGGTTACGACCAGCTCGCGTTAAGAGCAGTCTTTCACAGTCAGAACATGGGATTTCAGCTCCGTTGTTGTCATCGC
Source organism: Candidula unifasciata (assembly GCA_905116865.2). NCBI lineage: Eukaryota > Metazoa > Mollusca > Gastropoda > Stylommatophora > Geomitridae > Candidula > Candidula unifasciata. The sequence goes on from CAJHNH020000631.1 coordinate 53,585, forward strand.
ATGCATCTAGTGTGCTTTATCTTAAACTCCCAGCTCTCAGTTTGCACACATCTGTTATTCTCTTTCTCTCTTTCTCTCTCTCTCTCTTCTCTCTCTCTCTCTCTCTCTCTCTCTCTCTCTCTCTCTCTCTCTCTCTCTCTCTCTCTCTCTCTCTTGTTGTCACCCATAAGGACATCACACAAGCGATAAACACCCGGCGACACAAAGTATCACCATACGGATGAGGATCACCCTGGAGAGGTCGAAGAAATCCCTTTCAGCCGTTAGGCAACATTCATGGTCCTGCTTCAGGGCGCCCGGCAAAAGCCAGGGTGGAGCTTCAAATAATAAAAAAATGGCATCCCACATGCGGATGACTACTTTTGATTGTTCCCCCTTTATTCAACACGGCTCATGAATGACACCCTGTTTCCGCGTATCCGCCTCATTATCCGCATCTAGCTTGCACACATCGCTCTTTATATGGTAGCGGATGTGGACCTCGTCATCTTTTACATATCCATCATTAATCATAGACGACGTCCTTAGGGACTCTTCCATCCTCAATCATCAAAGTGTGTCCTAGCCACGTGAGCCTTCAAATACTGTGCAGTAACTGTGATGCTTTCTCTTTCCAATACGTTACTCTTTGTGATGCTGACTTGTGCCAGTCAATCCTTAATATTCACGCAGGCATCTTCATACATCTTGAGCATTCCGAACCCTTGAAGTTCATTGCTGCAGATATCTATTCATCTCTGCCTTTGGCCTTATCTTCCCATTTGGTGACTCTACATGTTTGCAGTTCTGCTTTATGTCTCCCCTGTTTTCTAAGTCTGCCTTATGGTCTGCGACCAATTGACTCCGATATGCCTATATGTATATATATATATACATAGACATAACATGTTTTAGTGATAAAACACAGTTTCTATGTCTTCTTCATCACGTTCACTGGCTGTAAACTCTGGCGGAAATTTCTGGTTGTTCGTCGACTTTTGGACTCAAGTTAGGATGGCTACCGTATGCTCTAATGCGTATTTATGCTAGATATGCTGAGACAGCAGTCTGTCAATCTTTCAACGAGGGACTGTGATAAGCATTCGGTGTGTTTTTTGTTGGCACAGGAGCGGAGCAAAGATGGGGTGACCTGTTTGCTTTGAAGCTGAAACTAAGACTACCAGACTACCAGACTCAAGTTCTGTTCCAGAAACTGAGTTTTTCGTGCACATGCGTTTCACAGGTTTGACTCATTTGCATGCAGACTGCTGGTTCCTTGCCTTCCAGGCAGATGTCCTCTGATAGTGAAGAAAGCTCCTAATTAGTCGACTATTACAACACGCTTAGTGCAGGCAGTGTGTCTGTCCTTGTTTTCCCTCACAATGGAGCCGCAGAAACCACACGGGGAAATTGCTGTATGAAAGAGGAGTGTTTGAAAAGAACGAATGTAAGACAGGCCTGCGTGCCCAATTTGTGACTTAAGTTTGATCGTTCGTTAGTTCTTTCTGTCTCCTTTTTCTTTCAAACTCCGCTATCTAAACAGTATATATAACAAACAAGCAGACATTGTATTTATGCACTCTAATATTTGATCATGGCATGTTTCCCTTTGATACCCTTTTGATTAGATAGCTAACTTATGTTTCCTGAATCCTTAGCGAAATCCCTGCTTGTCATGATCCCAGCCAATCCCAGACAAACACCCCGCTGCTTTTTGTTTCTGTAAAAACTGATACCTTATCAGAGGCAACATAAGGGGTAATATTTGGCCATTATTTGTTTCCATTTCAGTTCTTTTCAAGCACATTTGTTGTTGTCCCACCGGTCTTTCCGAACGATATCAAGAATTGAAAGACGTCGCTCTCTTTTGGCTTGACATAAATCTCATTTGACATCTCTTTGTCATGTCCGGGCATAAAATGTCAAATCGTCAAATCACGGCCGACCAGCGACGCGAGCCCTCCGCGCGCACGGGAAGCGGTGTGATTGGATTAGCCGGCCTGGAGCGGTCATTGTGACCGAAAATAAGCCGGCATGATGGAGGAAGAGCCGCGGCCTAGAAATGACAGTTTTGTAAATTTCCGACTCCGGGTTTTTGATCCTCGCGAAATGCCGTTCACGCTTATCGAATAGGCGGAGGGTGTGATTAAGAGAAGAGCGATAACGCGGAACTGCACGAATCCAGACACGAAAAAGTAGGTATGTGTAGGAGGGGAGGGCAGTTGGAATTGTTGGTGAGTGTGAGTCTGTGTGAGTGCGTCTATGTATGCTCGTGTATATGTATGTGTATGAATGTGCGTGTATAGTGGGGGGAGGGGTGGGGGGGGGGGGGAGAGAGATAGGTAGTTTTGTCATTTGTGCAAGTTTTTTTCCCCAATGCTTTCTTTTGTATTATATATATATATATATATATTTGATCGCAGATGGCTTCCGGGGCGCAGCTGTGTTGCGGGTGGGGTGTCAGAGGTGGGGCGGGGGAGGGGGGAGTATGCTGCTTCTTCTGAACAATCGTGTCGTTGAAGGCACCTAATTAAACGATTGCTGAAATCAGAGGATGTGTTCGGCTCAGGGCCACATGATTTGTAGCCTAGCTGTGAACTACAACAAAATCTGGTAAATGTCCTTATAACGCCTTTGCTGCTGCAGCAGAAGAAGAGTATGAATTAGAAGAAGAAGAAGAAGAAGAAGAAGAAGAAGAAGAAGAAGAAGGCGAAGAAGAAGACGAAGAAGAAGAAGAAGAAGAAGAAGAAGAAGAAGAAGAAGAAGAAGAAGAAGAAGAAGAAGAAGAAGAAGAAGAAGAAGAAGAAGAGGGGGAAGAAGAAGGAAAAGAAGAAAAAGAAGAAGAAAAAGAAGAAGAAGAAGAAGAAGAAGAAAAAGAAGAAGAAGAAGAAGAAGAAGAAGAAGAAGAAGAAGAAGAAGAAGAAGAAGAAGAAGAAGAAGAAGAAGAAGGAAAAGAAAAAGAAGAGGATGAGGAGGAGGAGAAGGGAGAGAAAAAAAGAAGAAAAAGAAGAAGAAGAAGAAGAAGAAGAAGAAGAAGAAGAAGAAGAAGAAGAAGAAGAGGGGAGGTTGTGGTCAACTCGCCAGGCTACCACACCTCTTAATGTTCGGAATAAGTAAAAGGAAGCGGATGTCCTAGAGACCAGTTTCGCTTCTACCGCTTTGAGAATCTAGTGCGATAGATTTTGGATCTCTCTTTTTCAACCGCTTCTATCATTAACTCTTGGTACTGTTATAGGATTTATCTGGTTTTCTTTGTACATATTTTTCTTCCTGGTGTTCTGTCCTCTTTGCCATATGCCTTGAATGATTTTAAATATCATGACGTTTTCTTATGGTGGAGAGCTATTTTATTTACTGTCTTTACACGTTAGTATGAGTTTAAAATTGTTTATTATTTTGCGAAATCTACTTTCTGGTTTTATATCTTCTTCTCATTCCGACAGTCTTTGTTAGATATCAGATTTTCATGGTAACTAACTTTGGAGAGGTTAGCTGCAATTAATTCCGGTTCTCTATATACACTCCGAAAGTTTTCTTTTTCTTTGTCTACATATTGCTTGCCTGGCTAAACTGTTCCTTTCACTAAACGTTTTAGAAAAGTCTTCTTCAGTTAAGTAACTTCTCCAACTGTGACGGCTTTCTTGTCTTTCTCCATTAGTAAAAGTAGTTCTCAGAGTGCTTCTGTTGACTGAACAATAATTTATTAACTTTGAATGTATTGTACTCGAATGCTTTGAAATTTCAATGTAAAGTTTTATTTCGGCTGTATGCCTTCTTCCTGTTTGCGTTAACTTCTCAAAATACTTCCAAAAACTTCTGAATAGTTCAGGATACCTATTGTACAAGGCGTGGTCAAGCCTAGAGCTGTAAATGTCGAACGCAATATTTCTGCAAGTGGGAATTAGGCACGCACCATGCATTGATACTTTATCTTATAGATTATATTATTTTACTGATATTAATACAGAATGGAATCTATTATTTCACTGATATTGTTATTATATTGAAATCATTATTTTACAGACACTATCATATAACTGATTCCACTATTTTACTGTTAATGTCATTATATTGACACTGATAATTGATTTTTACTCATACTGTTATGTTAATGCTGCTGTATTTTTTTTAGCTGTTACTGATCTATTGCTAATACTGTTATGCTACTGATACTGTCATGTTACTGATACTGCTATGTTAGTTACTCTATAATTATAATGATACAGTTATGATACTGCCATATTACTTATACTGTTGTATTGCTTATGCCATCATTTTATTGATAATTTTATATTTGTGATACCTTTATTTTACTGATACTGTTGTGTAACTGAAAAAGTTTTATTTTTGATACTATTACATTACAGATGTTGTTATATCACTGATATTTTTTTTGGGCATTATTAAAACCGGAGCGCTGAAGAAGAAGAAATAGCAACAACAACAAAAAAAAAAAAGAAGAAGAAGAAAAAGAAGAAGAAGAAGAAGAAGAAGAAGAAGAAGAAGAAGACGAAGAAGGAAGACGAAGAAGAAGAAAAAGAAGAAGAAGAAGAAGAAGAAGAAGAAGAAGAAGAAGAAGAAGAAGAAGAAGAAGACGAAGAAGAAGAAGAAGAAGAAGAAGAAGGAGAAGAAGAAGAAGAAGAGGAAGAAGAAGAGGAAGAAGAAGAAGAAAAAGAAGAAGAAGAAGAAGAAGAAGAAGAAGAAGAAGAAGAAGAAGAAGAAGAAGAAGAAGAAGAAGAAGAAGAAGATGATGATTATAAGGGAGGAGGAGAAAAAGAAGAAGATGATGAAGGAAAAGAAGAATTATTTCATGCTAAATGAAACAGCTTTATAAACTACATAACAGTTAGTCTGTAGGGCCGAGTACGTTCCGTTGACACAAACATGGTTCATGTATGCGCCCTTGTAGAACCATCGTTAAAGTACAGCAATGGTTCATGTGTGCGCCCTTGTAGAACCATGGTAGAAGTACAGCAATGATTCATGTGTGCGCCCTTGTAGAACCATGGTAGAAATACAGCAATGGTTTATGTGTGCGCCCTTGTAGAACCATCGTTGAAGTACAGCAATGGTTCATGTGTGTGCCCTTGTAGAACCATCGTTGAAGTACAGCAATGGTTCATTTGTGCGCCCTTGTAGAACCATGGTACAAATACAGCAATGGTTCATGTGTGCGCCCTTGTAGAACCATGGTACAAATACAGCAATGGTTCATGTGTGCGCCCTTGTAGAACCATGGTAGAAATACAGCAATGGTTCATGTGTGTGCCCTTGTAGAACCATGGTAGAAATACAGCAATGGTTCATGTGTGCGCCCTTGTAGAACCATGGTAGAAATACAGCAATGGTTCATGTGTGTGCCCTTGTAGAACCATGGAAGAAATACAGCAATGGTTCATGTGTGTGCCCTTGTAGAACCATGGTAGAAATACAGCAATGGTTCATGTGTGTGCCCTTGTAGAACCATGGTAGAAATACAGCAATGGTTCATGTGTGTGCCCTTGTAGAACCATGGTAGAAATACAGCAATGGTTCATGTGTGTGCCCTAGTAGAACCATGGTAGAAATACAGCAATGGTTCATGTGTGTGCCCTTGTAGAACCATGGTAGAAATACAGCAATGGTTCATGCGTGTGCCCTTGTAGAACCATGGTAGAAATACAGCAATGGTTCATGTGTGTGCCCTTGTAGAACCATGGTAGAAATACAGCAATGGTTCATGTGTGCGCCTTTGTAGAACCATGGTAGAAATACAGCAATGGTTCATGTGTGTGCCCTTGTAGAACCATCGTTGAAGTACAGCAATGGTTCATGTGTGTGCCCTTGTAGAACTATGGTAGAAGTACAGCAATGGTTCATGTGTGTGCCCTTGTAGAACCATCGTTGAAGTACAGCAATGGGTCATGTGTGCGCCCTTGTAGAACCATGGTAGAAGTACAGCAGTGGTTCATGTGTGCGCCCTTGTAGAACCATCGTTAAAGTACAGCAGTGGTTCATGTGTGCTTTTTGTAGAACCATGGTAGAAGTACAGCAGTGGTTCATGTGTGCGCCCTTGTAGAACCATCGTTAAAGTACAGCAGTGGTTCATGTGTGCTTTTTGTAGAACCATGGTAGAAGTACAGCAGTGGTTCATGTGTGCGCCCTTGTAGAACCATCGTTAAAGTACAGCAGTGATTCATGTGTGCGCCCTTGTAGAACCATCGTTAAAGTACAGCAGTGGTTCATGTGTGCGCCCTTGTAGAACCATCGTTAAAGTACAGCAATGGTTCATGTGTGCGCCCTTGTAGAACCATCGTTGAAGTACAACAATGGTTCATGTGTGCGCCCTTGTAGAACCATGGTAGAAGTACAGCAATGGTTCATGTGTGCGCCCTTGTAGAACCATGGTAGAAGTACAGCAATGGTTCATGTGTGCGCCCTTGTAGAACCATGGTAGAAGTACAGCAATGGTTCATGTGTGATCCCTTGTAGAACCATGGTAGAAGTACAGCAATGGTTTATGTGTGCGCCCTTGTAGAACCATGGTAGAAGTACAGCAATGGTTCATGTGTGCGCCCTTGTAGAACCATCGTTAAAGTACAGCAATGATTCATGTGTGCGCCCTTGTAGAACCATGGTAGAAGTACAGCAGTGGTTCATGTGTGCGCCCTTGTAGAACCATGGTAGAAGTACAACAATGGTTCATGTGTGCGCCCTTGTAAAACCATGGTAGAAGTACAGCAGTGGTTCATGTGTGCGCCCTTGTAGAACCATGGTAGAAGTACAGCAATGGTTCGTGTGTGCGCCCTTGTAGAACCATCGTTGAAGTACAACAATGGTTCACGTGTGCGCCCTTGTAGAACCATGGTAGAAGTACAGCAATGGTTCATGTGTGCGCCCTTGTAGAACCATGGTAGAAGTACAGCAATGGTTCATGTGTGCGCCCTTGTAGAACCATGGTAGAAGCACAGCACTGATTGGACTTTTCTTGTTTTCACAGATTCACGGTATTCATCACCACCACAATGATCATCATCGTTCTCACCACTACCATCATCATCATCGTCCTTGTCTTTGCTACCATCACCATCACTTTCATGAACATCAGCATCCTGCTGTGCCATTGTACAGTACATAGGGCTTGCAGGCTATTTATCTGGTACGAGGGGGCTGCGTGGTTCTGAGGCATGGTGATGGTGTCCGCCTCGAGTGCTAGAGGTTCCGGTTTCAATCCCTGGTAATGGTTGGGATTTGTTCACGTGGACGTGGACCTCTAGGCATTCCCCCTGGTTTCTGGGTAGTGAGATCAGACACCCGTGTGCATTGTTGTTCACGCAACAAATTCCGTGGCAGCAGGAAATCGAAAGCTAAAGGCTGTACCCGGGAAAAATTTGGATTTAAAAATCTACCCAAAGTATTTCAGCATCCTCACCGGCGCTACAGAGCATGTGCACTGTGCTGAGCTTCTTCGGGCTGAGACTTAAGTTAGAAGTAGAACAGTGCACCTATGGTTTACTACCCGTGTGCCATGATGTTGATCCGTTGTTCAAACCCTAAACCCCTCATCTGATATGTTCTATCATGTCTAATTCTTCATCATCATGGATAGAATTCAGTCCAGCACCTTTGGCCTCTCTCATAGATTTTTCTCTTAGGGTTTCTCTGAGACATTTTAATGATCTTTGCCTGGTTTTGAAAATGGAATTAGGTAGCTGTGTAACCAATCCTGGGGTACTAACGCTGTTCTGACGCTCTGGTTGAAGTGAAAAGCCATCTCCCTCAAGTCTTCATCCCTCGTGCTCTTCATAAGGGCATACCTGACTCCGTCTGGCCCCGGCGCAGTGTCCTTGTGTTTTTGCAATATATATTATATATCCTCCACCCGAATGGTGTCCTGAAAATAGTTTTAATTTAAAGTATTAGATTAATTTAAACAGAATTTATGTGTATCTTTCTATTATGATCATTTTGGGCTATACATCTCTCCAAATGTGCTTCCCCTTTCCTTGTCTGTTGCCATTGGCATAATGCAGTATTATGCCAAAAATACTATATAATACAATACAAAAAGTACAGTACCATACTACACAGTACAATACAATACAATGCAGTCTAACACAGCACAGTACAATACAGTACATTACAGGACAAATGCAGTACAGTACAAATCAGTACGATACAGTACATACATCACAAAACAATACAACACAATGCAAAACAAAATAACGTTACATAAAATAGCTTAAATGAATCTCAAGGTTGTGTGCCACTTCAGAGTTGCTCGGTTCCTGTGTCAGTGATGCTCATCGCTGTCCCTTTTGAGATAATTAACAAACCAAATGCATTAAATGCGTAAGGCCGCTGTAACAAATGCGAACACAGTCTGAAACCTTAAATGTAATTCATCGTCGTGGAGGCAGCAGTCAAAAAACAAATAATCAGTAGCTGCACACGCAGTTAATCGCATAAAGCTCCCCAATTCTGTGGCAACAGGCCGCTTGTCTTTTTCTGAATCTGTTATTCATAATACAAGCAACGGTTAGCACAGTCCTAAACAGCAGTCTTAATTAAATCCACAGTTCAAATTTCGAAGTATGCACTTTATTTCAGTAGCTGGACGAAGGAACTGTATTATCTAGGTCAACATATGAGGGAAAATGTGACGGCTTCCCATTGTCCGAACCGCAAAATTGCTACGACTAAAATCATTAAACATGCCAATCCGTCATAAAACGTAACGTAATGCAAGAAAGCATAACGTGTATGTGTGTGTGTGCGCTCACTCATGTGAATGAATTATATTTGCACCACTTAGTAGGTTGTTGTGTGCCTGTGTGGTGGTTTGCTTAGGAAGCACGACCTCCCCCAAGCTTTTTATGCGCATAGTCTTCCTTAAGGAGAGGTTTGAACTTATCGCCATCAAAATAGATGAATGCACTACACTACGCACCATTACAGTTTTATAAACTAACTGCTGTTATTTCAAAAGTTTTTTTTTTTTTGCAATAAGAAAAGGCATTTAAAATAAAATAAAATGAAAAATGAACTAACGAAATGTCCACGGAATTAACTTCCTTTTTAAAACATCGACCATCTTGAATTACCACTAAAAATGGCAAAGTAATCACGTGATTTGGTTTGGGTATTTCACTAGGCAATCATTTGTATTCCTACCTCCAGATATTACCCGGATGTTAAAGTACACATTCACTGGAGAGAGGACCAACTAGGGCGCCCGGTGTTCATATAATTACTAGACCCGCTTTGTCACCCTTGACATGGTTTCCTTGGGGACACTTCCGGAAAGGGACTGAATCGCCTGTTGGCCGCGGTTGCTTTTTGAACCGATGTCATCGGGGTCTTTCGAAATATTCGCATATTGTTAATTTTCCAGGTTACAACTAATCTTAAAAAAAGAAACATTAATCAAAAGCGCTAAGTTCTGGCTGGGGATGGAGAGGCCGCCCTAGCTAATCCAACGTTTTAGGATAATTACAATTTGTAAAGTAGATACATCATGTTTGCGCTGGTTTTTTTTTTCTTCTTCAAATTAACCGAATCAAAGTTCATACAAAACACAGAGCAAGTCGCAAACTAAACATTAGCCAGATCATTGTTTACACGAGCCAATAAGCCAAAGTTATCTCAGTTTTTTTAATATTAAAAAAAAAAAAACACGTGTTTTCATAATTAGATATTTGTTATCTCTGGCATGTTTCCAAAAGTAAACAAGAAACAAAGCTTATGATTTTGTAAGAATATTAGTTGTTATTTGTTATTATTTTTCTTATAACTTTCTAAACCTAGGTATGAATTTGTGCGAGATGCTAAAATGTTTTTTTTAATGAGTGCGGAATGTAAACCGTTTCAGTAGATTGAAATCGTCCGTTAAATGATACGCAATTTCTTGTAATAACCAACATTTGCTTCAAAAGTATTAAAAAAACCATGGGTTTCTGTGGGAACTGTCAGGACACTGCTTCTGTGGCGGCTAATTTGTTAATTAATTTGATGTCCTAATGATTGTGATGCTGTGAATCCTGGACAATCGGTAGGCAGGCCAAACAATTTCTAGATTCCTCGAAGATGTGGTTTTACAGAAGAATGCTTAGAATACCTTGTACAGCCGAAAAGAGCAACTAAGAGGTTTTGAAAGAGGCGGGAGCCCGAAGACAACTTATCACAGACATCAGAAGGAGACAGTCATCATTTGTCGGCCACGTTATGAGAAGAGGGAAAATAGAACATGTTGTGACCACTGGAAAGATATGTGGAAGGAGAGATAGAAGAAGACAACGAGAGAAGATGCTTGACAGTCTTGTTGCATGGCATGGAGGTGTGTCGGCACACGAACTGATACATGTTGCAGGAGATCGCAGATTATGGAGAGGCATGATCGCCCACGCCAGTCGGCAAGGCATCTGATGATAATGATGAAGTATTGTTATAACCTCCGAGTCGTCACACATGGAGAGCTCCTCAGGCATAAACAATGCATTGATTTTCTCTGCTGTTTCTGTTTTTATTGTTGATATTCCTTCTTGACACCTGATGACTTAAAAGGATACTATTTGGATGCAAAATGTTGACTCGAAATGACTCAAACAGCCACTGTTTAGACCCTAATTTTGACCCCTGATGACTCATAATACCACTATCTGGATGTCAATTTTGACAACCTATAACTCATAAAACGACTATTTGGATGCCAGTTTTGACACCCAATAACTCAAAAACTTCTATTTGGATGCCAGTTTTGACACGAATTGACTCATAAAACCACTTTTTGGATGAAACTTTTAACACCTGCTGAGTCATAAAACCACTATTTGGATGCTAGTTTTGATAGCCGATGACTCATAAAACCACAATTTGGATGTCAGTCCTCCAATAGTGGGTTCCAGTGCACCATTGTGGAGTTCTGGTTGACTTGGTGGGGTGTAACGTTATATAATATCACCGCTGCCTTTTAACAAGCATAACATAAGGTACTCACTGACATTTAATAAGATGCAGACATCACATCCGAGCTGTCAACTGCAATATATATTAACTCATATTATTAGAACCAACGAAAGAAGAAAAAGAAGAACAAGAACAATAATAAGAACAAGAACAAGAGGGAGAGGCAGGAATAGACGAAGACAGACAGACAAGCAGACACGCTTGCAGACACACAAGGCAGACAATCAAATAGAACAGACATGTAGATAGTTAAGACACACGGACAGGGAAACCAGCAGTCGGACCGACAGACAGAGAGATACGCAGAGACACACAAAAGCAGAGGTCGCTGACAAAGCATAATTATGTTTTCCAAAGACCTGGAAATGGAATCTGACGCCTTTAATTGGAACGGGTTTCTTGTCCAAATCGCGGGATGAGTCAAAAAGCTGAAGCTGATTTTTGCAATGCAGTGCGCATGTCGTGGAACAAATACATAATTAATGCTGTTCCATGAAGCTAGGGTCGCACTTAGCGAGGGTCGCGCCTTTCGGGACCTCACAGAAAACGTGGGTCTTGATTGAGGGGACGTCGACAAGCGTCACGACAATAGAAGCTCTCCTCCTGGTGTATACATGAATAGTTTCTGAGAAACACAGAGCAGGCGCCGAGACAACAGCAACATGTTTCGAAGAAAAAAGTAGTTTGCAAAAAAAAAAAAAAAAACAGGAGGAGAAGGGAGAGAGCATTGCTAACTAAATCAGCAGTTTAAAAGAGACAGCAAGATTCTTGCTTTGTTTAGTACTTAGAGAGGGCAGATCGGAAGGTCGTGGCTTCGGGTCCTGACAGGGGCCGGATTTTTTTCCTCGGCTGCCAGGTCGACCCAGTCTTGAGTGGGTACCAGGTACAGTCCTGGGAAGTTAAGGAGGCCGGCATGATTCTGACCACATCCCCCAGCAAGGCCGTTTGATCTAAAAAAAAAATAGGCTGGTCTAGTCCAGTACACCTGAACGCTTGGAAAAGTCTCCTTGACTTTTTGTACTTAGATTGCTGGATGCAAATATTTGAACAGAGAGTTATAAACGTTGAAGACGGTAGGGGAGTGTATGAAAAAATAGTTGCAGCCGTTAGCGACTTTAGGCGAGTATGTAGAAAGATAGTTGCAAACGTTGCCGACTTTAGGGTAGTATGTAAAAAGATAGTTGCAATATTTGGCGACTTTAGAAGAGTATGTAGGAGGATAGTTGCAAACATTGCTGACTTTAGGGGAGAATTTAGGGAGATAGTTGCAAACGTTGGTGGCTTTAGAGGAGTATGTAAAAAGATAGTGGCAAACTTTGGCGACTTTAGATGAGTATGTAAGAAGATAATGACACACTTTGGCGACGTTATGAGAGTATGTTTAAAGATAGTTGCAAACCTTGCGACTCTAGGAAAGTGTGAAACAGGAGAGGAGCTTGTAGGGAAATAGTTGCAACGTTGGCAACTGATATGGGGGGCTGGGGGTTATTTGTGGGGGGGGGGGGGGGTATGCAGATAGTTGCACATGTTGACAACAGGGGGTAGTGTGTAGGGAAATAGTTGCAAAGATTTTCAACGGGAGAGAAGTGCGTAGGGAAGATTATTGACTGCCGATCACCGACCAATTGACCAACCCAGCCACCGACAAACCAAAGACAAACTGAAGCAACTCACCAATGTCCCACTGACCAATCGACCTAGCGATTGATAATCTGATTTGTTAATTGATTGACTTGTTGATTAAATGTCCGCTCAGTTTGCATTTTGTTTTACGGGAATTAGTCCTGGACATCTTTCTTCTACCTTTTATGCGACCAGAATTCAACAACAACAACAAAAAGCATTGCTAGACCCCAGGGAATATAACTTCGTCAAAGCCTTGAAATGTTACAGTAACATGCTTTGAGAAAGTTCTTTAAGCTGGGGAGATTGAAACCAAAATCGTGGAAAGGGTAAAGGGGTTGTACACACCAAGACACACTCATACACACACGTACATAACACTCCCCCACCCCCTACACACACAAACACCGCACCCGGCCACACGCACAGAACACCCCTCCCACTTACACACACACACAAACAAGCACACTATCTTACACACACACACACACACACACACACACTCACACACACACACTCTCTCTTTCTCGTGTCTGTAAACGAGTCTCAGAACATGCAACCTCCTTCCACCACGTCAAGCAGCCACCGCCTGCAATCGTCCGTCATTGAGCTCTTTCCCTGAAGCTTCAGCCGCCGTTTGCTCATCAACACATACAAGAAGGGGAAGATGGCGGAGGTCGGGAGAATGAATGACCATATTTAACTCACAGGACGGGCATGCTCATGCATGTGTATTCCCCGCATAATCTGAACATGCAATGCTCCGGGGGATTATGGGCCTCAGAGTGAGCAGTTTGAAGGCTCGGCCTGTCCTTATACCGCTCCATCTATTCGCTGCCAAACGGGGGGGGGGGGGGGGGGGGGGGGGGGGGGCAGAAAGCATGCGAAGTTCTCCGTGAAATTGTTGTCTCACTTGCGGGTTAAAAAACGGAAGAATTAAATTGTGCCTGCTGCATAAACAGCCAGCTCAGGGCCTGATCGCAATGTGCTTCTTATCGCCCGTGTCTTTGTCATTGCTGTTGTTTTGTCTCAGCCCTGCATTTATCATCTGAATTTATGTCCTCAATTCTTGTCTTCCTCTTGTTTCTCATTTCGGAAATTAAGAGGGAACAAAAAAAAAAAAAAGAAAAAAAGAAAGTGAATAGAAAAGCGGAGAAGGTTATTTCAGTGTCCAGATGGAAGGATGAAAGGAAAGACACATTCTGCAATCAAAGTTCTTTGAATACACAAGGCCCTGCTGAATGTACAAGACACGTGTAAAAGCCACTAGCCTATCCTGGCAAATGATTTGAAACATATTTTATTTGCTAGTCGACAGTCAGTGGGAGACATCATCACCATCATCAAAAATCAGGTCCTTTGCAGAACGTCGCTGTCGTAACGGCATGCCTGAAGGTCTCTCTCTCTTTCTCCCCTCTCTCTCTCTCCCTCTCTCTCTCCCTCTCTCTCTCTCTCTTTCTCGCTCTCTCTCTCTCTCTAGCCAGTTCTACAGCCATGTATCTTTGCATAGCAAATGCATCTTCAGTGTCCTGTACCGCGGAGGTCTGTATCTGCAGGAAACTGTTGACATCCATCGCGACAACCGTTTTTATTTCGGGGGAATATCTCGTGGTTTGACCCACCTACTCACTGAACCCCCCCCCCCCCTTTTCCCAATTAATTACGACCCACCCACTCACCAACCAACCCACTCACCAACCAACCCACTCACCGACCCACCCACTCACCGACCCCTAACTCACCGACACACCCTCTCACTGACCCAACCACTTACCGACCCACCCACTCACCGACCCACCCACTCATGGACATACCCACTCACAGACTTACTCACGGACCCACGCAAACACCGACCTACCTACTTATCCACCTACTTATCCACTCACTTACACACCCACTCACTGGAGCATCCATCGCTCAACCACCCACTCACCAACCCACATACCAACCCATCAACCAACTAGCAGACTCATTGAGTGACGTGATCAACAGCACACTGGCCTCTTTAGTTTCCGGTACATTTTGTGGTGCCTCATTTAGGAAATTACTGAACAAAACTAGCAATAACGTGGTAACAGTGTAGCAGTGAGCTAGTGTGTATATGGGCGGTCCGTGGGGAGACTAAAGTAAGTTTTACCACATTTTGTTATGTACGGGGGTATTTTGCATGGCCGGGGTGGGGGCGGGGTAAGCTCCTTGCCATGTACTCAAAAGAGGGGAGGGGTCTCCACAACACACACACACACACATTAAAATGTGGAGACGGCTGTTCTAGATGTACCTTCTTCTTTACTAGTAACGATATTTTGCGTCGTCTTGCACATTTTGTCGTGTCTGAGAGACCGAGGCCAGATACCACATGTTTTTATGCCATTTTTCAGATGTACAGTCTATGCTAGTCGTATTAAAATGTCCTACACGGTGTAAAAGATTTCTGCGCTTTCTAAGACGCTGGTGAGAATGTCCTCTGAGGCCCTGGGGAGAATGTCCTCTGAGGCGCTGGGGAGAATGTCCTCTGAGGCGCTGGGGAGAATGTCCTCTGAGGCGCTGGGGAGAATGTCCTCTGAGGCGCTGGGGGAGAGTGTCCTCTAAGGCGCTGGGGAGAATGTCCTCTAAGACGCTGGGGAGAATGTCCTCTAAGGCGCTGGGAAGAATGTCCTCTAAGACGCTGGGGAGAATGTTCTCTAAGGCGCGGGGGAGAGTGTCCTCTGAGGCGCTGGGGAGAGTGTCCTCTAAGGCGCTGGGGAGAGTGTCCTCTGAGGCGCTGGGGAGAGTGTCCTCTGAGGCGCTGGGGAGAGTGTCCTCTGAGGCGTTGGGGAGAGTGTCCTCTAAGGCGCTGGGGAGAGTGTCCTCTGAGGCGCTGGGGAGAATGTCCTCTGAGGCGCTGGGTACGGTGTCCTCTGAGGCGCTGGGTACGGTGTCCTCTGAGGCGCTGGGGAGAATGTCCTCTAAGGCGCTGGGGAGAGTGTCCTCTAAGGCGCTGGGGAGAATGTTCTCTAAGGCGCTGGGGAGAATGTTCTCTAAGGCGCTGGGGAGAATGTTCTCTAAGGCGCTGGGGAGAGTGTCCTCTAAGGCGCTGGGGAGAGTGTCCTCTAAGGCGCTGGGGAGAATGTCCTCTGAGGCGCTAGGGAAAATGTCCTCTGAGGCGCTGGGGAGAGTGTCCTCTGAGGCGCTGGGGAGAGTGTCCTCTGAGGCGCTGGGGAGAATGTCCTCTGAGGCGCTGGGAAGAGTGTCCTCTGAGGCGCTGGGGAGAGTGTCCTCTGAGGCGCTGGGGAGAGTGTCCTCTGAGGCGCTGGGGAGAATGTCCTCTGAGACGCGGGGGAGAGTGTCCTCTGAGGCGCTGGGGAGAGTGTCCGCTAAGGCGCTGGGGAGAGTGTCCTCTGAGGCGCTGGGGAGAGTGTCCTCTGAGGCGCTGGGGAGAGTGTCCTCTGAGGCGTTGGGGAGAGTGTCCTCTAAGGCGCTGGGGAGAGTGTCCTCTGAGGCGCTGGGGAGAATGTCCTCTGAGGCGCTGGGTACGGTGTCCTCTGAGGCGCTGGGTACGGTTTCCTCTGAGGCGCTGGGGAGAGTGTCCTCTGAGGCGTTGGGGAGAGTGTCCTCTAAGGCGCTGGGGAGAGTGTCCTCTGAGGCGCTGGGGAGAATTTCCTCTGAGGCGCTGGGTACGGTGTCCTCTGGGGCGCTGGGTACGGTGTCCTCTGAGGCGCTGGGGAGAGTGTCCTCTAAGGCGCTGGGGAGAGTGTCCTCTAAGGCGCTGGGGAGAGTGTCCTCTAAGGCGCTGGGGAGAATGTTCTCTAAGGCGCTGGGGAGAATGTTCTCTAAGGCGCTGGGGAGAGTGTCCTCTAAGGCGCTGGGGAGAGTTTCCTCTAAGGCGCT
>CAJHNH020000631.1:77500-132500 GCA_905116865.2 Candidula unifasciata
CAACTACAAAAAAAAAAAAAAACGAAAAGGAAGGCAAGGTTCAAAGCTTATGTCTTCAATGCTTTGGCCTTCATACATGTCGGGAATTTTCTCAAACATGCCAAATGCAGCACTCTCAATCAGCTGCAGCTCTCTTGCTAGCCGTCTCTCTTGCTTTTTCTGAGAACACGTGGAAAAGAGGAATTGCGGTAGTGATGGATAATTTGGGTCAGACATACAGAAAAATGAAAAAGGTGGGAAATTAGAAGGGAGCTTTCAGTGAAATTGGTGAGTGTTTATTGGCATGTGATGAGATGATCATGATCGTGATGATGCTAACAAAGAAGAAGAACAAGAAGAAGAAGAAGAAGAAGAAGAAGAAGAAGAAGAAAAAGAAGAAGAAGAAGAAGAAGAAGAGGAAGAAGAAGAAGAAAATTATGACAAGAAGAAGACTAAGAAAACGACGACGACGAGATGAAGAAGAAGAAAAAGAAAAAGAAGTAGAAGAAGAAAAGAAGAAGAAGAAGTTTAACAAGACGAGGACGAGGTCGAAGAAGAAAAAGAAGAAGAAGAAGAAAAAGAAAGAAGAAGAAGAAGAAGAAGAAGAAGAAGAAGAAGAAGAAGAAGAAGAAGAAGAAGAAGAAGAAGAAGAAGAAGCAGAAGAAAGAACGAAGTCGAAGAAGAAGAACAAGAAGAACAAGAAGAGAAATAAGAAGAAGATGCAGAAAAATTAAAAGACTTTTTGGTTGTTCGTCAACTTCTGGGCTTTAGTCTGTTTCCAGTAAGTGAATTTTGCATGCCCCTGTTTTACTCATCAAGCTTATATCTTGCCCCATAGCATCTCCGGCAGATGCACTCCGACTTTGAAGGAAATCGACAAATTGTTCTTTGAGTATCTGTCGACAGTATTCATTTTAGAGTCTACATGTCGAAAAGTTTATATTAGAGTCCGCTGTCTACATATTTTTGTTAGAGTATGTCTTTTGACATATTGATTTACAAATGTACCACTATATTTCATGTATCTACATATTTATGTTAGAGTCTGGTGTCTACATATTGACCTTAGAATCTGCCGGTCGACAATTTGATTTACAAAAAGTCACATATATCTAAGAGACTGCGTATCGATATGTCTGTCTGCGATTCTGTCCAGACAGGGAGCCACCGTGATGTCGCCAGCGGATCTCGAAGGTAGTTGGTTCAGATCTGACTGCTCTAAAAAGTAACATTGTCTTCCAGGTTGACCCAGCCCTAAATGGGTACTAGGAAGAATCATGGGAAGTAGAAGCGGCCAGCGTGACGTTGACCACATCAACTGTCGAGGTAATATGAAAGTCTAAGTCTAGCAGGATATATCAGATGCGCTGCTGGCATAAAATTTTTTTTTTTTTTACCTCACTAGTGTTGCAAGCTCCAGTGGACCAGGAGGTGAAGAAAAGACGCCGGTGTTGGGTAGGATTGAGAAAACCGGAAAACAATATAACTAGAATGTCTTTGCATTGAAACCCACAGGGGCATAGGAATAAAGGAAGGCCAAAAACACACGGAGAAGGAGCTGGAGAATAAAGTTAGAAAGATGGGAAGGACATGAAGAGAGCTGCATGCGATAGCAAGGGATAGAACCGCTTGGTGTGAGTTGGTTAGGGGCCTATGCTCCATTGGGAGCTAGAAAGGCAGAAGAAGAAGAAGAGGGTTTCTGCGGCGTTAAGGACTTTAGGTTTTATTTTCGAGCCAGGTCACACGCGAGGAGCACTGTCTGGATCTTTTCTCCGGCTTTCCCGGTGTGCTGGGAAATGAACAGTCGGACACACTGGCTGGCTCTGCACAACTTGGTGGAGTACTGATGCACGATAAGGCAGATGTGGTTCAGGCCTTATGAGAGAACGTGTACAATTCGGAGGAGCAATTGGATCATCACAGTCGGGTGAGAGTGATGCAAGATGGGGGGGGGGGGGGGGGGGGGGTGTGAGGATTTGGCCGATACTCAACGCTCAGAAAAATGGCAAGAGGGACGTATAACCAGAATGCTGCTGGCACCATTGGGAGTGGGACTCTGCCCTGACAGCTGAAGATGGGGACGAGGCGCTTATGGGAATGCCCCGAGTACTGTGATGTTGGTTTTCATGCAGTATATTGCATGCAAATCTACCACCAGGCTCGTAAACATAACTTCAGATACTAGTTTGTTTATCTGCTGACTGATCCACTAATCAGTCGAGCGGGCCATCGATCCGTGTATCAGTCGACTGATCGATCTTATCTTATGGGTGACTGTCCGGCCAGAAATAACTGATGTTTTGTCACCAGCTCCATCACACCCTATCTTTACCTACAACATCTGACTGACGTTCACCTCCGCCAGGACGCCGCACCACACACACGCACACAGTGCACACATGCTATTCAACCTGTTCTCCAATTTTCAGGGAATCTTCTAGAAATCACTTTCAACAGGTCAAGCTCTCCTCCTCTTCCCCATCCCTCATTCTCGGGGGCCATCCTTGGCCGTAATGGCAAAAGAAATAATGAATAAAATATTTGGAGAAAGGGGGAAAAAAAGAAGCTGAAATAGACGGGGCTGGGAGATAGAACCACTAGACACATGCATCTAACTAAAGCAGGGGACACAATCGAAGGGTCTGACTGCGCATGTCAGTTTTTCCCAAGGCATGTGCGGAGGGTGGTGAATGACGTAAGCGACCACGCTGATCCCCAGTCCTCGTTGGTTCCTGCACAAGTGGCCTATGTGCTGGAACAATCCATTTCTAGGGGGCAAAAGTGCGGGGGGGGGGGGGGGGGCGATAGTGTGAAGGATGGACATTTTCTTGCGAAGTGACTGCAAGGTGATATGTGGCTTTAGGGCAGGGTGAAACGTGTTTACATCAAGGGTTCTCATTCAGATGTTATTGTTGCTGTTTTCGATGCCGTCGAAAGTCACCCCCAGATCTCCGGGGCGGCCGTTTTGGTGGATCATGTACACTGCCCGGTGCCGTCTTAACGCGGGGGTCCATTGGGTACTTAGCCGTGGATCACACGAGCATAAAAGCCCCATGCTAATTTGTGTATGTCAATTAACTTGGCTGTTGGGGTTTTTCTGTTCCAATTTTACTTTCAGTAGTTTGCCAGAGTCGGCTCTGTGGCTAAGTCGATGCGAACGCTTCGTAATGCCGGGATGCCGGGTTCGATCCCAGCTGCGGGCCATGCGCCTTGTTTTGGTTTCGACAGCGGTATCAAGAAAGCCGACCGCCCAGAAAGCAATGGCAAACTACTGGACCTAAGTTTGTCTAAAACACAACACAACAGCCAGAGGCTTTTGGGGTTGGTTCTGCAACGTCCTGTAAAGGATACGCAACTAACCTTAAGTTTGCCAATTCTTTTCGAACGATCAGCTCTCGGTACCACCTTGGAAACAAACGTAAGACAATATGGCAATCGAACTTGTCATTTGCAAATGACGACAGACTCCTCGCCAGTCACCAATCGCTCTCATTGGAGACGATACTACAGTACCTTTCAAAACTCATCCCGTCACACTTTAACAATAAACTCAAATATACGGATCAACACGAATTTGGGCATGCATCTTAGATTTGCTACGTCCTTCTTATGATTCTCTAATTTGCAATTGCACCGATGCTGCTGTTTTCTTACAGCGGCGAATTTCTATGAGTTTTCTATTTTTTTTTTTAAAGTAATCATTTGTAATATACAGTAATTGACACACGGGTGGAGATTGTGTGGAAATCAGTTTAAGTATGCAGCGATGCGTGGTGATTATTTGGGGCTGTTTATACGATGGTCACCCCATTTATACACCACCGGTTGTAGGTCAACTCCATTGATGAGTCGGTTGGACTAGTCTACCCTGGTCGAGGTTATGGGAGTCGCATTCTGTTGCTGTCTGGCATTTACGTTTTTATTTCCGAGAAAGAGACGACCCATGACATGGATTTAGTCAATCTCTAGGGGAGTTGTGTGTTAGACTAGACCCAGTATTTGAATGTTTTAGAAGTGTTAAAAGCTCTGGCATCGTGAAAAATATAACACGTGGTGCGAGTGCGGAATATCCCCGTGACCTTGTGTGAACGTCAGATCGCTCGAGGCCAACCTATCAGGGGTAAGGTGGTCAGTAGGTCGTCCAATCAGAAGCGAACTACTGTGTAAATGGGGAGACCAGCGTAAAAGTTACCTTATTTTGATAGCCTGTTTCTCACTAATTGAAACATCCACAACTCACGGGAGACGGGCTGTAAATGACCGAGAATGAAACGCCTGTGGCCCGCTTGCAGTCTGATGTTTTTAAGAGTTCCTATAACTTAGTTTGTCCGTTACTGTAAGCATGCTGATTGTTTGCTTTGAACTGGTGTCTTACTTTGTGGGGGGGGGGGGGGTGTGTATGTGTGGGTGTGGATGTGTGTGTGCATATATTTTTAATAAGTTAAAATGAACACTAGAAAATATTTTACATGAAAAAAAAAAAAAAATAACATCCGAAGGACATGAATATTAAGCAGGTTGCATGCAAGAACTTACACTGTACGGTTACTGAGGGAGGTTGAGGTTTGAACAACGTATTAACATCATGGCACACGGGTAGCAACCCATAAGTGCTCCGTTTGTCTTCTAACTCAAGTATGAGTCCGAAGAAGCTCAGCACAGTGAACAGGCTCTGTAGCACGGACGAGGATTCTGAATTAAAAAAAAAAAAAGGACAAATTATAAATGCAGTCTTGATACCGACCGTGTGTTGTCGGTGTCAGACTTGGACACTGACTAAAGAACACGAACGAAAATTATCCACACGTAAAAGAAGAGTTTGAGAAAGGCCGTGGGTAAAACTAGAAGATTTTATACGTGAAACGAAGAAATTGTAAAAACTGTTGGAACAACGTTTAGAATTAAATTCATTGAAAACCAAAGGCTCAATTGATTTGGCCATTTAACTTGAATGAATCCAGTGATGCCAGTAACGAGAGTGCAGACCAGGAACCATGAGGTAGGGGACGACCTAGAAGACGATGGATTGAAGGAGTCACTGATACCTCGAGACTGCACAGCATCACAGTGCACCCAGACCGAGCATGTCTTAGCTCGGAAGCCGCTCCCATGCTAACCAGTGACACTTAGCGGCACAAAGCAGAAAATTTACACAAGAAAATAATGTCAGTAATATGATATTGTTATAATTTTGACTGTCCTAAGCGATTTGGTATATTTGTGTGGTATTGTTTTATTTATGTATATGCTGATGAAGGCTCCATAGCCGCAACGTTCAAGTTTTGTTTGTTATATTGTGGAGATTGCTGATATACTTTTCGTTCGGTTTGATTTCTTTTCTTGATTTGTCACATGGGGCTCGCAGTCTATTCCTCCATTCTGTCCTGTCCTAGGAGTTTAATATCATCGATGGCAGTCCAACTCCTTTGGCCAATCTTATCGTTTGTTTGATGGTGTTCTGTGGAGTCCTCACCTTCTTAATCCCTTCGTGTCCCATTTTATCTAACTATACTAATAAATAACTACTAACTACTACTAACTAACTACTAACTACTAAACTAACCAACCACCCACCACCACCCAACCAACCAACCAACCAACCAACCAACCAACCAACCAACCAACTAACCAACTAACTAACTAACTAACTAACTAACTAACTAACTAACTAACTAACTAACTAACTATTCACATATCATCATCATCTTAAAACTATGTGACGGTTTATTTTTTGCTTTTCTACATTAATCAACCGGCCGCCGCCGACAATACACTTCAACTAAACAGAGTCGTTCAATCTGTAATAGTATACTGGGGTCGTTAAGTCTTCAGTGCGATGTTTTTCAACATGACATGGGTAAGCGCAGTCCGTAGGTGATAAACATCTTTGGCATCGGTATCAACTTACTAACGGGATTATCATTTCTTCTTGCTGTCTCGTTCTGATTCCTTTCTTTTACATACCTCTCATGCTTGTGCTCTCCCCTGTATCGGTTCACGATACTCACATCATCGTATGTCTGTGTCTTAGGTCTTGTTCTTCTTATTTAGTTCGTCTCTTCTATTGTTCTTTTGTTCTTGGTTCTTGTTCTTCTCTTCTTCGTTCTTCTTTCTCTTCTTCTTCTTCCTGTCTTCTTATTATTCTGTCTTCTTCTTCTTCTTCTTCTTCTTCTTCTTCTTCTTCTTCTTCTTCGTCTTGTCATTCTTCTTCTTCTTCTTTACGTCTTCTTTCTTCTTCTTCTTCTTCTTCTTCTGCCTTCTTTTCTTCGTCTTCTTCTTCTTCTTCTTGCTTCTACACTTTTTCGTCCTTTCTTCTTATCCTTCTCTTTCTTCTTCTTCTTCTTTCTTCTTATTTCTTCTCTTCGTCTTCCTTCTTCTTGCGTATTCCGTCTTCTATCTCTTTTCTCTCTTCTTTCTTCTTCTTCTGATTCTTACTCCTCTCTTCTTCTTCTATTCTTACTTTTCATCGTGCGTCTCCTTCTTCTTATTCGTCATCTCTTGCTTATTCTCTATCTTCTTCTGTCTCGTCCTCGTTCTGCAGTATTATTCTCTGCTCTCTCATCTCTGCCTTCTTCTTATTCTCTTCTTCTTCTTTCTTCTTTCTTCTTCTTCTCTTCATCTATCTTCTCTTTAACTTCTTCGCTCTCTTCTTTCTGTCTTCGTCGTCTCTTCTCTTTTTCATCTTCTTATGCTTGCTCTCCTCCTCTTCTTCTTCTATCTCTTCCTCTTCTAACTTCTTCTTCTTTTCTATCTCTTCTTCTTCTTTTCTTTCCTTCTTTCTCTTCGTCTCTCTTCTTCTTTCCTCTTCTTATTCGCGTCTACGCTACGTGTGTCTCTATCTCTTCTACCTCTTCTTCTTCTTCTTCTTCTCTCTGACTTCTCTCTTCTCTTCTTCTTCTTCTTCTTCTCTTCTTCTTCCTCTCTCTTCTCTACTTCTCTCTCTTCTCTTCTCTTCTCTTCTTCTTCTCTCTCCTTCCCCCCCCTTCTTCTTCTTCTCTGTCTTCTCTCTCCTCTCTCTTCTTTTCTTAGTCTTCTTCTTCCTTCTATTCCTTCTTCTCTCTTCTTGTTCTCCTTGCTTCGGCTCTCTTCACCTATTTTCTCTTCTTTTTTTCTCTTCTTCCTTCTCTCTTAGTCTTCCGTTCTTCTTAGATTCTCTTGATTCTTCTCTAGCGTGATATTTTCTTTCTTCGTCTTCTTTCTTCTTCGTCTTTTCTCTTCTTGTATTTTCTCTCTTCTTCTTCTCTCTTCTATTCTTCTCTTTTCTTCTCTCGGCTTTTTCTTCTTCTTCTTCTTCTCTTCTCTATTATGCTTTTATTCTTCTTCTTCTGCTTTCTTCTTTCTTTTTCTTATTCTTCTCTCTTCTTACTTCTTCCTTCTTTCGTCTTTCTTATATCTTCATTCTTCATTTATTTCTTTCTTTCTTCTTTTTCTTTTCTTTTTTCTTTTTCTTTTTCTTCTTCGTTTCTTCCCATTTTTTCTTCTTTCTTCTTTTCTTTTTTATTTTTCTTCTTCTTATTTTTTCCCTTTCTTTTCTTCCTCTTTTCTTTTTCTTCTTCCTTCTTTTCTTCTTCTTCTTTTCTTTTTCTTTCTTCTTTCTTTTTCCTTCTTCCCCTTTTCTCTTTTCTTTCCCTTTTGTTTTTCTTTCTTCTTCTTTTCTTTTTCTTTTTTCTTCTTTTTCCCTTTTTTCTTCTTCTTCTTTTTTTCTTCTTTTCTTCTTCTTCCTTTTTCTTTCTTCTTCTTTTTCTTTTTTTTTCTTTTTCTTTTTTCTTCTTCTTTTTCTTCTTCCCTTTTTTTCTTTTTCTTCTTCTTCTTTTTTCCCTTTTTCTTTTTTTTTTTCTCTTCTTCTTCTTCTTCCTTTTTTTTTCTTCTTCTTTTTTCTTCTTCTTCTTCTTCTTCCCTTTTTTCTTTTTCTTTGTTTCCCTTTTTCCTCTTTTCTTTTTCTTCTTCTTCTTCTTCTTTCTTCTTCCCTTTTTCTTCTTCCCCTTTCTTTCTTTTTTTTTTTTTTTCTTCTCCCTTCTTTTTCTTCTTCTTCCTTCTTCTTCTTTTTCTTTTTTCTTTCTTTCTTTTTTCTTTCTTTCTTTTTTTCTTTTCTTTTTTTTCTTTTTTCTTTTTTTCTTTTTTTTCTTCTTTTTATCCCTTTTTTTTTTCTCTTTTTTTCTTCTTTTCCCTTTTTTCTTCTTCTTCTTTTTATTTTTCTTCTTTTTTTCTTCTTCTTTTCTTTCTTCCTTTTTCTTTTCTTTTCTTCTTCTTCTTTCCTTCTTCCTTTTTCTTTTTTCTTTTTCTTTTTTTTTTCTTCTTTTTTTCTTTTTTCTTCTTCTTTTCTTCTTTTTTCTTCTTTTTTTCTTCTTCCTTTTCTTCTTTTCTTTTCTTCTTCTTCTTTTCTTTTTTTTTAATCTTTCATTTTTTTTGTTCTTGTTCTTTCTTTCCCTTTCCGTCTTTTTAATATCTGCCTTTAAAAAAAAAAGAGGAGAATTTGAGGAGGGGTTTAAATAAAAAAAGGGGGAAAGAGGAAAAAAAAAGAAAAGGAAGAAAAAAAAAAAAAGAAGAAGAAAAAGAGATGAAGGGGGAAGGGGAAAAAATCACAATCGAATTAGAATTTTGGCGTTTAATGTAAAAAGGCATTTATTTTCCCGGCCAAAAAAGAACTTGAAATCTCAGGTCCAAGCGCTTTGGGGCGGGACTGGGGCAGTTCGAGGGAAATAAAGGGGCCGGGGATATGCGACCAAATTTCCCCCTTTTTTATGCCGATGGGGTTTAAAAAAAAGTAAGGGGTTTGCCCCCATGTTCCCTAAAGGGCCCAAAAGGGGAGGATAAGGGACCCCTTTAAAAATGTTTAACCTTTAGGCAATAAAAAAAAAAAAAGTATTTTTTTGGGGTGGGTTTTTGATTTTTGTGGGTGTGTGGGTTGTGTGTTTTGTGTGGTGTGTGTGTGTGTGGAGTGGGATATCAGCATATTATTGTCAGCTAATTAATATGCTGTCACATATAGCAAGTTGTTGAGAGGCATGATCACCCACGCCAGTCGGCAAAGAATGTAATGGTGTTCAAAGCCGGAATTATAACCCTAGTGCTAGCCTGTTTCTAGTGTGAGAACCGCTGGGGGCAAGTGCGTTTGGTGTGAAGTACGATACATCGTGCAGGGGATTCTAGTTGACGGATGATATATTCATTGAGGCGGATTGTTGCACTGCATGATACTTAACCGATTCTCTTACCAGCTGCTCTAGATCCGTGATTCTGACTTTAGTCAAA
This sequence comes from Candidula unifasciata, assembly GCA_905116865.2. Taxonomy (NCBI): domain Eukaryota; kingdom Metazoa; phylum Mollusca; class Gastropoda; order Stylommatophora; family Geomitridae; genus Candidula; species Candidula unifasciata. The sequence continues at coordinate 86,732 of CAJHNH020000631.1, forward strand.
TATATTGTACCTGTCAATGTTTTGTGTGTCTGTGTCTGTGCGCACGCGCGCGCGTGAGTACTAGTGTGTGTATGTGTAAGTGTTTTAATGTATATTATTGTCCAGTATGTCTATCTGTCCACAATCGCACTGGGCCACCCCTGCCTCCTCTTCCTGGCACCACGCCACCCATCACTGCTGTTTTTAAACATCGCTTAATGTTAACAGAAGCGTTTTGGTTTTGGAGACAATATGCGTTTTGTGAGGTAGCATACTCACATGTATATGAGTGCGATGAGATGAATCAGTTACTTGTAAGCCGAAAGTAGTAAGAAGTAGTAGTAGTAGCAGCAGCAGTAGCAGCAGCAGTAGTAGTAGTAGAAGTAGTAGTAGTAGTAGTAGTAGTAGTAGTAGTAGTAGTAGTAGTAGTAGTAGTAGTAGTAGTAGTAGTAGTAGTAGTAGTAGTAGTAGTAGTAGTAGTAGTAGTAGTAGAAGTAGAAGTGGTGGTGGTGGCGGTAATAGTAGCAGAAAAAGTAGTAGTAATAGTCGAAGTAGTAGTAGTATTAGTAAAAGTAGTAGTACTAGTAGTAGTAGTAGTAGTAGTAAAATAGTAGTTGTAGTAGCAGCAGCAGCATAAGCAGTATTAATGATGGAGGCGATGGTAGTAGTAGTAGTAGCAGCAGCACCAGCATAAGTATTAATGGTGGTGTTGGTGGTAGTTGTAGTATTCTTAGCAGCAGCAGCAGCAGCAGAAGTAGTATTAATTGTGGTGGTGGTGGTTGTGGTAGTTGTAGCAGAAGTTGTAGTATAAGTAGCAGTGGTAGTCGTCGTAGTGGTAATAGAAGAAGTTTTAGTAGGAGTAACATTGTTATTATTATTATTATTAGTTTTGGTGATGGTAGTAGTAGTAGTAGTAGTAGTAGTAGTAGTAGTAGTAGTAGTAGTAGTAGTAGTAGTAGTAGTAGTAGTAGTAGGATTAGTAGAAGTAGTAGTAGTAGTAGTAGTTGAAGTAGTAGTAGTAGTAGTAGTAGTAGTAGTAGTAGTAGTAGTAGTAGTAGTAGTAGTAGTAGTAGTAGTAGTAGTAGTAGTAGTAGTAATAGTAGTAGTAGTAGTTAGTTTTAGTAATATTAATAGAAGAAGTAATAGTAGTTTAAGCAACAGCAGCATCAGTATCAGTTGTTGTTGTAACAGTAGTGATGGTGGTGGTGATGATGTTAGTAGTAGTGGTTATAGTCGCAACAGCGTTAGTTAGAAGAGTTTCAATTATTAAGCTAAAATTTATAATGATGCGAGTCTAGAAAATGAGAATGTTTGCTAACATTTATCCTCTTCATTCTCTCTCATTGCTTGTCTGACAATCCACCCCAGCACTCATCCAGCAATCCATCCATTCAGTCTCTGTCTGTCTGTCTGTCTGTCTGTCTGTCTGTCTGTCTGTCTGTCTGTCTGTCTGTCTGTCTGTCTGTCTGTCTGTCTGTCTGTCTGTCTGTCTGTCTGTCTGTCTGTCCGTCCGTCCGTCCGTCCAAATGTCTGTCTATTTGCATGTCCCCATACACACTCTCTCTCTCACACACACTCTCTCTCACACACACAAACTCTCTCTCTCTCTCTCTCTCTCTCTCTCTCTCTCTCTCTTTCTCTCCCTGTCTCCACTGCGCATCTTTATTTACCATCCAATATCCCTGATTTTCAGTACCCCGCGTTAGTTTTCATTGATCGGATTATGTTGTCAGAGGACAGCCACCCCTGGGATGATTTCAGCTCTTCTCTTACTCTCTGATCGCCTCTTCTTCACACTCAGCAGTCACCGCTCCCGCACCTTACGTGTTGCTACCCTTGCAGTTGCCGGTCTTTCATCATCTGTGTGGTTTCATCAATCTGCCACTTCTTACTGCCTTGAGGCATCAGTTGTATAGTGGTAATCAGCGACACTTTCTTTCACTGTACCTCTGTCACCTCTGCAAATACTGCCTCCCTGGAGTTTTTTCCTTCCTTCCTCTTTTGGGCCCTCCCTTTGCCAGCCGTGATCCCCTCACCCTTGCAAGTATCACGTGGGTTTAGAGGCACATCTGCGGCTGAAGAACGGTGACGTAAGCCTTGGCAATTTACTGTCCAATGCAGTTCATCTGGATGTTCCAGACTGGGGTGTTAAACTGAGCTAACTGATTACATGTCACATTCATCTTTATGAATGCAAGCACACATATGAATGTGCATACTGGAGACCGAAAAACACATAACATACACACAGATACACACAGGAGACAAGCCAGCTGTCACACACAAACAAAAACACAGGAGATCAGATCTCTCTTGTATGTCAAAGTCTAAATTCGGTTGATCTCTCTTTCTGTTCTATAATCGCTGGCGATTTTCTGTATATATACGTTTGCATTTATAAAACAGTGTGCCATGAAGTGTAGTCGAAGAAGAGGATTGCAAAAAAGAACCTGTAAGGAGAACATTAAGAAATGGACAGGGCTAAGTTATCATTCACTAATTCATCAAGTAAAAAACAGAGAAAGATGAAGGGTTTTATGTGAAAGTGCTTTTATTTATACACCTCCACGACCTTAACCGTTATGAAGTGCTAAAAACAGTATAAAATGTGACTAGAAAACTAAACCGAGGATGAAAATCCGTGCAAAAGTACACCTCAACGTTTCGACCAGCGTCTTCATTCATCATAGGAGCGCTAAATATAATTCAAACTGGGATTTGAAAATTCCCCACGGACAAGACAACCAAGGTTGTAAACAACGAAGAACAATAAAAAAATCCAAAAAAAGTAGGTAGTGGGGTGGGGAAATGGTGAACCAATCTAGAAAAATTAGTTTTGAATATGAACAGTGTTTGGTTACGTGCACTTAAATCACCCCGAACAAAGTAGGTAACTTTTCATTCACAAGTTTTTGGGCTGGTCAACTTTTTTTTATTTTACGGGTGTGTCTCATTCTCTTGTTACTTTCTGCTTTGTCTGGCATTTACATTTTCATTCCGACAAAAAGAATGCCTGTGACATAGGTTGCAGCACTCTTTAGGGAGGGGATGGGGTTGTGTTATGGCGATTTTCTCCATGATTTTGCAGTGTTAAAAGCGCTGGCGTGCTGAAATATACAAGATGCGATATCAACGGCATTACAGAATACCCCCATAAGCTTGTGCACTACCAATCAGAAGTAAACTAGTGTGTATATAGGCGGGCGTGGGGAGATTAACGTTATTTTAACCCAGTGTTTCAGTGTTAGTGCTGAAAGGGGGGGGGGTATTCAAACCGGGGGGGGGGGGGCGTAGTTGCTTAACGAGAAGTGTACCCTTGACATTTGGTGACTTAGTTCGTCGCTTTTCGCTGTTAGGACTATAGCCACCCCCAAAGGTCATGGTTTGAATCCGCATCAAGCAGGCATTCTCCGTTCGCCTATAGTTCCCAGGTAGACAAACAATAAAATGGAAACTATAAAATGTCTAAGGAACTCAAGCGGATCAATTGGATGTTGACTAAATCTCACAACGTATGCCGTTTGGTCTATAAACATATGGACCAGCCAGTATATCTTCATCGCAGTGCAAAAATCTTCTGCGAAAGATTTGGGTTCAAATCCAGATGTAGACAAGCTTTTATAAATGATTGAGTGTTTTCAGGTGGATCTAGCATAACGTGGAAATAAGAAAGTACCCTGGAAAGTAAAGTTGGCCGGCCTGACATTGTTCACACGGCCCATCCACTGTCGATTCGTCTGTGACACTATGGGTTATTTTGATTGTTGTTAAGAAGTTAGTTGTGTGTCGTGTACAGGACATTGCAGAAGCACCCGCAGCATTTTATTGGCTGTTGTGGTTTTTCTAGACAAATTCTACGTTGTGTTGTGACATTGCTGTCTAACAGTCATCTCTCAGTACCACTGTCGAAACTGACGCAAGACGCTCTGCTGCCAAATCGTCCGCAGTTGGTATAGAACTCGGCTCCTTGGCATTACGAAGTGCGTTCCCAAAGACTAAGCCAGAGACACTGAGTTGTTTTTGTTAGGTCAACTGTCGGTAGCGCTTGTATTCAACTTAAGCTCCTTGAGCTTGAGATTCTCTCGCATCTGTTTGGGTGTGTGTGTGTGTGTGTGTGTGTGTGTGTGTGTGTGTGTGTGTGTGTGTGTGTGTGCGTGTGTGTGTGTGTAAAGGGTTGAGTCGACCCACCCCCTCCCCCTCTCAAATGTTTTCTTTATGTTGGTGCTGCTAGCTGTAGAAGCAGTGGCAGCAACATCAAAAGTAGTATTATTAGTAGTAGCAGCAGCTGCAATAGTAGAAGTACTAGTAGTAGCAGCAGCAGTAGTAGCAGTAGCTGCCATGGTGGTGGTGGTGGTAGTAGTAGTAGTAGTAGTGGTGGTGGTAATAGTAGTAGTAGTAGTAGTAGTAGTAGTAGTAGTAGTAGTAGTAGTAGTAGTAGTAGTAGTAGTAGTAGTAGCAGCAGCAGCATCAACAGCAGCTGTTGCATTAGTGGTAGTAGTAGTAGAAGTAGTATTAGTAGTAGCAGCAGCAGCATCAGCAGCAGCAGCAGTAGTAGCAGTTGCAATGGTGGTAGTAGTAGTAACAGCAACAATAGTAGAAGTAGTAGTAGCAGCAGCAGCAGCAGTAGTAGTAGAAGTAGTAGTAGATGCAATGGTAGCATTATCAGTAACAACAGCAGTGGTGACAGTAGTATGTCCATCAGTAGTAACAAGGCCAGCAGTAGCGACAGTAGCAGCAGGGAAATTGTTTTGTAGAGAATACATGTCATTTATTGTTGCACATTAAATAGCAGTGAACATTATCCTTGCAAACAGACATGAACTGCATTTCTGCAAACAGGTGCAACTACGTAAAGATGATCTTAAGGCATGTGAGAGCATATGGCTAAAACGCGAAACATCAGCAACAACAACAAAAACCACAACAAGCAACAGCACCTCTGCATGGCACGAAACATCTAGAGCAACAGCGTCTCCAGATAAAACAACAAGCTTTTCTACAGTACTTAAGTCTGTCCGTCTCCCCGGTTCCCTTTTAAATTTCCTAAAACAATCTTTCTGGAATGTTTTCGAAAGAAAACAATGCTAAGATCTAAGTCTTGAAAAAGGACATAAAAATGTTTAAGATGGCGACATGTCCATGCAAATGAGAGAATCCGAAATACATTCTTTTTGCAGTGAGCATCCTTATTTGGTCAGAAGTGCACGCATGCATGCCAGGTTGGATTTTTTCCCCTGCATTCCCTACTCGCCTTGCTCCTGTGTAATAAGTTTTTTTTTCGTTTGGTTCGAAAACGCTCCTTCGCCTCAATTTTCTTGGCCAACCTCCTCACCCTGGTCACAAACGCACACACATGCACACACACACGCACGCGAACGCACATGTATACCCACGTGTACCCACAGACCTTGAATTTTTGTTCACCCTCACCAACACATCTACGCATTTCTTTCTCCATATCTTTCTTTCAGATTTTGAAAAGTTATCCTTTAAATTTTTTTGGCTGCAATATTGTGACATGTTTTCGCTAAAGAACCGATGCAGGAATAATCCTTTGAAAGGATTTTTCTCTCGTTTATACTTTTTTAAAATTTTTTTATTCACCCCTCTCTGTCTTCTTGAATTCTCCCCCCACCCCCCCCCCCCCCCCCCCCTCCCCCCCCCCCCCCCCCCCCCCCCCCCCCCCCCCCCCCCCCAGAATAATTTAATTTCACATGCAAGTGGTGGTATTATGCAGTGAGCGCCAAATCTGGTTACAACTTTTCCCATTTATTTTCGCCGCGACCCTTTTGGCTTCTGCTGTTTTTCATTTTGTCTGATGTTCTTGCTGTTTGGTTAGCCGGCGTTGGCAAAACTTTGCTCTGCGTCTGTGCGTGCGCTTGTCTGTAACAACACGCGTTCGTTAAGGTCGATGATGTGTCATGGAAGAAGTGCGATTAATTGAGAACGGTTATTTATACGATGGTCTCCCCATTTACACATCACTGGTTGTAGGTCAACTCCAGTGATAAGTTGATTGAACTAGTCTAACGTGGTCGCGGTTATGGGTGTCACAGTCTGTTGTTGCCTGGCATTTACGTTTTTATTTCCGAGAAAGAGACGGCCTGTGACATAGGTTTTGTCACTTTCAAGAGGGGTTGTGTGTTAGAACTAGTATCTAAATGTTATAGAAGTGTTAAAGCTCTGGCATGGTGAAATATACACAATAGTCTCCTGATGTGACGAATTTCCTGATATGAAGAATCTCGTGATATGAAGAACCTTTCCTGATATGACGAATCTCCTGAAATGGCGAATGAGTCAACCGGTCTGTGTTCAAAGAGACCAGTGGCGTAGATAAGCACATTCCCCTATCCAATGGATTAGATAAGCGAATGCCCCAAACCAGTGGATTGGATAAGCAAAAACCTCAAAACAGTGAATTAGATAAGCAAATGCCCCAAAACAGTGGATTAGATAAGCAAATGCCCCAAACCAGTGGATTAGATAAGCAAATGCCCCAAACCAGTGGATTGGATAAGCAAATACCTCAAAAACAGTGAATTAGATAAGCGAATGCCACAAACCAGTGAATTAGATAAGCAAATGCTCCAAACCTGTAGTTTAGACAAGCAAATGCCCCAAACCAGTGGTTTAGATCAGCGAAACCCCTCCTATTTTACAATGTTTGCAACGAACCTTAAACATTTAAAATGTCATATTTAAAAAAAAAAAATAATAGTAATAAAGGTCAAAAGGAGGTAACCTATATAAGAATCGCAAAATGTCACGATTAAGAGTGTTTCATCCAACCCCCCCCCCCCCCCCTTTTCCATCCCCCTGTGTTTTCTTTGCATACACGATATCACAGACCTCTTCAATTTGTTCCGTAGACCCACGTCCAGTTAAGAACCACTATACTAAACATCTTTCTTAGTCCGAACCTTAAATCCCACACTTGTAACCTCCCCTTCCCCTCCCCTCTCCCTGTTTTTTCAACATTTAAGCACAATAAAAGGAACGATACCAAATATGAAATGTTGCTAATGTGCAAGAAGCCACCGGGGACACAGTATTACCTCACTAGCAACAAGCAACGAATTGCAGTAAATGTAAACTTTAAAGAAAAACAGCATAGCCCATCTTGATGTCCTCAAGCTAGCCGTCACATGGATTCTGGAAACATGCAGTCTGCAGAAATTATCGCCCCTTCCAGAAGCACAACATGCAGAAGGGTGAGTTGGGCATATATTAAACCAGCGGAAGGGGCCGGGAGAACTGGCCCAATTTATCTGCAATGTTCTTGTCTCCTTTTTATTTTAAAACCGGCGGGGGGAAAAAAATAGAGGCCGTGGCATTCTGAAGACATGTCCTTAAAAATTGGGAGAATAGAAAGAAAGAGAAAGGGGGCCAGAGAGGGGGGAAAATATAAAAGAAGCTTGTGTTGATGGCGGTTCAATGTGAGAGAAGACGTGGCACGGAAATAAAGGTATTGATTTTTGCATGAACCAGAAAAGGTAGCATGGGGAAAAAAAAAAGGGGGGGGGGGGGAAGCACCCATATATTTAGTCGGAGAGGGCCAGTAGTGGAAGGGAGTTGGGAGGAAAAGGGTAGTTTATTTGGCGCTGTAATCTGGATATGAAAATGTCCCCTTTGCCGGGAAATGTCAACGCGCCCTAACTATATGTCTTAGGAATGGACTACAGGAACCCCTTTACGACCCACCCTACGTTCTCTTGTAGTCCTATTTTAACTTTGTAACTGACCACACTGCATTTCTGAAAGGGGAGATAACTAGTTGCAATATTCCTAACTAACCACATTACTCTTGTGAAAGGGGCGATAATTAAATGCAATATTTCTTGCTGACATTATATTTTTGAAAGAGAAGATAACAAGCTGCAACATTTTCTAGCTGCATTAAATTCACAAGAATGTTTGCCCGAAAAGGCATTGCTTTAAAATGTATTTCTGCCTGTCTGGTTTTCTTTCCCCGCAGTCAAGCTTCGTGATTTAAGAATCCCTACGATTTTAGTATTCAGATTCCAGCTGCTGTAGATGACACCTGGCTGCTGTAGGTGATACCTGGCTGCTGTTAAGTGACGCCTGGCTGCTGTAGGTGACGCCTGGCTGCTGTTAAGTGACGCCTGGCTGCTGTTAAGTGACGCCTGGCTGCTGTAGGTGACGCCTGGCTGCTGTTAAGTGACGCCTGGCTGCTGTTAAGTGACGCCTGGCTGCTGTAGGTGACGCCTTTAATTTGACGTTATAATATTCAGTTACAATTTTCAGCCAGTCTGTCATATCTTGTTGCTTAAAAGAAAACCGCTTCAGTAATGTAAAGCCGGATTATGCATTACATTACTAGTTCAGCAATGTAATGCCGGATTATGCATTACATTACTAGTTCAGCAATGTAAAGCCTGATTATGATTTATAGTCATTAATTCAGCAATGTAATGCCGCATTATGATTTCTAGTCACTAGTTCAGCAATATAATGCCGAATTATGATTTCTAGTCACTAGTTCAGCAATGTAATTCCGGATTATGATTTCTAGTCACTAGTTCAGCAATGTAATGCCGCATTATGATTTATAGTCACTAGTTCAGCAATGTAATGCCGGAATATGATTTCTAGTTTCTGGACGATGTAGATAACTATGACAGAACTGATATAGATTGTAAAATGCGAATACAAAAGGCAAGGGGAACTTTCATTGCACTAGAGAATTTGTCGAGGTCAGAGAAACCAAAACTAACACTAAACTTACAATGTTTAATTCTAGTGTCAGATCAGTACTGACGTATAAAGCGGGAACATTGGGAGCGACTAAGACAATTATTATTGAACCAGAAACGTTCGTTAACTGAAGCCTGCGCACAATAGAGAAAACTTATTTGACATAATAGAATCACTAATAGTGAGCTTTGGGAGCGAACTAAATAAGTTCCAGTGGACAAAGAGGTGAAGAAAAGACGCTGGCGTTGGATAGGGCACACGTTGAGAAAACATGGGAACAATATATGTAGAATGTCTTTGCACTGGAACCCACATCTTCTTCTTGTGTCAAAATCTGCTTGTGCCGCTAGGCGTCGCAGTCTATCAGATGATCGGCAATCGAGCCAGGGCGCGCTCAGTCGCTTCATATGCCGTGATGTTATGAAGTCTCAAGTTGTCCATGACTCCTTCAATCCATATTCTTCTTGGTCTTCCCTTGCCTCTTGGTGTTTCGATTTTCATGTTGTATGCTCTTGATGCTGGCATCGTTGGTTCCATTCTCATTAGGTGACCAAACCATTTCATTCTTTGTTTCTCAATAAATTTAACTACAATGAGTGAGAGATGGCTGACCTGTTCTCGAGCCCTGATTGTTGTTACGTTTGATGGATTTTCTAATCTCATATATTGTTTCTAGAGCAGATTTTTGTGAACTCTTAAATCCGCTGCCGATTTGCTGGACCTGACACAGATTCATCCTTAAGAGAACACTGGAAAACACGTAAATCACATCGAGAACACTGAAAAATGAGCATAGAAATAAAGGCAGGCAGAAAGGGACACTGAAAAGGAAGCTAGAGAGTGACGTTGAACAGATGGGGAGAACATGGGGCGAGCTGCATGCAAAGGATACAACGATTTTCCGTGAGTTGATTGAGGGCCTATGCTCCATTCGGGGATAGAGAGTAGAAGAAGAGACGCTTAGGCACATAGTTGTGATCGACCACCGTGACATTTCCGCCGATCACTTGTTGAAGAATATCGCTCTGTACTCATCTTGGTAAACGATATCTCCACAATCCGTTGATGTGCTGAGCAGGTCGTTTCTGGAGACAGCAGGGAAAAAATGGTTCGGCAGGAAAAGAAAGAAACAAAAATCAGGTTTCCGGGACGTCGGAGAAAATACAAGAATGGACATTTTATTAACAGTAAAAAATCTGCTTTCGTCTGACTGTGTCACGTGATCTTATAATAGGGCCCTATGGGGCGATGTGATGCGCAATGTTGAAATCAAGTCATGTTTAACCTGGCTGTTAATGAGCATTCGAATAAAATGTCCTTATTTTTCTGTCATTCATTTTCTGAACATTTCTGGGATTTTGTGTTTGTCTTGTGACGTATAACTGACGCACCTCGCGATTTAGCGTGTTGGTCGTTCATCTTGTCGTTAATTCAAGTAGAAACCCTTTGACATCTTACCACCTACTGTATGGATAGTAAGTAAGTAAGTAAGTAAGTAAGTAAGTAAGTAAGTAAGTAAGTAAGTAAGTAAGAAAGTAAGTAAGTGAAGGACCCTTTTCCACACCTATAAGGCTTATAGGGCTAGACGCATATTTTGTAGACCAATCGGCACAGGATGGGTAATGTGGTCAGCATCACGCCGGCCGCTTTTACCTCCCAGGGCTGCACTCCGGCCCACTCAAGACTAGGTCAACCTGGGAGCCTAGGGCATTTTTTTTTGTAAAAAGTCCGGCTCCGCCAGGGAGCAAAGCCACGACCTACAGAGCCGCAGGCGAGCGTCTAGGCGCTACGCCACGGACACTCCCACTGTATGGATAGTGTTAATGGTTTGTGTGTGTGTGTTTATGTTTTATCTAACAGTAGACCACACCAATACCTCCTTTTAGGGAATTCAGCCCTCCTCCCCCTCCCTCCGCCCCAGCCCTACTGTTATCAAGCAGCCGTTAAAGCAGCTGGGGAAAGATTAGACTGTTTTGAGGTACTATATATATATTCACTATAAATATGCAGAAAACATAATGAGAAATATAAAAAATGACCACCCCATAAATGGTGGCAACCCTAATCCGGAGCTTCGCTACGCAGATGACACACGTTTCGAACAATGTAAAGGGAATAGGCAATGTAATCACGTCTGTCCAAAAACACAGTGAACATCAAAACCTGTTTTTGAATATAAACAAAACGAAAATAATATCCAAGGCAAAACTGGCTGTCACCCAAAAATAACAAGAAATTTTGCAGAAATTAAAAATAATGTCACAAACTGAATATCTGGTCTCTGTAATTAATAGCGATTGAGATTGTTTGACAGAAATCAAAAAGAAGATGAACATAACAATGCAAAGATTAAACAACATTACAGATATGCGGTTAGGCACCTGCAAGCAAATCAGAATGAAAATTATGAGAGCATGAATCATCTCTTCAGAAACAGACAGATTTGAGTCGTGGACCATCTCCCAGTCCTTAAGAAGAAAAATAACCGCGTTTGAGCAGAAATGCTTTGGAAAGATTCTCAGAATACCACGGACAAAGAGAAGAAGAAATACTGACATTTAAATTAAGTTTAACATCACAGAACATTGGTTAATAAACAGCATCTTGTCTCGGAAGCTGAACTATTTTTGTCATACCAAGCGCCAAGACGGATTGGAAAAATATAATAGCTAAAAGCACGGTTTCAGGAAGGAGGGGCAGGGGCCGACTAACATGAAGATGGGCAAGGTTGTAAGTGACTCCTTGAATGCGAAAGTGCACGAGGCAGGAGAGCTGACAAGAGACTGAGTTTCTTTCACGCAGACCGTGTTAGAAGCGACGTTCTGCAATGATGAAGATGTTGACTGTAGTCAACACTTTCTAGCGAGTAGCCACACATATTTATTCGTTAACAAAAAATTCTTCGTTTTAGTGCCTCAGTTTTGCGGGTGCATTTGTTTTGCAGATTTTGATTATTTGTTTGCAGACCGTTGGATCCTTGCCTCTCAACCAGATGCACTCCGACTTTGAAGAAAGCCCCAGTTAGTCGGTTCTTACGACATGCTTGCAGTGGGTCTAATCTTGGTTTCCCCACAATGGGACCCCGTAACCCACACAGGGAATTCATTATATTTAGGCGTGCTTGGTTGCACTTACGAGGGGCTGGGGAACCACGAACACCCCCCCCCCCCACCACGCCCCCCACTTTCAAGACAATAAGAGCATGCAGTGCAAATGTATCCACCAGAAGTGACATTTCACACTGTGCCATAAAAGTGACACTGCGACATTAGCCTACCTAACACTCGATGGCTTATAAAATAAAAGAAAAAAAAAACAGCATTATTAGTGAAAGTCCCCTAATTATCCATAAGTACATTTTACCCCACCAGGACATTACAAAGAGCGCTAAACATCCAGTGACACAAAGTACCACTTTGCGGATGTGGATCACCTATGGAGAGGTCCTGACACCCCATTCAGCCGTTAGACTATATTTCAGGCCCGGCTATGTTTAGGGCCCCCGGCAAAAGCCAGGTGGGGCTTTTAAAATAACTAAACAATACATCAAACAAGCGGATGGCGATTATGAATATTAAACCGCCTTTTTATTAATTCTGTTCTGTTTAAATGCAAACCCAAACGGCTGTTCTATGGTAATGATGACAGTGCGTGATATTGTTTGCACGGCTGCTGATTACTGCCAGGTGGGTGTCTCCAATAAAAATCAGCACTAGCGTGACATTTGTTGCTGGCAAGAGCTTCCCGGTCCATTCATTGTTGCTCTACTTTGTCTTCTTTGCGTCTTTACATGGTGTAAGTGAATTGTTTCTTTTAATTGCATTACCTGATTGTTCTCCTTTGATGTTCAGATGGGTGATAACGTTAGGCTTCAGGGGGAGGGACCAGTATGAAAATGGTAAAATTGGACCATTTTGGATTTTCGTACATTATTCACTTGAGTGCTAGAGGCTCTGGGTTCAATTCCCGGCAAGGGCTGGAATTTTTTCACGTGGACTTGGACTTCTAGTAATTCATCCTGGTCTCCGGGTAGTGAGATCGGACGCCCGTGTGCATTGTTACGCATGCACAAAATCCATTGGCAGTTGGAAATCGAAAAGAGTAGCCTAACAGCGCTGCCCGGGCAAAATTTAGAGTTAAAAATCTGCCCAAAGTATTTCAGGATCCTTGTCGGTGATACAGAGTCTGTGCACTGTGCTGAGCTTCTTCGGACTCAGACTTGAGTTAGAAGAATAACAGAGCACACCCGTGTGCCATGATGTTGGTCCATTGTTCGAACTTCAAAATCTCAAAACCAAAATATAAACTGCTGTGCAATAGGCGTTTTAAATGAATTCTGTTTTAAAGCTCTATTTCTGCATTTGCTGATGCACGTGTAACTTATTTATCTAAGTTTTAAAGCTTACTGCACATCCACAAACTTTTAAAACAATTGTATCTCGACTTGTAGTTGACTTAGAGACTTTATTTCAGTGGTAAAGTGTCACTTTTAAAGCTAAAGATTGTGTATGAAAGCATTGCCATTATTATTATTATTTTTTTTTTTAAATTACTTCTAATGTTATCATCATCATCATTAAAATCCCTAGACACATGCTTGTTCTTACAAAGACCTTTTTATATTTTTCTGTACGTTGCCTTTTTTTCCTTTTCGTTTCTTTTTTCTTTTTCTTTTCTTTTCGTTTACTTTTTTCTTTTCTTTTCGTTATTCTCCTTCTTGTGTGTGTGTGCGTGTTGTGTGTGTGTGTGTGTGTGTGTGTGTGTGTGTGTGTGTGTGTGTGCGTGTGTGTGTGTGGTGTCTGTGTTTGTGTGTGTGTGTGTGCGTAATGAACTATACAGAATTTATTCTTTCTTTGTTCATGAACATGCTTTGTACTAACTTCAGTTCACCTCTCACTTTCAAAGCAAAAACCGCCAAACCATTCATAGTGCTATATATATGTATATATATATATATATATATATATATATATATATATATATATATATATATATATAAAATATATATATATACGCACACAGAGAGAAAGAGAGAGAGAGAGAGAGAGGGCGGGAGAGACCCCAATTATACAATATTGTTTCGTTTTTGACTATCATGTATTAGTTTCCATTGAACCCTAACGGTCAAAACTTTTTAATTTTCATCGGCTGTAAACTCTTGCAGAAAGTTCTAGTTCTTCATCCATTTCTGAGCCTTCGTCTTGTTCCAGAAAATGAGTTTTATATGTATATCCGTTTTACGTATCTGGCTTATGTATATGCAGACTGTTTGTTCCTATCCTTTCAGGCAGATACACTCTGACGACAAAGGAAGAACCTATAATTAATCACCTTCCATGATTGTTCTCCCCTCCCCCCTCCCCTCCCACCCCTGGGCCTTTAAAGTCGGACCCCATGACCCACATGGGAAATCGTGAAAACAAAACAAACCCAACACACCCACATTTAGTGGTGCCGTAGTATGCCTCATACGTCACCGTCGCCGCATTAACTTCAATAATAAATGACTAGGCTCCGTTTGTAAGGCGACCCCCGCCAGTTCCAATGTCAGCACTGACACATTGACGTCTGCTAGTGCAACTTTGCCATCATCATCAGTTTACCACCACTACGTGCATTACCTGTTTGTTTGTAGGAGCTTGTCTAGTTTGACTAATATTTGAAGGGATGCTGCCGTTTGTAGCGGCTATACACTCGAGCGCGGATTCGAAGGTCGATTGTTCCAATCCGAACAGAGCCGTTCTGTCGTCTTTGTTTTTGTCTGCATGCTTATATGTCAGCTAACCAGCAGTCTTCAAAACATACACACACTCCCAAGCGCGCACGCACGCACACACACACCCGAGCGCGCACGCACGCACACACACACGCTCGAGTGCGCACGCACACGCACACATGCCAGAGCGCACACGCACACACACACTCACACACACACACACAGACACACATACACAAGCCCGAGCGCGTACGCACACACATTCACACACACCCACCCACAGATAGATCGAGAGAGAGAGAGAGAGAGAGAGAGAGAGAGAGAGAGAGAGAGAGAGAGAGAGAGAGAGAGAGAGAGAGAAAGTATTTATGGATCCTTGCTGGTGCAACGGAGTTCGTGCACTGCACTGAGAATCTTCGGACTCAGAATTGAGTCAGAAGTACAGCGGAACACTTATATATATATATATATATATATATATATATATATATATATATATATATATATATATATATATATATATATATATATATATATATATATATATATATATATGCATATCCAACCAGAAGTTGCGAGCAGAGAATCTTCAAACAGACACTAATATAGGAAAAAAACGGACTGGGTAAGCGTGGATGTCCAATAGAAACCCTAAAATGAAGGTTGATGAGAGAGGCCAAAGGTGCTGCACTGGATTCCATCCTATGGAAGGGTTTGGACAAGATATAACTGAATGGAGGAATAGACAGCGAGCCCCACGTGACACAGAATGTCTCGACGAGACAATAAAAATGTTGGGTTTTTCTGTATGCAAACATGTAAAGCACACACACAGTGCTGTGAATATCTACCTCTGCATGGCTTGTATGTTCGCCTTTTTTGTTATCTCCCTCTTTCACACCCCTTTCGCTTGTGGATCACGAATGACATATAGTTTAGTCTGTCATTTGTGCAACACAATCTCTTCAAATTGGGGGGAAAAAATCTTTCACTTTGTCATTTTTTATGTTTTTTTTTTAAATTTTTTTATTTGACGTTGGGAAATAAAAAGATAACCACCACAAAAAATCTTAAAATATGCATCATCCAACATCAAGCCATGCTTGTGTGAGCACTAGTGCAAACCTCATTCATTTGTAGTCTGTCCCGCCAAAGTGAGTCTGCATTTTGATGAACCCCCACAGAAAGGGCCTCTAGAAAAAACACCCTGGCACCAACCGTGGATAGTCGCCTGGCCTCTGACCTCAGAACAGGCGAGTGCTAGTGAAAATATTTATTGTGAGAAGTATTCATTAGAGCTTGATTCTTGCTGCAGCGGGACAAGCAGGCATAGGGGAGAGGGAGAGGAGATGAGATCCACAGGAGAAGAGCACCCGGGGAAAACTAGATGAGTAGTGATTTTAGAGTAGATCAGTGTTGAAACAAGTGGCACTGAAATAACATAGTGCGTACTGAGCCAGCGGTGGATACAATTTTGGAAGGGGATAATTTATTCATTGTTTGCGGAAGAAGGGCAAATGGTTGATTTCTTCGGGGTTTTGTCTGTGTGTATGATGTGTGTGTGTGTGGTATGTGTGTTATATGTGTGTGTGATGTGTGTGTGTGTGTGTGTGGTGTGTGTGTGTGTGTGTGCTCTGGTTTGCGTGAAAGGGACATGTTAGTTGATGTTTGGGTAAATTTTACGCTGGTCTCCCCATTTGCACACCGCCCGCTTCTGATTGGACGACCTACTGACCACCTTACTCTTATAGGTCGGCTTTGAGCGACATATAATTGTGTCTTTAAATTAGTGGTTGTTTAAATGGTATTATTATTAGGACAGTTTAAAAAAATTGTTATTTGGTTATCGCATGCTAAAGCTGTTTGTATTTTATTTTGAAGCAAGTGACGGATGTAAAACTTACTTCTGTACTTGTAAATAACCAAGTAAATCGTTAAAAAAAATGCGAATAACGGAGGTAGCGTTAGTAAAAGATAAACAAATTAAGAAATGGAAACTTTAAAATCTTATGTTAAGATCTTTAAATTTACAATTTATGTCATCACCCCTCCCCTTCCCCAGTCACCGAGTACTGCTCTCTCCCTCTTCGAAGTATTTAAAAGTAATCACCTGACATTTTTTGTAACTGATCTTGATATCCCTGTCTATCCGGACTAAAATGGGAAGCAGGAATTGTAATGAGTAGTAAATGCGGCTAGTATAATTTCAAGTACCAGTACAACTACAACCACCACCACCACCAGAATAACTAAAATAATGTCACTATTGTCTGTTTTACCATCGGAGTAGATATGCAGTCGTCAGCCAAAAGATTTGGAGCCGCAAGGCTAATGCTGTCGGCACGGACTGGTCAGGTTAGGATGTGTAATTTCGCTCCCCGACAGAAAAACGCCATCACCTTACCGGCGGAGTCCGGCATGACAGCACTAAGGTGTAGCCGCCCAATCACAACTACTGCTACTGTGATTGGGTACGGCAGTTACTGTGACTTGAAGCTCTCTCAGTTAACAGTTTATGTTATACATAAAAGAGAGTGCTGAAATGTTATATAGAACCTGTTCTGCTGTATGGCAGCGAATCTTGGAATTTAAGTGAACAAATTAGGAAGAATTTAGAAGCAACAAACATGTGGTTTCTGAGACGTATACCTTGGACAACCTTATGAACTAACAACGATTGCTTGAAGAAGCTAATGAAAGTGGTTCTCTATATACAGCAATAAGAAAGAGACAAACACTGTTCTTTGGCCATATAATGAGAAGAGAGACATTGGAGAACATCGTGACAACTGGAAAGATGTGGGGAAAAGGGGGTAGAGGCAGACCAAGAGAGATTATGCTGGATGGGCTGAAACAATGGCATGGAGGGATATCATCAAGAGAGCTGTTCTAGGCAACCAGGGATCGTGATCCCTACGCCAGTTGGCAGGGCACATGATGATGATCACACACGCGCGCCACACACACACACACACACACACACACACACACACACACACACACACACAAGGATATTGATTCACCATCAAGTAAAAAGTTCTTTGCGAATCGTTACCAACAGCATTCGGCTAAATTTGTGGTCTTGTATATTTGCGCCACTTTGGTGGCTAAAGATCTGGTATTTGCACCATCTCTGGGCCTAATGTTTCTTTCATCTATGTCAGACCACTTATTTCCTATCCCGTTATCAACTGTGTTATTCCTGCTCTATTATTAATGATGTTTCCTTCATGGTTTCAGCTCCTTGTGATTCGGTCAGGCGTGTTTCGTAGGAAAGCCAGCTTCTCGAAATAACGTCCTCTGGAGCACTATTTATGGTTTCAAAATTTTGAGTATTTTACTGTGCCGAAAAGGTACTGAAAACATTTTTTGGGTTTGGATAGACCCGAAATGTGAAAATATTCTGCGTGTGACCAAAGTGGTCTTATAGTTGTCTTCCTGCAATAAAGTTCACTGAATCACGATGGATGCTTGCTTGCCTGAAAGTAGACTATATGAAATATAACTTGACGCTCGAAAATGGAATAATTTGAAAGGTTTATGTACGGGCTTGTAAATTCCAATCTGTCGCAAGATTTTTTTTCTCCGCTTAGCGTTAGTTATTGAGTGTGTTGTAGTCTACCCAGTGACAACACTTGCGAAGTCAAGCACTTGACACACTGTCTAGAAATCACCGCATTTGCATTACTTAAAATACAGTGCAAAGAAATTACTGTTTCTAACTGTGATAAAACATATCAGGGCACCGCTTTGACTATGCACCGGAGAGGCCGAAATCATTCCCCAACCGAAGAGAACTTTTATACCGCTAACAGCTAGTGTACAACAGGGATAAGTTACATCTTTAATGTGCAATATTTTACCGCTGTAGGCTAGGGATTTGAATGTTACAGAGTCATACAGTTACAGTTACCACATTGAAACTTTCAGATTATAGATCCTTGAGTTGAATTTTGAGATATGTTCAGATATAAAATAGAGGTTAGATTACAACCTGCATGTGAAATCTAGTCTTCCCAAGGGACCACATTTAGGCCATTGAATTACACAGGAAATCGATGAATACGAGAGTGCTGTGTGCCCAAGGACGTAAAAGAAGACATAAGTATAGTGATATTAACTAGAAAATTTGCAAGGCATAGGAATAAACCAATGTCGGTCCCAAACCCGGATGACAGAGGACGAGGGTTGGGCGTGAACCAGGTATCTCGCTCAAAGGTATGCTACATAAACTTGCGTAATAGCATAGTGCAGAATGGGAGACTGGACTTAGAACCCTATGTGGCGTGTAACGGCACAACAAGAGGAAGATAAGTTCATGGTGTTAGGAATAAGAGAGTGTTATCAGATGTAAAAGACAAGTAAATGATTATAGCAAGTATGCACTGGGCAGGACGGCGATAAAGGTTCGAATCTACATCAAGATGAATCTTTAAAAAAAAAAAAGGTGGTGTACGGGGTTTCGGGATTCCCAGGCAAGTAAATGTCCGGACGAGTAAAGTTGGCAGGGGTGGAAATCTGGGCACTTCATGCAGCGTGCTTTGTTTTAAATGTATTTGTGATACCTTTTCTTTGAAATAAACAAGGCAAGCTGAGAGGGGCCTTATGCGTGGGCAACATAAGATATCTACAGTGCTGGCCAGGCGTGTTGCTGTGAAGAGAGGAGCTTCATCTCTGGCCTTAACTAAGAGAGCAGGTCTTTCTAGTCGCACTCGTCATCGCCAAGGGCTGTGATTTGCATGCGTCTCTATAGTGCTATAAAAAACTATGGTTATCACCCCATCTACGTGCAAATGTCATCCCCCCTTCTTTCTGCAAATGTCATCACCTTATCTACCTGCAAGTGTGATCACCCCATCTACGTGCAAATGCCATCACCCCATCTTTCTGCAAATGTCATTACCTTATCTACCTGCAAATGTCATCACCCCATCTACGTGCAAATGTCATCACCCCATCTTTCTGCAAATGTCATCACCTTATCTACCTGCAAATGTCATCACCCCATCTACCTGCAAATGTCATCACCCCATCTTTCTGCAAATGTCATCACCTTATCTACCTGCAAATGTCATCACCCCATCTACCTGCAAGTGTCATCACCCCATCTACCTGCAAATGTCATCACCCCATCTACCTGCAAATGTCATCACCCCATCTTTCTGCAAATGTCATCACCTTATCTACCTGCAAATGTCATCACCCCATCTACCTGCAAGTGTCATCACCCCATCTACCTGCAAGTGTCATCACCCCATCTACCTGCAAATGTCATTACCTTATCTACCTGCAAATGTCATCACCCCATCTACCTGCAAGTGTCATCACCCCATCTACCTGCAAATGTCATCACCTTATCTACCTGCAAATGTCATCACCCCATCTTTCTGCAAATGTCATCACCTTATCT
This sequence comes from Candidula unifasciata, assembly GCA_905116865.2. Classification (NCBI taxonomy): domain Eukaryota; kingdom Metazoa; phylum Mollusca; class Gastropoda; order Stylommatophora; family Geomitridae; genus Candidula; species Candidula unifasciata. The sequence goes on from CAJHNH020000631.1 coordinate 106,555, forward strand.
ACCTGCAAGTGTCATCACCCCATCTACCTGCAAATGTCATCACCTTATCTACCTGCAAATGTCATCACCCCATCTACCTGCAAGTGTCATCACCCCATCTACCTGCAAATGTCATCACCTTATCTACCTGCAAATGTCATCACCCCATCTACCTGCAAGTGTCATCACCCCATCTACCTGCAAGTGTCATCACCCCATCTACCTGCAAATGTCATCACCCCATCTACCTGCAAATGTCATCACCTTATCTACCTGCAAGTGTCATCACCCCATCTACCTGCAAATGTCATCACCTTATCTACCTGCAAGTGTCATCACCCCATCTACCTGCAAATGTCATCACCCCATCTTTCTGCAAATGTCATCACCTTATCTACCTGCAAGTGTCATCACCCCATCTACCTGCAAATGTCATCACCTTATCTACCTGCAAATGTCATCACCCCATCTACCTGCAAGTGTCATCACCCCATCTAACTGCAAGTGTCATCTGTTATGTTATCACAATCGACGTCTTTGCACATTGGGCATCCCCCTGCGTGCTCAGTCTTCCGATGCAGCAGCCACTCCAATGTACCTCTACTTATTGTTCCCATGAGGAGTTGGTTATAGTATCTCCTGTCTTTACCTCTAAGACGGCATAGTTGTGCTTCACCAATCTCAACTTCTCGGTCACAAAGTCGTGTTAGCGTCAGAGATTAGCCATTTCTCCTAACCTAATCCGTAGGGCGTTGATGATATCAACTCTGTCCATGCTTTTTCCCATTTGCATTGGTGCATTACTTGCTAGCTGGTCAGCTTGTTCATTACCATTTACTCCTGCGTGCCCTGGTGTGTAGATCCAGATGATGGAGGTTAATTGCGACTTTCAAATGCTTTCTAACCATTCGGAGCGGAGACTGCCTGTAGCGATTTTCCGAAGCATGTTCATAGAGTCTGAAACAATGACCGCATATGGGGCCGCTTGTTCTGCTACCCACGCAAGAGCAGCTATCTCCATGGTCATGCTTGACGTAGTCTGGTAATTGCTGCTATCTTTTTTTTCCCCCGGTCATTTGTGCTGCGTTTGCCCAATGCTGATCTTCTCTGGCGCTTCACTGATCCATCTGTGTAAATGACGACGTCTTCTGGACGTGAGTGCTGATCAATCAGTGCTCTAATCTCGGCGTCTACGGTGGCAGGTATCTGATTCCTGTAGTACCTCCCCAGTGTGATGACAACCTTAGACAAGTCATGCAGGTCTACTGGTGTATCCGTCCATTCTTTTCCGTGACTGATCTCGTCTAGGGCACATACTTGCTGGATTATATTTTCTGCCTCGGCTATGCAAGAGGAGCCTCTTTGACTGACTGACTGACTGACTGACTTTCTACCCCACCAGGACATCACACAAGCGATAAAAACCCGATGACACAAAGTGCCACCGTGTGGATGAGGATCGCCGTTGAGAGGTCCCAGAAACCGCGTTCTGACAATTGGCCATATTTATGGCCTGCCTATATTGCGGCCCCTGGCAAAAGCCAGGGTGGGGCTTCAAATAACAAAAAAATTCATCCTAAAAAGGACGAAACTGGGTATATCAGATACAGGTGTATCTTTGTACATATAGGAGACTCTTTTGAGTCGCGTCCCTTTCATAACATTGATAGCGTTGTGCAATGTGTGGTTGATGTCTGCTGGTATTCTCATGTACGCTTTTACATGTGCCACTTTGTCTGGTGACCATAGTCGGCAAACCTAGGACATACCGCATGGCATGGCACGAGGTGTCTTTTGTGCAGCCGAGTATGAGTCTCATGGCCTCATTTTGTACTCGGTCGAGTCTTTCTAGCTGGGTTCTGTTGACAGCTCTTCTGCCTGTTTGACTACTAGTGCTCCTGGAGCATTTGAGAGTCGTCCAAAATTTTGTGGAGGCAGCTATCATCCCTGCGCCCCTGCCCACGGGGCGGCAGCACCCTCTTGGGTAAACACTTGTCTAAATTTAAACCACTGAAGGCGTGGATAATTGATTAATGACTAAGTTATTGCCTAATTTTCTTTAGACCAACTGGCTTTTGATTGTTGATGATTATGACAATTTTTGTGTGTGTGGATAAAGCAAACCGTTCTATGGTGTAATGTTATCAGCTGCACTATTTTGTTGTTGGTGTGTAATGCCATCTTTGAGTTGGGTGCACTATCTTCATGTTGATATTATGACTTGCTTCACAGTAGGTTGTGTCTTTTTTTTTTACAATGTCTAGCTTCTTTTTCTACATTATCATTTTGCAAAGTAAGACTGCAAACTACGAATGTCTGCTAGCATCCATGAAGATTTCCTACTTTGACAGTAGTCTACCGATCACCATCTTGTTACTTACACTATCGTGCACTTTATCTAGCTTCAGTGTTGATCTACCGATTACTATCTTGTAACATACATTATCGTTAATTTTTATCCTACTTCAGTGTTAGTCTACAGATCACCCTTTTGCCTCATCTCTTATCGTTTACTTGTATCTTGCTTCAGTGTTGCTCTACCGATCACTTTCTTGTAACATACATTATTGTTTATTTTTATCTTGCTTCATTGTTAGTCTACAGATCACCCTTTTGCCTCACACATTATCGCTTACTCTTATCTTGCTTCAGTATTAGTCTATCGAATTACTGTATTTTTTCTTTCAATATCATTATTTGTTCAACCAGTGAGCAGTCACTGGGTGATATGCTGAACATTACGCTGGAATCCTCTGATTTCCAGAAATCTGTCTGGTACCTATTTAGGCTGGGTCGATCAAGGAGCCAAGGTAGTTTAAAAAAAAATATATGTTTAAATGAGGATTTGAACCCACGACCTTCGGACTTGCAGGTGAGCGCCTAGCTGGTACACAGCAGAGGCTTCCACTCTGCTACAGTAGCTCCCCTTTACTGTGCCTCATCTTGATGTTGTATCTGGTACAGAACATGTCAGTTTGTATGCATTGTGTTATTTTGGATATTATTTTCTTCCTCCATACTTCTGTCAGAAAACTTATATCTGAAGACTGGTAGCCTTTGTGAAAGTTATAGTGCAGTTTTTATACCCCCCCCCCCCCCCCCCCCCGCGTTTTTCTCCTGCGTGTACCTGAGAGTTTTGTCTTCGTTGTGATCACAACAGGCCAGATTAACGAAAGATAGCTGAAGATTTTGGAGAACATGTTCATGTACATATAGGAGCCTCTTTTGAGTCGCGTTCCTTTTATAACATTGATAGCGTTGTGCAGTGGGTAGCACGCCACAGGGACACGACTCCGTGTTTCCTACATCGAAAAGTGTAAACATATGTTGACGAAGTTGTGCTTCATATTATTATGACCACTGCAGCAAGTTGAATTACTTCCCATTCAGAATACATTCCCGAAGACTCATCCTTATGAAGGCAAGAGACCATTTATATTTTAAACTGAACACAACAGACTACAGCCATATCATGGAGACATTCAATGCTGAGGACTCAAACCTTTGTCAACTGGACACAACAGACTACAGCCAAATCATGGAGACATTCAATGCTGAGGACTCAAACCTTTGTCAACTGGACACAACAGACTACAGCCAAATCATAGAGACATTCAATGCTGGGGACTCAAACCTTTGTCAACTGGACACAACAGACTACAGCCATATTATGGAAAAATTCAAGGCTGGGGACTAAGACATTTGACCATGTGGACATGCAGCATAGAATACTAAACATGTGCCGCAGACATGCTCTCTACCTGCTACAGAGGGGATCGGTCTCCCCAAGTGGCATTTGGGTGGAAACCAGGCCGTAAAGATCGATATAAACGCGTTCCATCATGGCGTTTAAAAAAGCCCGTAGCGTTCTCATCTGAAAACCACTGACAGGGAGAACGAAAAGTAGACGTAGTAGTAGTTGAAGAATAAGAACAAGAAGTAGTAGTAGTAGAAGAAGAAGAAGAAGAAGAAGAAGAAGAAGAAAAAGAAGAAGAAGAAGAAGAAGAAGAAGAAGAAGAAGTAGAAGAAGAAGAAGAAAAAGAAGAAGAAAAAGAAAGGAAGACAAGAAGAAGAAGAAGAAGAAGAAGAAGAAGAAGAAGAAGAAGAAGAAGAAGAAGAAGAAGAAGAAGAAGAAGAAGAAGAAGAAGAAGAAAAGAAGAAGAAGAAGAAGGGGGAGAAGGAGAAAAAGGAGAATGCGAAGGCAGAAGTGGAAGAAGAAAGCTTCTGTACCATTGATGCACTATATAACAGTCAACAACTTCCTTTTGCACGACAACCGATTGCCAGATTATTCTGTAAACGAATGTCTAACGGAATCCCTGATGATTGCTGATGACCCTTCTGTCAAGCCAGGCACCTCATCTCTTCGTATTTCAACAATTTCACACTGCTACTTTTCTTGTTTATCATCTCCTGTTTGTTCATTTTGTCAATTTGCTCTAATGCGACGTCGGTAAACCCTGTCTCTAGCGTTGTGACTGTTTGTTCAGAATTGTCACAAAGATGGTGCACATGTCACACAGAACTCTCACCGTTGTCTAATCTGAAACTCTGGGCAGATTACCTTCCTCCGACTTTGGTGTTTGCATTGTTACCCGTGGTTTTGGAATAGTTTCATAATCACTTGAAGATGAAAATAACATTTCACAGCTAGGGAACAGAGAGAAAGGGAGGGCGAGATTGAGAAAGAGAACGAGAGAGGGACAGCGTAAGAAGATAAAGAATGTGTAAGGAAGTCATGAATCAATCAGCTTGTAAGTGTGTGTAAGTTTAAGTGAGTATGTGAAGTTAGTGTTGCAATCATTCAAGTAGGCGCGTTTGTGTGCGTGTGTGTGTGTGCGTGTGTATGTGTGTGTGTGTGTGAAGTGGGGTAAAGGATGGAACCAGAACGAGCGACAGAGGGAGGGGAACAAGAATGAGAAAGTGGACCAGAAAAAGAGATAAAAAAGGGAGAACTACAGACAGAACTTGAGACAGACAGAGCAAGAGAGATGGAGCGAGCCAGAGAGAGAAAACAAGAACCAGAGAGAAAAGGAAAGGTATGTGTGTGTATATATATACTGGGAAAGCAAGTCATGCAGATGGCATCGTTGGTGTGAGTCCAGGCAAAGAGAGAGAGAGAGAGAGAGAGAGAGAGAGAGAGAGAGAGAGTGTTTGTGCGTGTGTGCGAGAAACAGAGAGAACGAGAGTGAGACAGAGAGAGAAAGAGGATGAAGAAGAATTAGAGGGAAGAAAGACAGTGTGCCACAGAAAATGATGCAGCCATCAAAAGAATTTGACTTGATCAAACCCAATCTGACAGACCGTGGCCAGTTACCCAGTCACGTCTTACTACTCGTTTGTTGTTTCTTTGGGGCCAGTTTGCCAATCTGTGGCTGCACACGCCAATCACAGCCTGCAAGGTCACATGACCCACCGTTCCCCTTGTGTGCCATTCTGCCTGTCTGATTGTCAGTTTGTCATCTTACGCTGAAACGATAGCAGAGGTTGTGATCTAATATTCTGCAAATGTTTGATTCTCTAGTTGTTAGCTCCGTGGCGGGAAGCGAAAGTGTGATCAAGATGATGATGCTGACGATAAGTACACTGCTAATCAAAAAGGACGAAAGTCGTCTAATCTGTGGCGACATCTCTTAGAAAGTTCTGTCAAAATGTACAGTTTGCTCACACAAGGAGCAGATGTACCACCCTGGGTCAACACTTAGTTGACGACCCCAAGACCTAGCTGTAGGCGTCCTCCCTTCTTCTTCTTCTTCTTCTTCTTCTTCTTCTTCTTCTTCTTCTTCTTCTTCTCTTCTTCTTCTTCTTCTTCTTCTTCTTCCTCCTCCTCCTCTTCTTCTTCTTCTTCTTCTTCTTCTTCTTCTTCTTCTTCTTCTTCTTCTTCTTCTTCTTCTTCTTCTTCTTCTTCTTCTTCTTCTTCTTCTTCTTCTTCTTCTTCTTCTTCTTCTTCTTCTTCTTCTTCAGCGTTCCGAGCCCTTGAGGTTCATTGCTGTAGATATCACCCGCCTCAACTCATCTCTCTGGTTGGCCTTCTCTTTCCAGTTGGTAGCACCATATGTTAAAGGTCTGTCTGGACGTTATCTCTCCATCTTCTTCTTGGTCTACCTCGTTGTGTACGACCATTCAGATTCCTTGTGTATAGTTCTTAACCCTTCTGGCCTTCCTGGTGCACTGATGCTTTGGCGTTCATATTAACCAATCATAAGTAAAGAATTCTTTCCAGGCGTTAAGTCGTAATGGGCATATAGGGTTTGACATTTATTTTATAGACAAGTCGGCACTCGGTAGGTGCTTTGGTTAACATCACGACAGCCGCCTATACTTCCGAGGACTTTTCCTGGTACCCACTTAAGGCTGGCTTGAAGTGAGAGCAAACATTTTTTTTGAGAAAAGTTCCGTTCCGCCAGGACCTTAACACAGACCTTTGGATCCGTAGGTGATCGTCTAGCCGCTATACTCCAGTAGCTCCCTTGATCATTCATAAAAATGCGTTAAATGGAATGTCATGGGGAGTAAAGGCGACTGGTATAATGTCAACTGTATCCCCTACTGAATGCCGATTGGTCTAGCCTTATATGCCCGATGCGTCACTTGTACAAAACAGTCCTTTACTGGATTTATTGTTGTATTCAAGCCGTTTGCCTCTCGCTGTGAAGGAAATGGGTTCGTTTCACATCTGCGTCGTTTGTTTCTCGAGCGCAGTTATTACAGATATCTCGCGGGATCGCCGCCTGAGCTGATAAGTCCTTGCTTTGTGCGATGCTGTTCGCAGACGCCTAGCCGTTTTGTAGAGAGAGACCAAACCATGTCAGATAAAACCGGGCGCACTTAATCAATCCTAACGACTATAAGTTCACACACGCCAGTGGGAAGAATATGATAAGGAAGATGTTTGAAGGATAAAGGCTGGGGGATTTAAACATAACAAACGTTAGTAGCGTATCTTTTACGGGAAGGATATCGCAGAACCAACCCAATCACTTTTTGGATGCTTTGCAGTTTTACATTCAGTAGGTTGCTATTGCCATTTGGACGGTCAGGTTTTGATCAACTGTCGAGACCAACGCAAGGCGGTTAGCTGCCAAATCACTCACAAATAAAGATGGAACCAATACCTCGTAAGAGCGTTCGCAACGCTAAGCCGCAGATGCCAAGCTCGACATCATACACCTGATTGTATCCAATATTCGTCTTCTTCACGTTCATCGGCTGTAAATCACAGCGGAAAGTCTCGGTTGGTCGTCCACTTCTGGACTGTGCTAATGCTCTTCGACTTGAGCATTGCTGGCACATCCGTTTTACAGATCTGTCTTTTTTAAGCGCAGTCTGTAAGTGATAAGCAAGTTTTACCCCACCAGGGCATCATACAGTGCGTTAAACATCGGGTGGCGTTAAACATCTGGTTACACAAAGTGCCACCATGCAGATGAGGATCGCCCGTGGAGAGGTCGCGTTAGGTTATTTTAGGGCCCATGGCAACAACCAGTGTGGGGCATTAAAAACCGAAACAATTATCCCACATGGGGACAGAGAGTAGTTTGAGTGCAGACTGTTGGTTCATTGCCTTTTAGACAGATGCACTCTGACTTCCAATAAAACGTAGATCTTTTCAGGTTCGCCTAGACCCCATTCTGTACACTCGTTTCTGGGATTAGAAGGGGTTAGGAGGGGTTAGGTAAGTCTTGATCTGCATGGGACCTGGCCTTATAGACTACCATATGTGGTTGAGCACTGCTCTATCTAATACAGCTTGATCTCTCTGATGGCCACATCGCCCTTATACCATTGCTTTATAAAAACGATATGTCCTATGTAGGGCTGTACCGAATAGTGATTTTCACTATTCGGCCGAATACGAATTACAGGACCAACTATTCGGTCGAATACGAATAGTGTATCGTCATCATTTGGTGCCTGGCCGAGTGGCGTGGGCGAATATGCCTCGCCACAATCTGTGATCTCCTGCAGCATGTATTAATTCGTTTGCCATGCAACAAGACTGTCAATACCCTTCTCTCGTTGTCTTCCTCTATCTCTCCTTCCACAGATCTTTCCAGTGGTCACCACATGTTACATTTTCCCTCTTCTCATAACATGGCCGAAAAACGATGACTGTCTCCTTTTGTTGTCTGTGATAAGTTGTCTTTGGGCTCGCGCAACTTTCAAAACCTCTTGGTTGCTTGTTTGTGTGGCTGTTAGGAGTATTTTAACCATTATTTTGTGAAACCACATCTCTGAGGCCTCAAGAAGCTGTTTGGTCTGCCTACCGATTTTCCAGGACTCACACATTGCCTTTAAATATAAGTGCTTACTTGGCGAGGATAACAGTGACGATTGTACAGATCACATTCTCCACTTTAAAATGTCAGCCAAAATGTAATCACAACCTTTTTTATCCGCTGCACCTTCACGAATACAGATGAAGGATCAGTCGCACCTCGAGATAAATACAAAGACAATTTTTATCACGCTGAGGTTGGCATTTTATGCAGAATATGAAACAAGGAAAAAACAACTCTTTTCCACAGTGGCGAAGAAAGACAATTTAAATTTTAACTTTTAAGTATCTTCAGGCCTTCTTTAATAATGTCACAATTTATAGCCGGCTTTTCTTGATTTTCGCCGCGGCACCCTGGCACACGAACCCAGTTTGAGAACCTCTGCTGTAATGCCTCGGTCGAGTCAGCAGGCACAGACCTTTCCAGCTGCTGAACCGCGCAACAGGGTCGCAGTTTCCCCCGCTACGATAGAACTAGGCAGCAGCAACTATTGTGGTAATGATAGAGCTATTTCAGTCCATCGCAGTGTATGCAAAACGGGTGTAAGGTAACCACTATTCGTATTTGGCCCGACCGCAAGTATTCGGCGGAATACCGAATAGTTATTAAGTCTTCTATTCGGCCCCGAAGCGAATACGAAGCAAAATTCGGTACTGCCCTAGTCCTAAGTGGCACTGGCCTGAAAAGAGCCCCTAATTACTTACCTACTGTTAATAAGTAAGACCCAAGAAATGACAGAACTAGAATCCAAGCAGTATTTGCAGCCATGGGCGTCGACTCAGTTGAAACATTGGGTTGGTTTGAGGCTAAGCGCAATTACACATCTGCAAGGTTCGTTCCCTTGTTTAAATAAGTATTTACACTAGTGTGCTGAATGTTTAAAAAGACTACAAGGTTTTTGGAAAAAACAAAAGATGCAATGGAAAGATATTTTAGGAGGGCCTAAGGTGAGTCTGCGTTAAGCTCCCTAAAAACTTGACTATGTTTTACTAGGGACCTCAGGAGGTCCCAGGTTCCGGCGCCCCTGCTCGCAGCACACAGAGAAGGACAGGAAGAAAAAAAAAAGATAAAAGCATCAGAGATACCATTTTGTGACATCTTTGACGTGAAGAGCTCAGAGATTCAAACGAGACCTCTAAGCTCCTGTTGAAATGCGTGCACTACGGGTAATATCTTCCGCAGTAATTGAGTGAGTAAGATTACGCATGCGCACGTTTTCAAGAGCAAATACAGCATATTCACCCTCTGACATAGGGCGTGAGGAATGGGGCGGGGGAGGGAGTCGGGCGGTGATGGTGGTGGAAAATGAGTTGGAGGCTGTGAAGGTGGTAGTGTGGTGGCATTTTTTTTTTTTTTTTTGAGAGGGGGTGCCGGGATGTTAGAAAAGGGGATTGGGAGCACAGAGAGGGGTTTGGAGGGGGTAGTAATGACTATGGAAAATGAGTTTTTTTATTGGAGGTGTTAGTGGTAGTGGAAAATGAGTTGGTGGTGGGGCGATGAGTGGAAAAGGAGTTGGTGGGGGTGAGTGTAGTGAAAAAGGAGTTGGGCGGTAGGAGCAGTTGTAGTGGAAAATGAGTTAGCAGTAGGTGTGGTTGTAGTGGAAAATGAGTTAGTAGGCAGTTTAGGTGGTTGTAGTGGAAACGGAGCTGGGAGGTGGGAGCAGTTGTAGTGGAAAATGAGTTAGCAGTGGGGGTGGTTGTAGTGGAAAATGAGTTAGTTGGCAGTTTGGGTGGTTGTAGTGGAAAAGGAGATGGGCGGTGGGAGCGGTTGTAGTGGAAAATGAGTTGGCAGTGGGGGTGGTTGTAATGGAAAAGGAGCTGGGCGGTGGGAGCGGTTGTAGTGGAGAATGAGTTGGCAGTGGGGGTGGTTATAGTGGAAAAGAAGCTGGATGGTGGGGGTGGTTGTAGTGGAAAATGAGTTGGCAGTGGGGGTGGTTGTAGTGGAAAAGGAGCTGGGGAGCGGCAGGTGGTCGTGAAAAAGTGGTTAGGTTTGGTGGTAGTGCAAAAGGAGTTGGCGGTGAGTGGAAAAGGAGTTGGGGGGGGGGGGGGGGCGGAGGAAGTGAAAAATGAGTTTAAAGTGAGCTGCGGCAGTGGTGGTAAGCAGGGAATTAGGAGCGGTGGTGGTGGTGTAAAAGGAGCCGGGCGAGGAGGTAGGAGTGAGGTCGAATTGAGACAGAAAAAGGATCGCTACTGAAATGTCCTTGAGATGACAGCGCTTCCATATGTGAGCTTATAATGTGGGTACACAGATCTACAAATGGTGTGTCTATATATTAAGCTGTGTACAACATTAAAGAGTCCGTGTATAAAACAGACACAAAGATGTATCAGTGTATCAGGTGTGGTTAGAATTAGAGTGGAGAGTTAGACCTAACATGTTGTCTTTCTCTGTTTCGCTCCACCTCTTTTTCTTTATCTCTCTAGTTCCGTCTCTAATTCTCCATTTTTTCTTTTTTTTTTAACTGGTCCACTTTCTCTCTCTCTCTCTCTCTCTCTCTCTCTCTCTCTCTCTCTCTCTCTCTCTCTCTCTCTCTCTAGTTCTCCTCACTCTATTGCTGTCTCTCTCTAGTTCTCCTCACTCTGTCGCTCTCTCTCTCTCTCTCTCTCTCTCTCTCTCTCTCTCTCTCTCTCTCTCTCTCTCTCTCTCTCTCTCTCTCTTTCTCTGTCGGGTCGTCGTCTACTGTAAAAGTATTACAAGAGCAAAATACGGCACGCCAAGATAAGCGGGGCTATATGACGTTTGTTTTTCAGAAGAAAATGAACGAGGAGGAGCGGAGAAAAGAGGAGGACGAGAGTGAGATAGAGGTAGATAAGGAATCAGTGTACAGACAGCACAACCGTGATGATGATGATGATGATGATGTTAATGCCATTTGGCTCTGTTTACAGTCTGCTGATTGCAACTTCTTTTTTCAGATTTACAATGGAAAAATAATCGCCTTTTTATCATTAAAGACATTTTAAACTATTTTAAAATGAAACATTCGCAAGTAAACAGAGACAGTATGTCATATTCTAGTTAATAAAACAGAGAGCTGTATGCAAAATATATACATACACAAGATATACAGACGATTAATAATTAACAAAGACATATGACAAGGCTGGCTGATCGAATATGCGACAAATTGCAAATGTAAGCTTTAAAACGAAGCGAAGAATTTATCAAGCAATAGTTAAATTTAAAAAAAAAAAAAAAAGTAAAGATCCCTTTTCACGTCTTTAGGCGCATCGGTAATTTAAAAAAAAAGAACCCACATTTGTATAGACCAATCAGCACTGGAAAAGGGGGGGGGGGTGAGCATTACACCGACTGTCTTTACTTCCCCATGACATGCATCCTAGTACCCATTTAGGCTGGGTCGACCTGCGACACCACATACCCTGATACAAATCCACGCAGCCAGCAGTTTGGATCACGGTATGAATTACCAGTCACACTCGCAACGTCTAAGCCCCGGAAGCCGCAACAGTCACACAATACATTCAACAAACTCAAACTCCTTTTTATGCGACATATGAGCTCTGTTGCTAAGTCAATGCCAACGCTTCGTAATGCCGGGTTCGATCCCACCTGCGGGCCATGCGCCTTGCGTTGGTTTCGACAGTGGTATCAAGAAAGCCCACTGTCCAGAAAGCAATGGCGAACTACTGGACGTAAATTTGCACAGAAAAACCAGGGGCTGTTGGGGTTGGTTCTGCAACGTCCTGTACAGAATACGCAAGTAACCTGATGCTACATGGGTTTGTTTGCTGTGACAGGTTTCTCGAGAAGATCTGTAAAATGTGACTAGAGGATCTGTCGAGTTCACTGAAAAAGATTATCAACTAACCACCAAGTGGTTGCATCGTCAAGCTCTGATTTAAGAGATCCGGGTTTGATGCTCGATTAGGTGATGTAGTTTATTTATCGGGGGCAAACGGGTACGTATTTACCACAATGTCAGTGGCGACAGCACTAGCTTTCGGCCCTAAATCTTGGGACCCATCACCCGCTGCCTAAGCTGCCCTAAAAAGTAGGGCGGTAGTAAAGTTAATATTTCAAAAATTCTTTACGGAATAGACATGGAAAGCGGGACAAAATGCGGTATAGGCAGGAGGAAAATTGGGAAAACCAAAATGGGACTGTGGAATATAAAATAGTGAACACTGAGATTGCAACACATGACGTTGGAATTACCAAGAGCATAGTGGTTCTATATCATTAATAAACAGGAGGGCATCTCCAGAAGCCATTGAAGTAGTTACAGTAAGCACATTGATATGTAACCATCGGTACTGATAGAAAAAGAAGTGGGGGGGGGGGGTGTAGATAGATAGATAGATAGATAGATAGATAGATAGATAGATAGATAGATAGATAGATAGATAGATAGATAGATAGATAGATAGATAGATAGATAGATAGATAGATAGATAGATAGATAGATAGATAGATAGATAGATAGATAGATAGATAGATAGATAGATAGATAGATAGATAGATAGATAGATAGATAGATAGATAGATAGATAGATAGATAGATCGATAGATCGATAGATCGATAGATCGATAGATCGATCGATCGATCGATCGATCGATCGATCGATCGATAGATAGATAGATAGATAGATAGATAGATAGATAGATAGATAGATAGATAGAGAGAGAGAGAGAGAGAGAGAGAGAGAGAGAGAGAGAGAGAGAGAGAGAGAGAAACGTTTTTTGTGTTCTTTAATCTCTCTACTGCAGTATGCACTTGATTAAGTTGATCTGAAAAGAAGAGGCATACGTCAACAATGAAGTCCTGAAAAAATACCACAACACAGATATAAACGACCACCAAGTTGGTCCCAAGCGTTCGTTTGTGCATGCAGCGGTTGTGTCATGCACATCATCCAGAACGAGGCGGGTAGCCGGTTTGTGTTGGGCTGGCAGAAAGCCTTATGCACTAATGTTGCGGTGTATGACTGTTGATCCTGATGCCGACTTACTTCCGTCAACGACAAACTGCAGTTCTGGTGACGACTGTGGGTGTTGACATCACTGAAGCTGTCCTATGCATTTACTGCATGTTTCTGAATTCCGTCGGGACTAATTTCCTGTACACTATATTATTTTCAAGAAGGACAGCTGGGAGCTTTTTGTGTGAATTTCTTTGGCAAAGGAATTTAGCATTTATGCGGTGACCAGTGTGCAATGAAATCGAAGAAATCAAAATATTACAACAAATTAGAACTTTCCATCGACGACAACAAAAACAACAACAAGAACAACAACAACGACGACGACGACGACAACAACAGCAACTACAACATCGACGACGACGACGACGACAACAACAACAACAACAACAACAACAACAATAGTTAAAACAACTATTTAAGTATTCTTTGGGTCACCATTCTCCCGTTGCTGGGTCATGACCCTACTTTGAAGTGAGGTAAACAATCGACCCATAACCCACTCCACCCACCGCCATTTTTAAATAGCATTTTATACAAGGAGACTAAATAAGGTTTGCCGAAATCCGACGCTGAGCGACTGACAGTCGCAGAGTATCGCATCCTAGCTGTAAAGCACAACATAACATGCCAGTTCGCCTGTTAGGGCTGAATGCAGAAGAAAGAAAAGCAGAAGACATCATTTTAAAACATAAGCCGCAGGTGTCAGCCACGAAATGCTTTAGTGTCATTGTTATGTACTCGGCGTATTGTATTGACTGTTCTCCTCTAATTTGGAAAAGATGCACAACTATTATGTCTGTCGGATGCTTAAATGTAACCTGTTTATTTCTGCTTGTTCATCAGAGCACTCGAATCGCCTGTTGTTGCTACAGTCATAATAGTAAGTAAACGCAGTGTCTGTCCGTCCGTCTGTCTCTCTGTCTGTCTGTCCGTCCGCCTATCCCTTCATCCGTCCGTCCATCCCTATGTCTGTATGTTTGTCTGTCTGTCTGTCCATCCGCCTATCCCTTCATCCGTCCGTCCATCTGTCTGTCTGTCTGTCTGTCTGTCTGTCTGTCTGTCTGTCTGTCTGTCTGTCTGTCTGTCTGTCTGTCTGTCTGTCTGTCTGTCTGTCTGTCTGTCTGTCTGTCTGTCTGTCTGTCTGTCTGTCTGTCTGTCTGACAGTTGCATGACATTGAAATTGTTTAGGGCGAACAAAGGAGGAGGAAGAGGAGGAGGAGTATAAAAAGAAAAAGAAGAAGAAGAAGAAGAAGAAGAAGAATAAGAAGAAGAAGAAGAAGAAGAAGAAGAAGAAGAAAAATGAAAAAAAATGAAAAAAGAAGAAGAAGAAGAAGAAAGAAAGAAAGAAAGAAAGAAAGAAAGAAAGAAAGAAAGAAAGAAAGAAAGAAAGAAAGAAAGAATCGAAAGAAAGAAAAGAAAGAAAGAAGAAAGACAGAGAAGAAAGAAAGAAGAAAGAAAAAAGAAAGAAAGAAAGAAAGAAAGAAAGAAAGAAAGAAAGAAAGAAAGAAAGAAAGAAAGAAAGAAAGAAAGAAAGAAAGAAAGAAAGAAAGAAAGAAAGAAAGAAAGAAAGAAAGAAAGAAAGAAAAGAAAGAGAGAAAGATGAAAGGATCAATAGGATACTATTTTAGGAAACATGAGAGCAGAGGAGTACAAGATGGAGAGTGACAGAACAAAAAAGAATTTGTCGGGGCTTGAGTGTTTGAAGTGATTAAATAAGGACCCAGATGAGTTGGTACATCTTCAGAGAGGTGCTGTGTGGGTGGAAAAAAAAGGGGGGGGGGGGATTCCTCACAGCAGCCGGCGGTCACGCACCACCAACCATCCATCAGATCTAGGTTAGTATGTCATAATAACTATGAGGTTATGAAATGCAACTCTTGAATGTTCAATCTTCTTGGCCTCCGTGTCCTCCGTCACGACCTCCTTACACTTCGACCTCATTAAATTCGAAAGAACCTGCAGCCCGCCCCGCACACCCGGCCTTTCATCGGCAACAAAGAAAGAGTCCTCTGGCAGCAAAATTAGGTCATGACTATTGTCACTGTGTCTCCTCCGCTGCGTCGGACGTTTAAATGTGTAGGCGTGTTTTTTTAGTGTGCGTGTGTGTGTGTGTGTGTGGTTGTGTGTTGACGGCCATGGAGGAAGGTTGAGTCTGCTAGTCTCCACCCCCTCCGCTTCTCCCCCCTTGGCTATTCCCCAGCCCCCCTCCCCCCCCCCCCCCCTTAAAAAAATTTAATTAAAACCGAAGGGTATTTAAAAAAAAAATGCTGCAATGTTTTTCCCGCTTCTTTATCTCGATCAAAATTATTGCATCATATTTTTTTTTTCTCTCTCGTGCTTTTGATTTTTAACCACAGTCTGACGTTTAACCACCGGTGTGTTATCAGTTATTACATCATAACTGACCAACTGTAACTCTTGTTTCTATCAGTATCTACATTAATCCGTTTCTTTCAGCTGTTACATTGACCGCATTCTTCGCCTATTACTGCTTTGAATACTGACTGTATTATTTACTGCTTTAACATTTGTCAATATCAGTTACTATTTTAACGCCTGTCAGTATCATCCATCATTTTAACGCCTGTCAGTATCATCCAT
Source organism: Candidula unifasciata (assembly GCA_905116865.2). NCBI lineage: Eukaryota > Metazoa > Mollusca > Gastropoda > Stylommatophora > Geomitridae > Candidula > Candidula unifasciata. The sequence continues at coordinate 122,360 of CAJHNH020000631.1, forward strand.
CATTTTAACGCCTGTCAGTATCATCCATCATTTTAACGCCTGTCAGTATCATCCATCATTTTAACGCCTGTCAGTATCATCCATCATTTTAACGCCTGTCAGTATCATCCATCATTTTAACGCCTGTCAGTATCATCCATAATTTTAAAGCCTGTCAGTATCATCCATCATTTTAACGTCTGTCAGTATCATCCATCATTTTAACGCCTGTCAGTATCATCCATCATTTTAACGCCTGTCAGTATCATCCATAATTTTAACGACTGTCAGTATCATCCATAATGTTAACGCCTGTCAGGATCATCCATATTTTTAACGTCTGTCAGTATCATCCATCATTTTAACGCCTGTCAGTATCATCCATCATTTTAACGCCTGTCAGTATCATCCATCATTTTAACGCCTGTCAGTATCATCCATCATTTTTACGTCTGTCAGTATCATCCATCATTTTAACGTCTGTCAGTATCATCCACCATTTTAACGCCTGTCAGTATCATCCATCATTTTAACGCCTGTCAGTATCATCCATCATTTTAACGCCTGTCAGTATCATCCATCATTTTAACGCCTGTCAGTATCATCCATCATTTTAACGTCTGTAAGTATCATCCATCATTTTAACGTCTGTCAGTATCATCCATCATTTTAGCTCCTGTGCATATCAGTTACTGTCGGCTCTGTGGCTAGGTCGATGCGAACGCTTCGTAATGCCGGTATGCCAGGTTCAATCTCAGCTGCGGTCCATGCGCCTTGCGTTGGTTTCGACAGTGGTATCAAGAAAGCCGACCGTCCAATAAGCAATGGCAAACTACTGGACGTCAATTTGCCTAGAATAACCACACAACAGCCAGGGACTGTTGGTTTTTTTTTCTTTCTGCAACGCCCTGTAAAGGATACGCAACCTATATCAGTTACTACTTTCACTGATGTCCATATCAATTACTATAATAACTCCTGTCTATGTCAGTTACTACTGTAACTTATACGGATTTCAGTGTTACATTTACTCTAACTTCTCCAAACCAGTGTTACATGTACTCTAACTTCTCCAAACCAGTGTTACATGTACTCTAACTTCTCCAAACCAGTGTTACATTTACTCTAACTTCTTTAAGCCACTATTACTTTTACTCAACTTCTCCAAACGTTTCCCCTGCTATCGAACGTACTATTACTGTTACGCTCACTGCTGCAAGTCACTATTCCCTTTATGCTTACTATCTCGATAAAGTTTTACTTTCACTGCTCCAAACCACTATTACTTTTACGCTCACTGTCTCAAACAACTTTTACTTTTACTCCAAGATAGCAGTATACCGTTAACTCTCTAAATATTATTTCCAGTCCTTTTGAAGTATATTTGCCTGGTTAATTACTTCCCATCTCAGCAGGCAGGCAGTTATCTGTTCATGCTCCGGTCTGCATCATTTTTTAGGTCACAAGGAGCCTCTGCTAAAATATTCTAAATTCTTCTGTGTATCTAAAGTATGTCTGCCTTAAAAAACTTGTTATTCTTTTATTATCTGTTATTCTGATCTGGATAGGATTTCTGATGAATGAATCGATAGGCGCAGATCATGATAAGAAAATGGCTGTGACAATTCCTATGATAATAAGGGTAGGATATTTTGTCATGATCATAATTATCTTTATGATATGCTCGAGTTTAGCATTATATATATATATATATATATATATATATATATATATAAAGTTAGTTGCGTATCCTTTACAAGATATTTGCAGAACCAACTGCAGCATTTTTTAGCTGTTGTGGTTTTCTAGGCAAATTTATCTCCAGTAATTTGCCATTGCTTTCTGGACGATCTTTCGATAGCACTGTCGAAACCAATGCGTGGCATAGGACAAGCAGCTGATATCGAACCCAACACCCCGGCATTACGAAGCGCGTTCGCAACGCCTAAGCCACAGATGCCGACACACACACGCACATACACACACACACACACACGTACACACACACACACACACACACATATATATATATATATATATATATATATATATATATATATATATATATATATATATATATATATATATATAGGTACATTCATACATACACACATACACACGCATCCCGCACACACTGACACATTCCATCTGAGCTTTTGCGACCTTTTTCAGATGCCTGTTTCCCCTTTGAAAATATGACAAAACCTCTGCGACACTCCGCCCCCCCCCCCCCCCCCCCCTTCTCCCCTTTTTCCAGTCCTAATCCCTGCGGTATAAAACAAAAATAAGAAACAAAAAAACCTTGTGACTGAAAACAATTTTTTTTTTAAAGTTTTTTTTTTTCTTTTCTTCTTAAGTCTTACTCTGCGTTTCAGATCCGCTATTAATTCTTAGAACTGCGGCCACCACTCTGTTGAAGCAATTCAAAATAAACTATGCTTAACGGGGGAATAAAGAACTTTAGGGAAGTGAGAGAGAGAGAGAGAGAGAGAGAGAGAGAGAGAGAGAGAGAGAGAGAGAGACACACACACACACACAGATATATATATATATATATATATATATATATATATATATATATATATATAGAGAGAGAGAGAGAGAGAGAGAGAGAGAGAAAACAGTCTAAGAAAAAGATTCTAAATAATCAAAAAGGATAACGAAGAGGAGTAAGAAAAAGAATAGGGGGAAAAAAACGTAACAATAAATTGAAAAATATTTATATAAGGCAGCATTTCTTTGGAATATTTCGTAAAAGTTACAATTACTTAATGAAGTGAAATAGATTCTTTACATACTGATATGGCAGTATCGATTATCACATTGGGAATAAAGAAGAAACTTCTCATCAAATATCTGTATCGTCCTGGTTGTTTCACAATCATCTCAATTACTTTCGTGATCTCACTGCTTACACAGAGGTCATCACAACGGTTCAGCCACCATTTTCTCCTCTGTGACGTCAAATATGAGATAGTTCAATTGAACCCAGTTCATTCCTGCCGAGGAACTCAGAGTCGTCAAACGGATGAGCAAGGAAGGAAGAAAAAAGTACAGTTGTAAAATCATGGATATTTGGCTAGGCATTATCCGACAGTTTATTAAATAACGCTTGCAGCTTTCACAGGGTGCGCATGCAAATTGTTGCACATTTCCGCACTTAGCCCGCATTTGAGTGAGCGTTATTAGATCAAGCTTGCAACTCGTTTGCCATGAAATGCGCATTTTAGCATTCCTTGCTCCTTCTCTCCAGGCAGACATTCTCTGCGAGAAAATGCTTTTTTAAAAGCATTTAGAGGAACATTTTCAGCATTTAAATATGGGCCTCTGTCCAGATTTGGACCCAAACACACACTGTTGTTTAATTCGGATATAAAGAAGAGTTCCATACATTCTTCTTTGTTTGAATACTTCCGTTAAGACCGGTATGTGGTAGTTGCTCTGAACAGTGTAAATCCCCCCTGCGCTTTTCGTGTACGTTCAACGTAGCAAATATGATAATCAGCGCATCTAATAGATTTGCACTATGCGAAAGAATCTACTTATTTTGTGAATGCTCGGCAGTTGTTGAAGAGATGCCGCCGCTGTTTTTGTACCAAGTTCTGGAAAATTCCACGGCCATTATTAAAGATGTAAATTGTTGGAGAATTCTGAAAAATTACAATTTGATGGTTTTTGTGGAGGCAATTTAGAGCGACTAGTGATTGTATAATAGCTCAGTTGTTGCCACACGGAGACAGCGATGACCTCTTTAGTAGTCGTTTGCAATTAGTGATTTTAGGGTTGGTTGCTGTTCGTAATGATTTCTTGTAGTGGTAGCGGTGAATTGTGGCCCGCGTTAAATTATGAAGAGAGTAGTGAAGAAGGGACAACGGAAACAGGGGCAGAAATTAGGGAAGAGGGATGAGGGGGTGCAGTTGTTTCAATTTGCATGTGTAAGCGCTGACAGTCAATGACTCTCTTTAAGAAAGCAGCTGAAGAAATGGGACTGGTTGTCAGTCAAGATTACACGGAACAACACATGGTCACAACAAGGCAAGAAAACAATAATAACACGTACAAGTCGATAATATGAAAATCCAACGAACCGAAACATGTAAATGCTAAGGTAGAATGAAACACAATCTAGAATATAGTCTGGAGATAAAGTATACTAATGCCTAACCTACTACTTCTCTAAATCAGACTCTGTCTGGTAACACCAAGATCAAAATATATAAACAAAAAGTAAAATAATGCATTTTTTGTTTTTATAGTCAAAAGTGCAAGCGACCATTGTAGCTGCTCTTGCATGCACGTTTGGTCACTAGTGGGCTGGTGAAGGTCCGTGGCCGAGTGGCTAGGACGTTTGCCTCCCGCTGTATCGGTTTTGGGCTTGTTCCATGGACTACGTCGCTCACTTTCTACAGAGATCCCCAAAGATCGTCGCCGGAGTTAAGGAGTTGTAGCTTTGTGAGAGGCTCCTGGCAGGCGAAAAACCGTTCCGTGGAGAGAGACCCAGGCATTTAAAATAAAACAGAGTAGTGAAGTTGACCTCCTCAGTGCGAACTTCAACTGATAAGGAGAGACTGGACATTCAAACAAAGTTTTCCGTATGGGTTCTAAGGCCCTAGTTTGGGGAATCGGGGGGTGAGAGGGCGGGGTGTAAGAAAGAAAGAAAGAGAAAGAGAAAGAGAGAGAGAGAGAGAGAGCGAGAGAGAGAGAGAGAGTGGACTTGGTGTCCACAACAGGTATGAAGCTGAAACTAAGATTACCAGATGTCGTAAAAGTCGACTAATTAGGGTGTTTCTTTTGAAGAACCAGTGCATCTGTATGGAGGTCGACTCCAGAGTTCTGCATTCCACGTGAGCCATATGTTCTGGAGCAAGAGGAAAGTCCGGTAGTAAACCATCCACATATTGTGCCACAGTTACGCCCGGTGAACACGAAGAAGAAGAAGAAAAGAAGTTTTAGTTACATTAAGAGAGAGAGAGAGAGAGAGAGAGAGAGAGAGAGAGAGAGAGAGCAAGATAACAGAAGAGAGAGAGTAGGGCAAGATAACAAAAGAGAGAGAGAGAGAGAGAGGAGGGCAAGATAACAGCAGAGAGAGAGAGAGAGAAGGGCAAGATAGCAGAAGAGAGAGAGAGAGAAAGAGAGAGAGAGAGAGAGAGAGAGAGAGGAGGGCAAGATAACAGCAGAGAGAGAGAGAGAGAGAAGGGCAAGATAACAGAAGAGAGAGAGAGAGAAAGAGAGAGAGAGAGAGAGAGAGAGAGAGAGAGAGAGGAGGGCAAGATAACAGCAGAGAGAGAGAGAGAGAGAGAGAGAAGGGCAAGATAACAGAAGAGAGAGAGAGAAAGAGAGAGAGAGAGAGAGAGAGAGAGAGAGAGAGAAGGGCAAGATAACAGAAGAGAGAGAGAGAGAGAGAGAGAGAAGGGCAAGATAACAGCAGAGAGAGAGAGAGAGAGAGAGAGAGAGAGAGAGAGAGAAGGGCAAGATAACAGAAGAGAGAGAGAGAAAGAGAGAGAGAGAGAGAGAGAGAGAGAGAGAGAGAGAGAGAGAGAGAGAGAGAGCGAGAGAGAGAGAGAAGTGAACTATTTAGGCCGCATCAAAAGTTTTAAAACTGTTAAAACCAGTCATCATGTTTTGATGTTTATTCATCACAGAAGACTTACAGTCTTACACCACACTCCGTGCTATGCCCTTCGGTCTTGTCAATGTCTTGCTTGAAATCTAATCCAGCGCCTTTGGTCTCTCTCACCAACACCCGACTTAAGGTGCTTTTTTGACTTCATCGTTTTCTTAGCCCATATGTTTCCCTTTTCAGTGCCTGCTACTTTGTTCCTGTAAGGTTCTCCTCAGATTATGCTTAAAATTCAGTCATTTTTTTAGTTTTATAATTGCTTTTCCCAGTGGTTATCTAGCCATTTCTCTTATTTTCTTGCCTTTCCTAATTCATCCCATTGGTTGTATTTAAAACCGTGTAAGACGTGAAATATTCGCAAGGGAGAAACAGGTAGACAGTGATACAGATGGGACGATGAGGAAAAAAAAAAAAAAACAGTTGTCTCAGAAAGCACACAATCAGAATGAAAGACAGAGCATGTTGGAGATCGGCCATCCTTCATTGTGGAGACGGTTTTTCATTGATTGATTGCTTTAGCTGTAGCAGTGTTTTACAGTACTCGGTTTTGGGAAGGTGCTCGATTTGAGTGATCTTAAGTCTCAGATAACAGGCCTATTGTAAAATATGTGTGTATATATATATATATATATATATATATCTCGCCCTCATGCATGTTTCCCTCACCTATCTCTTTCTTAGTATCTCTCCCCCTACCTCGCCTTTTCTCTCTCTATCTTTATCTCACACTCTCTTTATATATATATATATATATATATATATATATATATATATATATATATATATATATATATATATATAATATATATATAAAGCGTTTTGTTTCCACTTTCGTCATTAATATTACTAGATAGTAATTCACCTCATTACGAAATGAGGCGACAAGTATCCTTGCCAACTGCCTGCATCTTCCGTAAATGAAAACGGCCGTGTGCGACAAAACGCTTCTGTAACACATTACTGTGAATGGCATTAAAATGTGTCTCCCGATCCCATGTATTCTAGATGGTGGAATGATATCCGTCCAAGGGATGCCAGAGACCTTGGCCTGACAGATCAGGACAGGGAAACGGCTTAAAATAAATGAAACCTCAAGGTTGTAGAGAAATAGCATGTCTTTACATTTTTAGGGCCCAAAAAAAAAAAAGCAAAAAAAAAAAAAAAAAAGCTTTTCAATTATATCTCTGTCATTTGTCTCTCCATCTTTCCAGTTTGCTTCTTTCACTAGTGGTCTTTCTCTCAATATGTTTTATTCCTCTTTCACTATTGGTTTTTCTCTCATTATGCTTTGTGCTGTTTTAACTATTGGTTTTTTTCTCTCCATGTTTTGTGCCCTACTCAGCAGCACTCCTATGTTTATCATTTCTTTTTTGTTTCCCCAACTTGTCTCTCCTCTATTTGTCTTCTCGCTCGTAATGTTTTATATTATTACATACCATACTATTTATTTCTTTTTTTTTCTCTATCTCTCTATTTCACTTTCCTTCTCCGCCTCTATTCGCCTTCGCTATCTCTCTATTTCACTTTCCTTCTCCGCCTCTATTCGCCCTCTCTATCTCTCTATTTCACTTTCCTTCTCCGCCTCTATTCGCCTTCTCTTCCTCTCTATTTCACTTTCCTTCTCCGCCTCTATTCGCCTTCTCTATCTCTCTATTTCACTTTCCTTCTCCGCCTCTATTCGCCTTCTCTATCTCTCTATTTCACTTTCCTTCTCCGCCTCTATTCGCCTTCTCTTTCTCTCTATTTCACTTTCCTTCTCCGCCTCTGTTCGCCTTCTCTATCTCTCTATTTCACTTTCCTTCTCCGCCTCTATTCGCCTTCTCTGTCTCTCTATTTCACTTTCCTTCTCCGCCTCTATTCGCCCTCTCTATCTCTCTATTTCACTTTCCTTCTCCGCCTCTATTCGCCCTCTCTATCTCTCTATTTCACTTTCCTTCTCCGCCTCTATTCGCCCTCTCTATCTCTCTATTTCACTTTCCTTCTCCGCCTCTATTCGCCCTCTCTATCAAACTAACTTGTTGGCTTCTTTCTGTTTGATTCTGCCACGCACTGCTCTATTCCTTTCTCGCTTGGACTGTTCTCATCTCCTGACTTATCTCTCATTCTGCTTTGTTTTCTTTCATCCCATCTGTCATTTTGTTTTTTCCCAAACTGCTGTCTCAGTTTCACCTTCTCCCTCTGTCAGTCTGTGTCCCTGTCAGTCTGTGTCTCTGTCAGTCTGTGTCCCTGTCAGTCTGTGATTCTGTCAGTCTATGTCTCTTTCAGTCTGTGTCACTTTCAGTCTGTGTCTCTTTCAGTCTGTGTCCCTGTCAGTCTGTGTCCCTGTCAGTCTGTGTCCTTGATAGTCTGTGTCTCTGTAAGTCTGTGTCCCTGACAGTCTGTGTCTCTGTCAGTCTGTGTCTCTGTCAGTCTGCGTCCCTGTCAGTCTGTGTCCCTGTAAGTCTGTGTCCCTGTCAGTCTGTGTCCCTGTCAGTCTGTGTCTCTTTCAGTCTGTGTCTCTTTCAGTCTGTGTCTCTTTCAGTCTGTGTCCCTGTCAGTCTGTGTCTTTTTCAGTCTGTGTCTCCGTCAGTCTGTGTCTCCGTCAGTCTGTGTCTCTGTCAGTCAGTGTCCATGTCAGTCATTGTCAATGTCAGTCTGTGTCCCTATCAGTCTGTGTCCCTATCAGTCTGTGTCTCTGTCAGTCTGTGTTCCTGTCAGTCTGTGTCCCTGTCAGTCTGTGTCCCTATCAGTCTGTGTCCCTGTCAGTCTATGTCCCTTTCAGTCTGTGTCTCTGACAGTCTGTGTCTCTGTCAGTCTGTGTTCCTGTCAGTCTGTGTCCCTATCAGTCTCTGTCCCTGTCAGTCCATGTCCCTTTCAGTCTGTGTCTCTGACAGTCTGTGTCCCTGTCAGTCTGTGTCCCTATCAGTCTGTGTCCCTGTCAGTCTATGTCCCTTTCAGTCTGTGTCTCTGACAGTCTGTGTCCCTGTCAGTCTGTGTCCCTATCAGTCTGTGTCTCTGTCAGTCTGTGTCTCTTCGCTGTGATGCTGTCTGTTTCCAAAAATCTATCTACACGCACACTATCTGTCAATCAGGGCTTTCAGCAAACATGCACGTTCGCTTGTCAGCTGTCCGGTTGCCGTCTCCCGCGGCTGAACACCCCTGCTGCCAGAAATGCCTCACATGAAGTATTCCTCTTAGCCAGCACTCCCTTCTGCTGGAGGATCCCTGATGAGTAATTAGGTAGCTGCATGTTTCAGAAAGCCGGGAGAATCAGAAAAAGAAAGCAGAATTCAATCTCTCCCTGTCATTATGTCTTCGTTTTCCATTCCTCTGTTCATCCAGTCCCCTTTCTTCTCTGCCATTTAACTGACATATGATGTCAGAAGAAATGACAGTATCAGTCGAGTCTTGACACATGTTGCGGCAGAGAAGTATATTTTCATTTGGTTACATCATATTACGGTGTTTGTTCTCTTGTTCCATTTAGTTTAGTATTTTTTTTAAATTCCGTTTCTTTTGATGCCGTAAAACTGTCACAAAATATTGTTTTTGTTGTGAGTGTCTGATATTATCTGTCTGTCCATCCATCTTTCTGCCTAATTTACCGGTCCTGTCTATCTATCTATCTATCTATCTATCTATCTATCTATCTATCTATCTATCTATCTATCTATCTGTCTATCTATCTATCTATCTATCTATCTATCTATCTATCTATCTATCTATCTATCTATCTATCTATCTATCTATCTATCTATCTATCTATCTATCTATCTATCTATCTATCTATCTATCTATCTATCTATCTATCTATCTATCTATCTATCTATCTATCTATCTATCTATCTATCTATCTGTCTGTCTGTCTGTCTGTCTGTCTGTCTGTCTGTCTGTCTGTCTGTCTGTCTGTCTGTCTGTCTGTCTGTCTGTCTGTCTGTCTGTCTGTCTGTCTGTCTGTCTGTCTGTCTGTCTGTCTGTCTGTCTGTCTGTCTGTCTGTCTGTCTGTCTGTCGGTCTGTCTGTCTGTCTGTCTGTCTGCCTGCCTGCCTGCCTGCCTGCCTGCCTGCCTGCCTGCCTGCCTGCCTGCCTGCCTGCCTGCCTGCCTGCCTGCCTGCCTGCCTGCCTGCCTGTCTGTCTGTCTGTCTGTCTGTCTGTCTGTTGTTTACCTACCTACCTACATACATAACTATATGTCCATCCATCCATTATCCATCCACGAACACACCGTCACACCCGACCTTTGGATCCGCAGACATTTTTACAACTTTTTTTCTTTCTGAGTGTATAATTTTAAAGAAAAGATCGACACCGTTTGTGTTAGAACATTTAAGGCACTGACCTTTTGTGAGTGCTGTATGTTATCAAATATATTGCGTCTCACATAGCAATACCTTACTATTTTTGATTGATTTTTCTTATTAAACACTTGATTTCTAGTGCTTATTTACTCGTTCGCGCGCTCGCGCGTACACACACACACACAAACACATACACATGTACATTAAACAAGAAAGCAATACCAGATCTCCCACAGAAAACCTTTTTACAAACCTCACCCTCAGTG